>OX101755.1:67179947-67626842 GCA_944452675.1 Tachina lurida
GTAGCCTGTGAGGAAGCTTATAGAATTCCTCGGAGTTGCTTGCAACTTATTGCTACAAACGACAGCTAGAACAAAGCTTACAATGATGATGATCTGATTATTAAATTAAAAACGTACCTACATACATATGTATTATCTATGTATTTTTATATTCAGTTTGTGTTTGTTTCTTGGATGTCTCAGGAAAAATAATTTTATTTATTGCTTTAATTTATGATTTTTATTTACTTTGACAAATCTTACCAACTTGATGTAAAAAGTATAAAATAAATTACATGCTCTTGTTTGTTAAATACTCATAATTTATGCATCCGATGTCGCTTAGCCATTTTTTCACTTTCATTTCTTTTTGCCAGGACATTTGTAAACGTCTAGTGAAAGTCACAAGCTTTATACATCATATCAGAGGCAAATGGCCAATTAGACAGTCCTTGCCTGCGATTATTCTTGCAATGTCTATAGTGTTTTTTTTTCTTGGCAGCAGCTTGTTTAAATGTAGAACAAGTTCTTACAGTCCCTTATATAGAGAGACATATTATCGACTGTAATTTCTCCAATTGATCCGTAGTCTTAGTCAGACTGCCTCTGTCCGACAAAGAAATAGCACAACAATTAATGATAGATCTCATTATCATCAACAGATCTATAAATTTTTAGATAGTGCTTTTGTGGCCTTGTCGACTTTAAATCATGTGTCTATAATAGCTTTGAATCTAATATCACTCTTGACCTATTCATTCGAATAGCATGATATCTACTCTGGTGATTTGCCAACGTCAGAAGGATTACACTCTTTTCCTCTTCCTTCCGATAGGAACAATAGTAGTTTTTCAGAGTTCATATTCAGCTGAACAGGAAAACACCATTCACCATTCCGTTTCGGATAATGTCAGGTGACATCTCTTCAATAATCCCTCTTGCAATGATACTGATGTTATTCGTTAGTTTGTGCAGGAGCTCATCAACTACTACACTATAAATAAGTAAGGAAAAAACACCTCCTTGGCGACATATTCCCAATATGAGTCTCCAAAATCCCACTGTCAAGCGTAGCCCATATCCCTGCAGATATGGTCTTACCAACTCCTTTCATTCTGAGCGCAGACGTAATGGCACTGTACTCTGTGTTGTAGAATATTCCTTACCGAGCAAAAATAATCGTCTACCTGGAAGCAGGTTGTTAAGGGAGAGAGAGCAGTACTCTCGCTTACCAATCTGCTTCGGTATCACGTGATTTTTGTTCGTAATGTCCTACTTGGTAGCTCTCTAGGTATGAGCTTCTGAATACATATAGATGTGCCTTTTTTAAATTATTAAATTAAATTAAATTTAATTTAATTAAAAAATTTGCTCTTTAGATCAGAATTTTATATATACTCTTAGATTAACTTCTAACAATATATTTTGTTATTTTATTTATTATATATTAAATACGATAAATCAAATAATTTTTTAATCAGGAGGGTATCCCAAGTTCTCCATATGTTAGACTAGAATACTACCTACTGAGCTACCGAAGCGCATATTTATTTTCGTAAAAAAATAAAACTGGAAATAAAAATTTCATTCGCATCCAAATTTGTATCCAGGTAAGCGAGAGAGGATGCTGTAGTGTAGCTCACTTACTCATAATATAATTGCATTGTGCAACAGAGTTCATTGTAATAATTGACAAAACGCTTACTTTATTAAATTTAAATGACACACTTTTGTTTTCATTACAAAATTATGTTGTTAATTGTTGTGCAAAAGTAAAGACATAAAGAAACACAAAAATTATAAAATGTAAAATAGTATATAAGTAGAGCAAAATATTCAATAAATCAGACTTTAATTTGTAAACGCAATCCAGCAATAACTTGTTTTCAATTAACTTCTCAAAAACTTTGGGCACCTCCTTTGAGCGCCTACTGATTGAGCTGGTCTCCCTGACAGCTGTATAAACTAAACAAGGGACTATAGGGCCACACATACAGACTACTACACGCAGCTTAAAACATTCTACAGTATTTCAAGCATTTAGATCAAATATTTTACGTTGGGTCTTACACGTATTAAAAGTATTAATAATTATTGCTTCGAAACAGTTGACTGTTAACCAATTTAAATTTTTTATTACGTTTTATAATTATCTCCAAATACGAGTATGTAAATTTTTAGAGCTATACGAACACGTTTCCTGGCGGCACATGAATAAAAAACAAGTGAGAGTGCTATATTCGGCTGTGCTGAATCTTATATAGCCTTCACCAACTTATGTACATGCAGTATACAGATGCATACAAAAGTACATACATACATACATATTTGTTTTGTTATATAATTCATAATTTTTTGTTATAGCGTAATTTTTAATAAGTGACCTCTTGGTTTTTTCGACTAAAGAAATTGCTTGAGTAAAAATCTTTCTAAAATATGAAATACGTTTAACTGAACATTTTTTACCCATTTTTTTCAATTTCCAACCCTGAAACCATAATTAAAATTTTTCTGGTTTTAATACTAATTGTCTTCTTTCTAAAATATAAAATATATATTTATTTACCAAAGAAATAACTAGCTTTATTTAATTAGTTTTATATATATCAAAAAAAGTTTAAATTTCCCAAACCTAGATCATCCATTTATATTTTTCTGGTTCCTTATACCAATCTTATTCTTTAACATATATATAAAATATTTTAAGTGAACAAAGAAAAAAGAAATAAGGAATATACTAGTTTTATTAAGTTACTTTAATATTAAAAAATTTTAAAATTTTCCAGCTCTGTAGTTTTTATTTTTCTAAATCTCTATACCCACATACATATATATAAATTAATATAAAAAAAATTATTAGACCTAGTTAATTTTATACATCACAAAAAGTGTAAGTTTCCCAACTCTGGAATTATAATTTTTAAATTTTTCTGATTTCTTACATTAATCTTTTTCTTTTAAGAATGAAAGATGTTTTTAATTAATAGAAAAAAAGAAAAAATTCGTTTTAGTAGGTGGAAACGTCTTTTTTATTTTTTTTACTTTTTTATATTCTCAATACAAATTTTATTTGTACTGAAATATAAAATAAATGTATTTAACAAAAAAAATAAAAAAATAGTGTTATCTAGTTAGTTTTATATAGCAAAATCAAGTTTAACTTTTCCAGTTCTGAAACCGTCTGCTAGATTTCGCTGATTTTCAATATCAATATATTTTGGACCATTTTTGATACAACAGTGTAATACCGAAGTCTCTAGCTTTTCTGGGAGCTTCGGAAAACCGATTTAACATACACCAGACGGACGGACGGACACATGGACAGTCAGATGGACATCACTTGTTCGTCTTCTTTATTCACAATATTTAATTTAAAAAAATTAACAGTCATCAAATTACTCAAAAAAATTATTTGTTAAATTATATCACAACGGAATGCGCACATGTAGAAGAAACAAGTACACATATTTTGTGTTCGCTATTTAGCTGAGAGGAAAGTAAAGGTAGAATTAGTAAAATCGTATCGTGAAGTTGCGTATCAGCTGACAAAAGCCGTACGATATGCAATGCATGTTACTAGTTATAAAATATGTGGTGGTAGCACTGCTGACGTAGAAATCTACAGAAAGCAGATTCTTCTGTACGGAATGTCATAAAAGCCGCATTAAAAGCCAGACAAAAAAAAGTGCTGTGCAAATTGTTACATTTTCTATAACTTGTACACAAAGCTGAACGATACGGCAAGCTGTAAAGTAGAACGATACGATTTTACTAATTCTACCTTAAGTCAGCTTATTAGTCCTGATGTTGCCGGTTCAAATTCAACCAAAGACATCTAGTGTTTTTCGCAGAAAAAATCATTTCGATGATTGTGATTGCGTATAAAAAAACATTGTTAATATAACAATTATGATAATCAAAATTTGTACAGAAATTCAACAATTCACATTGTTAATCTAATCATAACTTTAATTGAAATAACTTTGAATTCTAAAAAAAATAAATGTTTAAAAAATAAATAAAATTAAACAAACTGTTTGTTGATATATTTCATTGAATATAAATTTTTCAGATTTTCCTTTAACTTACAATTTCGTTAATTGTATTTACAAAAATCGTTGTAGGTTCAAAATCAAGTAATTATTCAATCGATATAACAAAAAATTAATTGTATTTACAAATCGTTTTTTGTTCTTTACATAAGGAACCAGAATATATATACAGTATTTACCGCTATTATGGACGTAGGTGATAAGAATTTCCCGCAATTTAACGTCGCAATTTAAAATAAACATGAAAATTTCTTCTATAAGCATTTCAGTTATATGCATTTCTCTCTTATATGCAGCAAAATTTTTATACAATTTGAATAAATTGCATGAAAAAATTGTTCTAAAATGATAAATTCGGAATCATCCTCCCTATCTATTAGTGTTGCCATTCGAACAAAAATTGTTCGAATATTCGAAGACCTTTTTTTTATTTTAGTTCGAACGAACAAATATTTTCTATTTAGAATAAAAAATTATTCGAATCAGTTTTGTCGAATATTCGAATATTCGAACAATTTCCTAAATACTTTGCATAAAAAGTATTTTACATTTCATAACTTTTTAAATTGTTAACAATATTATTCAATTAGATGCCTTAATATTGTAGGGATTCTACTTGTTTTAATTTAGTTGTTTAATTTAAAAAATATTAATAATTTTTAATCGCAATTTCATTGATTGTTTGGTTTGAAAAATATCAATTTTAAAAATAATTTTTTCAGTCTTAATTGAAAAAAAAACTTAATTTCTTAATTAAAGTTTTTTGTAAAAAACATAAATTGTGTTTCTTCATTACTGACCCCGACCTTCATTCAGCCTTTGCAATGTCGACAACAGAAGAAGAATATATATCGTCATCATTATCTCCACAGCCTGAAATTTCTCGTGTAGCAATAAAAATTCCACCATTTTGGAAGATAAACCCAAAATTATAGTTTAGCCAAATAGAAACCCAATTTATAAACGCTGGAATATCTCAAGATGCCACGAAATATCATTCGCTTGTTGGCTCCGTGGATCTTAATGGTTCCATTTACCATCAACTTTAAAAGCTGTTCTTATCTATAAGCTCTGATAGTTTAGATAAACTTGCACTCATGGCTGATAAAATCAATGAACAATTAGATTACTCATCCATTTCCTCAATTAGTAACTCCCCATAGAAATCTCGTATTGAACGTCTAGAAAGTCAAGTAGATGAGATTTTGTAAAAGATTGGTGTTATAGTTATATCTGAGCAATTCCGTGGTAGAAGTCGTAGTCGTAATAGACGTAGGAGTTCCATATCAAATAACCACAGACCAAGGCACAGACATAAGTTTAAGGCATCTGTAGCCTTTTTAGTGATAAATGTAGCTTGAGCACATTGATCAAGAAGAGCACGTAATACAAAATCACCCTGAGAGGTTTTCAATAAAACACGTACCGCAGCAAGTAGAACTTGGGGTCTTTTTCTACTAGCAAATGTTTTGGGATTATCAACTACGTGAGCAGTGATGTTCTACATGACATTTGTTACTGAAGTGGCCTGGTGTTAAACAATTTCGACATATTCGCTTTGAATTCAAAAATTCTCTTTTTTCACTAGACGATAATGCAGAAAACTTAAAACATTTGAAAAGAAGGTGACGCTTATTGCAGCAGGGGCAGTTAGAGTCGTTATTCGTAGAGACAGCATTCACATAACATGGAGAGATGAGTTTACCTTTACTTTGATATTGTGCGGTTTTTGTTTTCAAAAAAGATATATTATGGGTTGAATCAGTCTGATCAGAAATATTTTCTAGTGTTGATTATAAAAATGTAAATAAGTCTTCAATTGGAGGGATTTGAGTCGACGCTCTGAGTGATAGCTCCCATTCCTTACGCGTCTGTACATCTAGCTTATTTACAGTCATATAAATAAGCATAGCATGCTCGCCTTCAGTATTTATTTCTAGAGCACGAAGTAAGGCAATACTAGTTCGAGTTGTATCTAAAATTGTCTGAATACTTTTCGCAGAGCCATCAGAAGCAGGTATAGAAAATAATTTTTTAAAAATAGTAGGTATCAACTATTTTTCTTTTATTGTGGTATCTATTTTGTAGCGCTGCCCCTGCTAATGCATAGCTTGAATCTGTTGCAGGATATTCATTTACGATATCCCATGGAGTTCCTTTACAAGAACTTTTCAAAAAGCAAAATTTTTGTACGTCAGTTAGCCCAAAATTATTATGCACTAAAGAAACGAACATGTCCTGATAATACATCCAAGCTAAATAATCACCATCAAATATCGGCAAATCAATTTTCGATAAACGAGCCTGAACCAAAAATGCTTCATTTCTATAATGAGAGGGACCAGCAAATGTACTTGATTGAATTTCAGGAGCATGAGAGCCAAAAGATTCCATGAAATCAGTCAACTGGCTTTTAAGGGAAAAAATTCATCTTAAAATTGATAATAAACATCTTTTTCGAAATACGGAATATTTTCCGTGTTAATGGTATTCTCACGGACCACGGAACATAAGTTTGTATTCCCTTCTTTAAAGTGCAAAAAAATCGAATATCTTTCGTCTAAAACAGATTGTGCAAACCCATACGTCTTATTCAGTCTTTCATTATATAGTCTAGCAGTTCGCTTTAGGTTCCGAAATAAATCCTTTTGTTCCTCAATAGTTTGATAAATATCCGCCATTTTCTTCAAAAATCTTGTTCACTATAGGTTTATAAAAAAAAAAAATACAAAATTCTACGATACATACAGTTTTTCAGGAAGCCACAAATTTCTCTAACAGTAACGCAGAGTTTCAAACCTTATTTATTTCGTTCAAGCAAGTTCGGCCTTTTAAAATATCTTCACAAGTAATTTAAAGGGAAAGCTCCAGATAAAGTGCAAGTTTTATAGCCTATCGGTCCAAGAGAAATTCCAATTCAATAATTCAATTTGCGACAATTTATTCACCAGTCCCGGGTTTCGGCACCAAATTTAATGTACGAGTATTTAACTTTATTTTAAGTTAAATTGATAACTTTTATTTTAGCGAAATAAGACACTATAATTTCATATGTAGTATATTTTAATTTATTACATTAGATGTCTCAGCAGTGAGTTGGAAAAAAATATAAATCTTCTGTTAGCAGCGAGGCAGTAAGTTCAAGTGACTTTTTAACAAATTTAAGAAAGACATTAAGGTGATTTACAAAAATGCATAACAGTACTTGATAATTGTTAATTAATAGCTTAATATACGTATTACATATTAACATACATACATATATACGTAAATAAATGCATTTCTATGTACGTAATACGAGAGTATATAAAAAAAAACCATTATTTTATTATTTGTCTCAATGCATTTACTTTAATGAGAGTAGTTAAAATCGCATATAGATATGTATGTATGTAGATTAGTATAGAACTACAAAAGTTGATAGCCTTAGCTATCAAGTATTGTTCACACTAGCCAATAAGTTTATATATAATGAGTATATATCTTATATACATAATAGAAAAAAAAATATAGCAAATTAGTTTTTCACCAATACGCTAATTCTGTTCGACGATTTCGTCTATGGACGAAAAAAAACCGCAGTTGTGATTCTTTGAAACAATTATTAGTTAATGTCTTTGCTAGAAGGTTCGTGTATTTGCTTTATGATTTTGTTCAAAACATTGTATCCAACACATATTTTTTCAAACTATTGTATAAATACTTTTATTTAATTTTTATGTTTTACCTCATGAAAAAGATGTTATTTATATTAAATATTTGTTTTTATTGGATTAAAATAAACAGCCTGCAGTATTGTTTCAAAAATCATGCACTTTTCAGTTTACAGGACCCACTTAGGAATTTTCTAAATGTCTACTGCCTAGTCATTGTCTGGCATGTTATTTGGTTAAGTAAAAAACTAAATTTGTACATGTCTCTGCAACAAAAAGTCTAACATCACCAACTCCTTTTAAATATTTTGCAAATTCCTGATTTTATTGAAGCAATAATTTTGTGAACAAGAAATTCTTTCATTCATAAGCAAATTTAATATATAAACATTTATTTGAGATCGAGAAACTGCCAAAGATTTCACTCAAATACCATATGTTTCATATAGATTTGTCATACAGAATTTTGTAAATTGTATCCTTATTTATGTGTGCTTGATTCCCCTGCGTATGAAAAATATTATTTAACAAAAAATATATCAATCATACGTCCAGGGAGATGTATGATATGAATTTAATTTACATAATTTTGTAAAATGTGTATATACAATTTAAGTGTGTACATTCTTTGAAGCTTTTCGAGTTAGTTGTAACACAAAGAAAATGTTTTATACACACAATTTCTTAAACTTATTATACATTTTAGTAATATAATAAATATGTTGTATGCTTAAAATATAAACTTTGTAAGTGAAGGCCAAGTTAAGTTAGAAGGCAAACTATTTATTTATTTTTAGTTTTATATTTGTAATACATATGTGCGATTCTAAATGAACATCAAAACTAACAAGTTTTGTTCATAAGAGCTGCCTTGGCACAAAAAGTTTAGAATAACAAATAAATTTTAAAAATCAAAAAACCCGACTACATAAAAACGACCAAAAGGAAAGATCCAGTCCAGTAGTGTGGAGTCGGGAACCATTATTAAGAAGATTTGAAGATTCGAATTTTAATGCTTCCTGACTTGAAGATCAAAAAAGGCAAGTGTAACTGCTTCCTCTGATAAATACCACAGGTGGTACCGAATTTTTTCCAATAGCACTGTAGATATTTCTTTTTATCAAAATAGCCAATAATCCCACAATGGAATATAGAAACTTACTAAGAAAATGCACATATCACACACTAAATCATAAAGAGTCACAACTCAAAATTATAAAAGTGCTTTTGCTATTTTATAAACCAGTTGATTGAAGAAACCTATAACGGCCTCAACAATTTCTTTTGCAATACGGTCTTCTTGAAGAATATAAAATACCGTTATGCTTGTTTTTATGTCACATTTGTTTGCAACTACTCAGCATCTGAAATTTTTTGAGTTGTGACTCTTTATGATTTAGTGTGCGATATTACGAATTCCATTCAACTGTCTCGCAGAAATTTTAAAGTGTGCGTGAAAAATATACATTTTTAGACAATAGATTGCCTTGGACATGAATCTTGCAGGAGTCGTCGCTCTAGTTGGACGAAATGTGAAATTTGAAATGCTGCTACCAAGAAAAATAAATGCAAGTTGTCGCAGTTCTCTACACGCAAAGAAAAGATATGGTTGTAAAATGGTTGAGAAAACAATATTATGTTCTCTGAAACAAATGTGTGGTCGTTGAAAACTAGTTATTGTTATTTTAAACATTAATTTCGTTACGATAAACAGAGTAATGTTTGAATTTAATAATTACATTATTATATTCATTGCAAGTGCGATATGGTTAGAGTTTAACAATATAGATTTGTTAAAAATTTATGACTACAATATAGTTTGTATTATTGTGTAAAAATAATATGATGTAAATAACAATATATTGTTATTCAAAACCATACTATATTAAGTTTTTAAAGAAATCTTTTTCAGAAACACCTTCTGTCAGTTCAGTATTTCGTTTGTAAGCTATCGGTAGTGCACGCAAGGTATTTAATAAATAAAGAAAACTATAAACAAAAGAGTAGATAAATAAAAATAGTATGTACATATGTATGTATGTATTAAAATCCTGCACAAGGCCATTAATAAGAACTTTCAAGACGAGGGAGTTTTCAAATGCTTTACTACAAACAAATCTTCTAAAACAAACGCTAAACAACACTGTTTGCAATAATTTGTTTCAGCTATTGCAGGTATAGGAATAAAGAAGAAAATACTTCGTGACTGAAACATTTGTGATACTTGCTTCTTTCTACGAATGGGCGCGTATACAAGCGTTATGCATGTACATACACACACGCGTTGTGTGTATGCTCTTTTATTTTTCTGCGAACACATAAACGCACACATGCATTTACATTAGTTGTGTGGGCTTGCTTTAAAAAAACCTCCCTTAAACACATAATAGCTTACCATATACATATTACACACACACACTCAAACGTACAATATGGAAAATAACAAGCATACACGTATCAACACTACTTTGTTGACTGTTTGTTCATAACAAGAAGTCTTGACGACATTGCTTGTTAGCACTCATATACACATACACCAATGCATCTATCGTGCTTTGCTTATAATGCGACAGCATTTATTATTGGTTTAGCATTCTACAGCCACCAGAATACATTTAAAAAACAAGACGTATTTACATTTCAAGAGAATTTACGCAGGTCTCTAGTATGTATATCTCTTTATACACAGAAAAAAATGATTTTAATATTTGAATACGAAAACCGCTGATTCAATAAAAAAATCTTTCGAATTTTCTGTGATGACGATTTTTACAATATTGATAAATAAAATTGTAAGCATGTTTATTGGATATAAAGTCAATATAGCGATTTAATGAATCAAAGAAAAAAATTGTTGGCTGAAATTTATTTTCAGTGATATTTGTTTTAGTGTGTGTGTGTGGATGAATGTCGCATTTTTTAACCCCTTTTGGTTTGTTTTTGCTTGGCTGCGATTAAAACTAAATGTGTTTGGGATGAGTCGAACCGGGAGTCTCTTGACTAATAGTTTAACATACTTACCACTCAGCTAAAGAGCAAATCGCTTTACATACGCAAATAATGAATACACGCAAAACATGATTTCTTACGTTTCTTCTACATTTGCGCATTGCGTTATGATATAATCTAAAAATAACTTTGTTAAGAAAAAAACAAGCCACGACGTTTTTCGGCTACTTGTTGTAATTCACACGTATACAAGCCGAGCAATCAAAATAAACAACAACAATAGCACATGACCACGTTGGGTCAACCAACAAGCAAGATAAACACCAACACAAACAAATTAAATTAAATGATATTTTAAAATGCGCGGTATTGATAAACATAATATTCAAGTTAATGACAAATATTATTGAATTTAAAAATTTTATTCAATAACATTGTTTGTTGAAAATAATTCTTGCATATTTTTTTCTGTGTACAGATGTGTCTGTATTTCGTGTATACATATATATGTAAGTATACATTTCTATACATACGTACATACATTTTATGTCAACAATATTAATTTATTTTTATTTCGGATTTACCGCACAGCTGTTTTAAACAAAAGATTTGCCAATAAATATATATACATAAAATAATACTATGGTCATATTGAACAATATTATTATAATATTAGAACATGGTATGGTAAGTCTCAATTATATTTTAGTCACATCTAACTAAATATAATTAATTATTAATTTACTATAATAAGATTAGGTATAACAAAGTTAATTATTTTTGTAGATAATATTATTATTACCTCAGGAAATAATATTATTTAAACTTTGCTTTTCCGTTGACAATAATATGATTTGACTGCAACCATATAATTCAATCATAGTATGTTGCTGTTTGATTATGGTTACCTCAACCATATTTTTTCTTTGCGTGTATAATTATGCCGTATTTGGACTGTAGATAAAAATATATTCTCCGACAGATAGGACACTCAAAATTTTTTCATCCTGCATGCAAGTGCTGTATCCCTTTGAATTAAGTGTGTTGAATTTTCGTGCAAAATTTTCAAAAATCGCTACCTCTGGGCCACTTGACTTTTCGAAATTAATCTCAAATACACCTCATGAGAGAACTTCTGCAATATGGTGGCGACATGGTAACCACAATAAGCTGCGTTCCAGTTTGCGTTCTAATAAAGTTCCAGCACCACTATAAAGGTCAGTGTTTGCAGCAGTTGTATCAAAACATATGGTTTCTAACGAATTCAGCATATCGTCGGTTGGTTTCTGGTTTGCGGCACAGTATATTCAAAATACATTATTTCTGCAGCAAACCAGAAACCAACCGATGATATATATTTTTAGCAAATATAGGTAGACTGATTGAGCGACTACAGCACCATTTCCATCTTCAATGATGGAGATAGCTTTAAATTTTTCAACGTTCACGACGTGAGTACAATAGCCAAGTTGTCAACTTTATATTTTCCAGCAATTGCGGAAAGTAGCTTTCCATCCCAATGCTAAAAAAATGTTTCAGGGATCTACAAAAACTTAAGCTCAAAGAGAAACTTATAACTTGCCAAAGTGAAAATATTTACCTTGAAATTTTCAATAATTTCTTTGCCATGTTTTGCGGTGTTCACGCAAACTTGTGCAATTCAGAACAAGGTACTCAATAGTGTGACCCAACGCTTTGGCAGTTGTACTGATGAGCTGTATAGCTATCGAGATAACATATTGCCAGCATTCATACAAGCTAGCATTCCATCGTCTATGAAATTCTTCTTTCCACGGTTTCGAATCGGCTTATTGCAGCAACTTGGCAATTTATTATTTATCATTTTGTTTTACATGCATCGCCTACACATCATCACCCGATTAATCACTTCCAAATTCAACATGTTACATAGTCAAGTCTGTACATCAAATTAAGTGCAAAAAAATAGCCACTGTGCGTCCAAATACTACATAATAATTACCTGAAGTGAAGTAATTTTCTTTTAGACGCTTTTCATCTTCCAATCTTGGTGCCTTTCTTTTTTTCTTTATTTGTGACATTTCTATCGACACAAGTCATGCTACAACCGTATCCATTTTCTCGCTGCATCGTTAAGAAGCCTCTACGTTTCTGTATACTTATCAGGTAGAGACCGTCAACGTTTTCAATGCCAAATAAATTGTTTACCTTTTTTTTGGGAACGGAGATTTACATATTTTTGGACTATTCTCTTCATAAAGTTTAATGACTATTGTAGCACGTGTTCTTTGATCTGGCGTTGGGATTCTAGCTGTTTTTCCCAAAAAGGCAATATTTCAGCCAACACCAACTTAGCGCTTTCTTTACCTGATGATCTTATAATTTATGGTATTTCTAATTAAAAAAATTTATAAAATACAAAAAAAACTACTTTGGTGGTTTTTCAAAACTTTGACCTTTGACCTCACTTTGGCACGGATTGTCACCATCCAATCAGCCTAAAAATTTGCTACATCAATTTTGGCATCAAGCCACATATTTTCATCGCTACCCACATTCAAAGCTCCAAAAAATAAAAAACCCCATATAAGCTGCTGAAATTCTAATATACACACGAACATATTCCCAAAAATAGTCAGAACAGGTTCCGCTTACCGCAAAGTATCAGGACTTAGTGGTGTACTCTGAAATTTGAATCTTGAAAAAATTCTTTCGAATTTACATGTGATGAACATACAAATTCGGAAGCATATTCTTTCGTTTCGAATTACAGAGTAGTCCCTTGGGGAAAACACTATTTTCGAAAATCGCGATTGTATAAGAAACTTGATTTTATAAAAGCAGAAATATAATGGGAATATTAGCAAGAATATAATGACTTTTTTAGTTCAACATTTTTAACATAAACATTACTTTTTGTATTATTAAAATTTAGTGTTTTTCGCTTGCCTTTCACTGATTCTTTTAATACTGTCGAAATTTTTAGCCTCACACCACCACAATTAGAAACCAAATTAACTATAAGAAAATGGTTCAAAGGAACCTTAGCTGAAAATATTTCAAAATTATGAATTGCTATGGGATATTTACAAAGGAAGCGCCAAAACTGTATAGCTACACATGTATACTCGCGCCGACCCAGTTGACTAAAACTTTCGTTAATGATATCGATTTCGACTGTATCCCAAAAATTTTTCGTGTAAAACTATCGAGAATGACACTCAAAAATTAACCGAAAAAAGCTTACCTGTCTCTCAGTTTTGTTCCAAAAATCATTTGATTTCGAAGTTTCGCTAGAAACCTCAAAAGTGATCCAATATCGAACTAATTTCGACACCGCAAAAAGACAACAGAAAAATTAAGAAAAATAATTTAATTTTTAGTTTATTTATTTTAATTTATTTTATTTATTTTTCTGGAAAAAGTATGTATCTTAGTAAATATAAGATGGTAGTTTATATCCAAGTATATTATCTTTTAATTTTTTAACTTACGCTAGAGGACCAGCACACATCCACTAGTCATTATAATGACATTGTAATATAATACACATGCAAATAAAAGCATACATACAAACGTTTGAGTTTGACAGTCTTCCTCTCAGTCGGAATTTGAGTTAACTCAAAACTATTGAATAATTAGCCAAAAATTAATCAGAGGTGGATAAAATTCAAACTCATTCTACATGTTAAAAGTGTTCACCTTAAGCATTGAGTGGCCGCAGGACAAGTCAGTACTCAATCATGCCTTCATTAGTTATGAGTGATATAGCTTGTGCCACATCAAAAAATATGGTGCTTTGAGTTACATTGCTATGATTGAAATTACATTTTTTAATCAGCTTAAATTGGAAACAACTTTTTTTTTGAGACCAAAATGGGTATCGAACCGAGAACCTTTGTTTGTCAGCCATCACACTTAACAGTTTGTTATCGCGGCACAGAGTTAGCATAAATATTGCTCAATACTTATCGGGAAGAAAGCAGTTGCAAAAGAAATAACTGACTCATATATGTATCATTTATAGACTAGTTCAAAACCTAGTTGTATATGAGTTAGCAAATAGTCACCTATGTTTTGAGTTAGGTAATAAAAATCCGACAGGGCTAAAGTGTGTGTAATTAAATATTGTATATGACTATTTTTGTTTTAGGGTATGTGTTATGTGAACATTATATACAATGACGATGACTGCCTGGTTTTGATGTTTTTGGCTCCAATGTAAAAATCCTTCCATCTTTCATTCATTCTCATTTACATTTTTGTTAAAATATGTTTTTTTCTGGTTTTAATAAATGAATGTAAATACAATCCCAGCATTCACGTACAGATTTACTTTAGACGTACAAACATTTAAACAAACTTACATGATGCGAATAAAAAAATAGTTTTCTGTGAGGCATTGCTTATGTCGTTTATGTAAACAAAATTAATGTATTCCTAACAATTTGGTGAAAATTAATTACAATAAATATTAAAGAACATAACATATGCAGCATCATTAAGGATGTTAAAAAAGCCATAGGTATACATTAGGGTTTGGGATTTCCCGGACTTTTGCACTTCCCGGGAAACGGGAATAAAAAAATCGCGTTATCGGGAATTCCCAGGATTCCCTCGAAAAACTAAACTTCTAAATTAAGTACATTTAAGAAACCGCAGAAGAAGGTGCTTTTTCACATTTCTCGAAAAATTGGTTTTTTGGTATTTTTATAATATTTAGGTTGAAATCTTGTAGAAACAAGCAAGCTAGCATTATTCTTTTTTAACAAAACAAAAGGGGTTCTAAAAAAATGCTGCTTAACAAAAGGTGCTTTTTTAATATATTAGATCAGTTTGAACAACATTCAGTCAAAATTTTATGGTCATATATGTGTATTCGCATTACACAATGTATTTGTTCCTTCTATTAACAAAACGTGCGTTTTTTAGTTTTTTTTTAACAAGAGGTATTTTTTTTACTTTTTTTTCCTTAACAAAATATGCTTTTTTGCTTTCTTTTTTGCAAAACGTGGTTTTCCGAAATAAAAATGGAATTATATCAAACATCCTTAACATTTAATGGAATGACTTATGACAGTTATATGCATCTGTAGATAAGTAAAAAACTTGTTAGCATTTCCAGGTTCTTGCAGTTTTTTAAAGGGGCGAAAAAAATAGATCTCGATTTCCCAAAAATTTTAAATGAGCAAAAAAGCACGTTTTGTTCTGCTGCTACTCATTTATTAAATTAAATTTGGCGAAATTTTGATTGTTTTATTAATGTAACCATTCTTTTTAAATAAAACTTAACACAAAAACATTTCTAAGACAAATTTTTAAGTGAATTAAGCAAATAGAATATATCTGTTACACAGGAAGAAAGATATCATATGAAGACTTATTGACGAATGTTACCGCAATTAGTGAATAATTTTATTATAAGGCTCCCATATCATTTTATTAAGAATTTGCCTTGCTTATTTCTCATTCTTCTTAAAAAATTTCCTGGAGGATTCTTATCGTTAAGTACAAGCAAGCATAGCTTGAGCCAAAGCTTGTCTAAATGTCTTTAATTTTTCATATTATTGCTCCCAAAATATTTCCTTTAGGGTTTCAGTAATAGCGTCGAATTATAATACATTTACGTATTGTAAACTCCGATTTTGATTTTAAAATTTTCACTACACTTTCAAATTTTTTTTTCACTAATTTGGCGAAAAATCACTTCAAGTTTGTTTAAAATCGAATTATTCACTTTAGGAAACGATTTGATTATGTTCTGTTTAATTTAAACACAGATTTTTCTTGATTATATTAAAAGGATTTATTAAAAACTGTTTAAGCTAATAACTAGTATGTATATTTTTCAAATTTAAACCTGGAGGGTCCCGTGGGAATTGCAGGTATGACTCTATAACTTGACTAATAAATACAAATCACAACTATTATTTATTACAACTGACTATTACAACTGCTAATTACAACTCCTAAATACAACTCACAACTATTATTTATTACAACTGACTATATACAACTCCCTAAATACAACTCCTAAACACAACTTTTAAATACAACTTAACTGTTGCTTTCTTAAATCGAACTATTTATACAAAACTTAATCATACTTAAATATATTTCAACATTAATATTATGCTTAACAGTTATTATTATTATGCTAACTTGCTAACCTATTTCTTTAATATTATTTAGCTTTTGACCAGTGTTGCCGATTTGTGTGTAATTACACATATCATGTGTAATTTTCACTTGCATGTGTAGCGCATGTGTAATTGATTTTATGTGTAATTCATGTGTAGTTTCGCTTTATATTATATTTTTGAGAAACTTCCAAAATTAAAATTTTTTCAAACCCTGATATTATCATTATCTGCTTTCAGTTTGTAATACTAAGACAATTATTTTTCCGAACCCTTTAGACTACAAACTGAATGTCTTTAGAAACCAGATTTCAAAGGATGGCTGATCAAAATTTCAGATAGAGGAAAAGATGTATCATTTTGCAAATTATGCAATAAAAAACTAATTTGCTATAAGGCAGTCCTTTCGAGACACATGGAAACAACTTCTTACAAAGCCGCTGCTTCTGCCCTAAGATCTACTTCTAATGTTTGCACTGCTTTACAAAATACTATTGCAACTAAAGTGACTATTAAAAGTGCTGAATTAAAACTAACTGGGCTATTAGGTACTAATAACTTGCCATTTATACTAATAGATGACCTTGTACCTGTGTTAAAATCATCAATTCCATATTCAAATATATTGACAGATGTAAGTCTTCATAGGACAAAGGCAACTGCATTAATGAAAAATATTCTAGGTCCAAGTTTTGCTCAAGATTTGTATGACAATCTAAAAAACACGATGTTTTCTATTATAATAGACGAAACAACAGATATTAGCTCCATAAAACAAATTGTCATAACAACTATTTTTTACAATGAAAATACATCCAGTGCTCAGTATTCCTATTCAGTATTCTTTTTTCGATTTACTGCAACCGACATTTTTAATATTTTGAAAAACTCTATTGAAGAAAAGGATATACCTTTCACAAATTTGGTCGATACTCCTAATGTAATGTTTGGACAATACAATTCGGTAGCTAAATTACTAAAAAATGAAAAATCAGATATTGTCTTGATCAAATGCTCTTGCCATTTAATTCATTTGGTAGCATCAAAATCTTGTTTAAAATTGCCCATTAACTTGGGGACTTATTTTAATAGAAGCTATATTCGCCAAAAAAAACCTTCAAGAGTTTCAAGAGTACTTCAAAACTGATGTGCATAAAATATTATCCCCAGCGATTACCAGATGGCTCTCAATTCATTCATGTGTTACTCGTGTTTTAGAACAATATGAACCTTTAAGAAGTTTTGTCACGCTCGAGGTTTTTGAAGATCCTTCAAAAATTACTAGTTCAATGCTAGACGCATTAGATAATCCAGCAACTAAAATCTATTTAGAGTTTTTATCATATGCCTTAGGTATTTTGGTTTCTTTTAACGCACTTTTTCAATCTGAAAAACCTATTTTGTATAAAATGAAAGATGAAGTTATAAATATATTGCAGACTTATTATTCAAATTATATTAAAATATCTGAATTAAAATTAAAAAGTCTATGGGATATTTATGAGCGTGAAGAGCATTTGTTTCTAAATTTAGAAGAAATATATATTGGAATAGCTGCATATGAATCTTTGTCTAACTGCAATAGTACCGAAAAAAAGTTATACTTCAAAACTGTAGAGAGTTTTATATAGAAGCTTTTCATCAAATAAAATTAAAATTTGATTTTCAGATGAAAAATATACAATTGTCGACATCGTTCGTCCAAAATTTGCTCAAAACTTTCAGTTAAAGACATTATCTTTGTTCTCAAAAAGATTTCTTACTTTTGATGTTGATCTGCAATTACCTGATAATGAATGGCGACAGCATGCATTTTTAGACCATGAAAAATTTGAACTTAGTATAAGTTTAGAACCAGAAGAATACTGACCAAAAGTTTTTAGATTAAAAAATTCTTTAGGTGAAAGTTTGTTTTCAAATTTACAAAAAGTAATTAAATTTCTATTAATATTACCATTTTTAAATGCATCCGCTGAAAGAATATTTAGTAATTTAAAAAATTGTAAAACAGATTTAAGAAATAATTTATCTTCAGAAACAATTGCGGCAATTTTTTTTACCAAAGAAGGAATTCGGAGAAGTGAAAACGAAAACTTCGAACCTACGGAAACTATGTATAATAAGCCAAATTGGAAAAATTGATATTGTAAAAATTAAACATTTTAAAACATTATGGGCAGAATTTTGCACAACGCAACGAAAAACAATAACAAATTTGAAATTATTTGAATAATTTTCCTTGTTAAAAATTTTAAACTTTTCAATCCCAAAAACAATGGACCGTTTTATATGAAGTTTAAATTTTAAATTTACATCCATATGTGTGTATGAACAAACCAACAACTATTTAAAATATTTTCAAATTTGTTATTTTCTGTCACAAAAATTCTGACTGCTGCGTTGCGTTTTACAAAATTATGACTTACATACATTTTATAGAAAAAATATAATTAATTAATAATACTTACATATGTATACATAAAGTATTATTTTTATAATTCCATATGTACCTATGTCTATAAATGAAATGTTCAAGTTTGAATTACTATTATTTTTTTTTTTTTGTTTTATTTTTTGGTTGAATACAGTAGATATATAAAAAAAATCATGTGTAATTTTTCTTCAGATGTGTAATATTGGAAACAGTGATGTGTAATATCCAAATTCTTCATCGGCAACACTGCTTTTGACCCAATTACGAAATATCGCTATTGCACAATTTGTCAACGCAAAGAATTTAGCAACCAACCAAGTGAATGAACTGGTTGCTGCTGCGTTAACAAAGTTGTGCAATGTACGGGTACGAGGGTTGATCAATTCTGATTCACAACAATTGTCGCAATCATTGATACTTATACAAAGTATTCCACTTTCTTATATTATAGTGACAGATAAGTCATTAAGGCTGCAGACTATAATACAACTAAAAATAGTTTTGACTTAAATGCCTCGCTGATCTAATTTCAGTTTCAAAAATTAAAAAAAAAAAACAATAACAACTCAGCATGTCAGAGTTTCTTTTTCTGTAAAAGTCTGAATATTTGTATTATAATCTGAAACGGCCTTTACGAAATACATTTTGCATGTAGTTTTCCAGTAAAGCAATAATTTTTCTAAAAGACATTTTAGAAGAAATGGTACGAGTATGATTCAATTTTATGGAATTTTTATGACATTTTTCGTATAAATTTGAACAGCTCACATTTTTATTTTGTATATACAAACTATGCTTGTTTATCGGTGTCGAAGGAAATCTTTCTTTCTTACAGTTACATTTGAAACAAAAACAAAATCTTATAATTTATTTTTGTTTTAAATAAAACTTTCTTCCTTCCCTGTATTAGGATTGAAACAGACGATGAAAAACTTTAACAATTCATCGTGTAATATATACAAAAAAGTACAGAAAATATTGATATTAAATTAAACAAAATTATAGTACAAATTTGTTATGTGAATGAAAATGAATTTCATTGTCATTTACGCCATTTTATAAATATGTGTGCCACAAAAGTCTATATATTTATGAAATAAAGTGTACTTTTAATTTCCAAATTTCCCGGGAATATAAATTAGACGTTTTCCGGGATTTCCCGCCCGGGAATTCCCGTTTCCCAAACCCTAGTGTACATACATGTATAATAAAAAAATCTGAGATTGAACATACATATATACATATTTACATATCGTCACCTTAAACACAAACGGACGTAACTACACTTTTACATTTTTTAAAGGAGAAACAAAAAACGTTTCAAAATCAATAATAATAAAGTGTTCTAGAAAGTTTTCTTAGAAACTTGTAGTATGGATACTTATATGTTTTTAACCATTTATTTCTTTTTTATATATATTTAAGCTTTCATGTTAGTTACATTCCTTGGAATAAAAAATAGGTGCATTCGTAATTACGTCGGTTGGAATTCCTTTAATAAAGTCGTAATTTTTTATCGCAGAGGTGTAAATATTTGCGTGAACATGTAGTTTGATAAAATGAACCATAATCAATCAAAAACTTGATATCGAATTTTTGTGTAATTACGTCCGTTTGCATTTAAAGTGACGATATGTACATATGTATATATGCATGTTCAATCTCAGAATTTTTTTTATTAAGATTTGAGAAATTTATTATTCGACATATTTTCATAAGGTAATCCCAATCTGAAATTTATTTGCTGGTGGTTCAGCGATGTCTATATTCATTTCATTGTTGCTGTAACAGCTGTAACAAATCATCAGTAGACTTCAACCACACATTTTGAACAGTCACAAACCTCTTATCTTATATACAGAGTTTTTGGTAACAGTTATCTGAAAAAACGTATTACCATACGAAAGGGAATTAAAAACTGCAACAGATGTAAAAACTGTCACCTTTAGTAATGCGCTGACTTAGAGTCCACAGTTGAATAGGCATTTTCGGTCTTCTGAAAAGTGACGATTTGCATATTGGACAGTTTGACATGGTAGGGACGATATGTTGCATTACAAATAGTTGTATTAATTAGAAGAAAGTGCGTTTAAGGGTTAATCAAAATGTTAGGAAATGCATTAGAATATAATAAGAAATATTTTGTAACCCCAAAATTAAGAAAAAATAGTTTCTTAAGTTTTTTCTTAATTTTGGCAAAAGTGGGCTGGGAGACCATAATAAAGCCGTTAATGCTATCGACAATGGACACAACTAAAATGTTTAAATAATTTTACTTGTGCCTAACACATCCTGATTAATCCAAAAAAATAAATTATAAACTTTATAACTTTTGGTTGTAAAGCAGCGACCCCACAAAAATTTTTGCTTGCTGGAAGCATTTTTATAAGGGAGAAAACGAAACGGAATCGCTTAGCAATTGCACTTTTATAATGCTTATTTCTGTTTGTTATGAGCCACTTACCCAGCAATAAAAAAATCTGATTTGGAATCACAAACAACTGAGGGAAGCAATGCATTGCTTACTTGATAACAAAAGCTTCGAAAAATGCTTCTGAAAAGCACTAATGTAAGGCGGTCTCCTTAACAAAGTAGAAAATTATTAAAGAAAATTTTACAAACTGGTAAATTTTGCATCTGACTATTACCTCAGCACTTTAGTAGGGCGAAAAATTCATGGCTTTTTGGAAGCCATTCTTCTAGCTGGCTCATCTCGAACAAAAAAAAATGACTCTTCGCTCACTTCGTTATTTTAACCCACTATATGTAAGAACTAGAGATCGACCGAAGGCGTTTTTTTTGACCGAGGCCGAAGCCGAAGCCGAACTTCGGCTAAAATCCTAAACTTCGGCCAAAACCGAAGCCGAAGTCGAATGTTTTAAATTTTAAAAATGATACTTGTTTTATATGTATTAGGAAAAAAGTTTGCTTTTTTGAGATCACTGAAATAGCTGTAATATCTATTGGATACATAACAAGAAAAATAAAACTATTTTGCAATTTCTAGATTGCTTTTTCATATGATCACTCACAAGAACGTCCAAGTAAAAGAAAATAGAAAGCAACAGGGTTGTATTTCAAAGCAACCCTTTCAAAACGTTAAACACAATATAAACTGTCGGCGAGCAACGACCAAAAATAATGTTATTTTTCAAGCTTGGAATGAAAAATATTCGGCTTCGGCTAATCGGCCGATTTTTGCCGTAGGCCGAATGTTGGCCGATTACCAATTTTTGGCCGAAGGCCGAAGCCGATTAATCGGTCGAACTCTAGTAAGAACATGTCGTACTAAAGTTGCTATGTCTGACCCGCTTAGGAAACTATGCACTTGTTTTAATGAAATGTAATTTTATAGACTTTTCTTTGAGCACTGATATTATTTAAATAAATGTCATTTTATTTTGAAATCAATAATTTCAATTTTATTCTATATATTGTATTATATGATCTTGAATTAATCCTATAAAAAATTAAAATTCAAAAAGTTTGTAATATTTAAATAGTCTGTAAGGAAATTATCCATAGACTAAAACTGAATTAAATTAAATAAAAATAAAAAATTAAATTTACAAATAAAATCATTTAATAGAAAAAAATAGCTGATAATTAAAAAAGGCAATAAAAGTATTTTAATTTTGTGATAATCTCTTCGGGTTTAAATTTATGGAACTTTCACCACTTTATTAATAAGAAATATTTTATGGCATAATTGATTTAATTGCATCACATTTAAATATATAATAAAAATAATTATAAAAATAAATACATAAATAATTATTGAGTGTTTTCAATGACATTTGATTAAAATTATGTGTTTCAACGCCTTCACAAATTCACACTTCCTTGACGTCCCAAGGCGCACTCAATAATTTTGTTTTAAAACCAGTCAGACGGACAGATAGTTGCATTCACGTAAAATATGTTTTAAATGCACTCGAGTGTACGAGATGGTTTATTATTTTTTTTTTATTACTCAACCCCATAATAAATTCCATTAACAAATTTGTTTATTTATTAAAAATTTTTTTTTTTCTTATTTATTGGCCCACACCACTTATGACAACCATAAAAGCGCAACATAATGACTTTGAATGGATGAATGTGTAGGAATCTTGTTGTAGATTGAACGTGCAGCACGATGCGTTGCAAAGCGTAGCACAAGCGTTAATTTTATAAACTCTATGATTAAGCAGATGGTGTGAACAATTCATTCAGAAAATAAAATAAACACACGCAAATACACACAAGCATATTTTTTCATTAATAAATTATAGAAAAACTTAAATAATAATAAGAGGCATATGAAAAAAACGAAAAAATACGTATGGCAAACCAAGCCAAGCGAGTAAAAATCCCAACATAATCTTCATCTATGTATGTCTATAAAATGTGGTTGGGAATAAAATAAAATTTTATGAGAAAAAAAGTCAAGAAAACATGAAAAGAAACCACAAATTGCAATAGAACCCACACAATTTGCCATTGAAGCAAATTTCAAATTAATATTCATGCACTCACCCACCCAGCAAACATTCGTTCTAATGTAACGGATTCGCCTATTCCACGTGAAATTAAAACGTGCGGAATTTTCTAAAAATTCTTGGAACTATGTACATATACATATATGCATTCTATTGGATATTACTATTGTATTTTAAATCGTTGCTCATTAAACAATAAATCCCACAAAAAAAATTTTACAGTCCATAATATCCAAATATTGTTGATAAAAAGTAGCGCAAATATGACTAGTTCCCGATGCTCTTAACAATAACTTGTCATTACAGAAATCTGTCTTTTACCTAGTACATATACATTGAAATTTAAGGTAGGCCAATTGTTTTTAATACATTTGTATCATCAAAAATGAACTAACAATAAGTATTCAAATCTTGAGTCCAGATATAATTACTCGTATTACGCTCTACCAGTGTCGGACATAAACTTAGTGGAAGAGCCCTAGTGTCACTCTTTTTTTAACCGACATGTCAAGTAAAGTTCAAGATATTACAAGCAAGGGATTAGAATAAGACTCTAGTTTTCTTAGTCATTTGCCTGCGTATTTTGCAATTTCAGCAGTAACTAATAACATATTTAAATCAAGATGGTAATTTTAATTTCTGATGTACAATGGAGCCGATGTTATTAACCTTAAAGTTTTGTTTTGCTTTCCTTGGATTTTTTCTACATTTGAAGCTGAAGCAGTGCCCCATAATTAAATTTCGTCGCACCATATATGTTTCAAAAGTAACCAGAGTTCCAGCTGAATGATCAATAGGCGGAGATTTCTTCGTGCTGAACTTAAACTTTAAGGGTCGATGGGGTAGAGCAACTACACTCGGCAACTAAACTACGTCAGTACATGTGTTTGGGGTAAATACGTATTTTAAATCCTCAGCAAATGTGTTACCTTTCTCAGTATCGCTCCTCCGTTAAAAGTCGGCAGATTTGGTTTAAACTCAACGGGTGTTTTAAGCTTTCTACACGCTCTCCACAGAGAGTAATTAGATGCTGATGTGACATCGAGGTCTTCCAGATAGGTTTTAAGAGATGCAGTTTTTTCAGATTCAAACAACTCTTGCAGTCGTTTAGTGCATTCCGATTTTATGTTGGGGCGATTTGTGCTGTTGCCATTTCTTTCTAGCTCTTTTATTCACATACTAGATGTGCAATTAATAAAATAAATTGTATTAAACCTGGATTTGAGGTAGTAGCATCTTTAGCAGCCAGTTTAATATTTTCGTTATGATGGACAATGTTAGATTTAACATCTTCGGATATTCTTCGGTTAATGCTTTCGGTGTAATGACTACTGAGATATATTTTGAATCGCAGCCAATTAACACGATTGATCACGTTTACCAATGAGCGAGGTAAATCATTTCTTATTAGGTTATGGATTGTAACGATAGAGAGTGCTCTGAAGAAAGACCTAGAGTGTCATCAATATGAATTAAATCCCTAGAGATAGTTTTCATGACGTCAAAATCAACAACATCCGGAATTTTATGTATGTTAGTAGGCCAAGCCCATTTTTGAAATTGTGTTGAACAACGCTCGACCTCTGGGTGTAATAAGTCTCGAACACCAGAACGTATATTTTGCATTATAGTCGCCAGCTGCCACAAAACAAGGTCCAAGCGATTAGTAGAAATCCACTTATTGATTCTCAGTGATTGAGAATCTGTAGGGGAGTAAATTAATGATATCAAGAAATTTGTAAAAAAAAATGTTTAGATCCACTGCATGCTCTTCCTCTCGGGTCCTTTGAAAAATATAGAGTGTAACCATTCGTTTTAAAAAGGCATCTCAATATCAATTGTGTCTAAGAGACCAGGGGCCTAATCGTCTCTTTCGATAACGAACTGATTCGATCTCGTATTTTAGCTTGAGATTATGCGATTCGCTATCGAACAATGTAATAATATGGTGCGATATCGAATGCCATAATCTCAAACTGACAAATCGTGATCGAATCAGCTCGTTATCGTAAGCGACGACTAGACCCCAGGATTATATAATTTTTTTTCCGTGAGTAAATGTTTTTATGTTGGCGAAGGTCGTTCACATTACAAAATCACTGCACATATATCGTCTGGTCGGAATAAGGGTAGGAAGGTTTTAGCAAATTTAATGTTTTATCAGTTATGTTGAATCACTGTTAATCTTTTGCAACCCAGCAGAACGTTTACTTATAAAGAATGTAGAAAATTAGCATATGTACTCTCCAGTCGTAAGTAGTTATAATTTGACTAAATAATGCATTACTTTCTTTGAAAAATTAAAAAAAAGTGCAGTTCTATGCAGGGTTGGGCAGTATTTGAAATACATGTATTTGAAATACGTATTTAAAATGCAAATACGTATTTTGTATTTGTATTTTAAATACATGACGTAGAAGTATTTGTATCTTGTATTTTAAATACATGACATGCAAGTATTTTGTATTTTGTATTTTAAATACTTAATTTGCAAAATACATTTACAAAATACATTACATTGTTGGCGTTTTGTATTTTGATCGATTTATAATGTATAATTCGTCAAACCAATAACAAAATATTAGAATCGTTAAAAAAACATAACTATACCAACTCTTAGGGCCATTATTACAACTTAAAGTTAGTTAAAAGTAGGATTTTGTAGGATGTATAAAACGCTATTCATTATTATAAATTTAATTTAAGGCTGAGCTTACATCTGGCATTTCTTGTGTG
The DNA here is from genome assembly GCA_944452675.1 of Tachina lurida. NCBI lineage: Eukaryota > Metazoa > Arthropoda > Insecta > Diptera > Tachinidae > Tachina > Tachina lurida. The sequence goes on from OX101755.1 coordinate 67,206,351, forward strand.
TCATTTGCCCAAATACGCTTTTTACTAATGAAAAACTGTTCGATTCAGACATGTATTTATTGATTTAAACAGTTTCTATAAAATTGTCTATTAGTTATGTATGGAACTATTTAACTTAATATATACATACATACATAAATAAATAAATACATGTCTGAATCAAAGAGTTTTTCATTAGTAATAAGTAGTTACGCTTTTTTTACGCTTGTGTGGCATTTGGCACACCAATGTAAACCCGGCCTAACTTACCAGGAAGAATACATTTGCCTTTACTTTAGCGCTTACTTTAGGTTAAGCTAAAATTGTACTGATGGAAAACTTGTTATACGTCCGATAAAATCCTACTTTTAACTAACTTTAAGTTGTAATAATGGCCCTCATACTTGGAATCGCCACAATTCAGTTGTCAATTCTGAAGCATCTTGTCACAAGGCGTTTTATTTGCAGGTGGTACTATTACAACAATTATAACAATACAAAACAAGTACAACATTGTTGCTTTTGCCTTGGGAGATTGTGTTGTCAAGTCCTCGTCCAGACTTGCAATTTTTTAAAATTCTGTTTTGAAATTGCATAAGTGTCCCCATTAGGAAATTATAGTTTTGCAGTTAAGCATTAAAAACTTTTATTTCACTACAAATTTGCATGAAAAATTAACAGTTATTTTTACTTTTTGTTACATTTTGCATCTTTCATACAACTGAACAAATAAAATAAAATAAAACCTCAAATACACCTGCAAACTTTAAATTAACAACTGCGAATTTCAAAACAAAAGAGAATTGCTATCACATGAAACTCTGTACCCCTCCCCAATATTCTCACCCCTCTCACCAATACACTTAAGAATTGTTGCAACAAAAATTGCAAGTATGGGCGAGGACCAACATAAGCACGTACATACGTGCTTCCAACTAGCAAGAATTGAGTGAGCCTGAATCACGGATGGAAATCATGGTACAATTGTACTTTTTATGGTACATTTTTGACCTCTTTGGTACCGTGGTACTACGGCGAGTTACTTGGTACAATTTAAAAATGCCAATGTTTCACTATATGGTAACATTAATTTTGCCTATGTTGTCTTTAATTTGTTTGTGTGTGTTGTATTTTAAACGGTCAGCTACTATGTTTTTTGTCGCAATGCTGTTGTCAATTCTGCTACAAAAAAATGTGTCTAGTACTTTAACTGTACCCTTTTAACTTGACAGCACCTCGTACATGAACACGCCTTGGCTGTGGTTATATTTATTTTTGTTAACTACATATCGCTCCTTTACTTCAACAGTGTGTTTTAGGTTTTATCGAGCATTTTTTATGTGCATATCCTAGATTTTATAGTGCATGAAAATAACAGGCCTGTAAATAAGCAAAATTTGTAAAATAACCGATCTCTAATAAGTCTAATCTACAAATGTACCCTTATGAATGTAATATTTAATATTTTTTTATTTTATTTTTTATTTTGTATACTTAATTTTTATACACATTTTTATTAAGTTTCTGCTTTTTATTATTTACTTCTGAATTTTTACACATTTTTTACGTTTCCGTTCTTATTAATAAATATTAAAGAAAATAGTACCATCATGGTCCAAAAAGTACAGTTTATTTTCACAGTTGGTACATAATCCAAGAAGTCATTTTCTTTTCCTGGCCTGAACTAGTAACCAGGGCTGCCAGAAGCTTTGCGAAGAAAATCATCATTTGTCGGAAAGAAAGGGTACGTTCGTAAATGCTGCAAATTTATGCATCAATGCGGCAGTTCTGCCAGGTTTTACTGCGTATGCGTGATTATCTGCTGCACATGCTTTGCAACTGCTCAACATCTGTGCTCAGTTGACATTTTTGAACAAACTGCAAAAAATTTTAAAATTGGCAAGTAATTTTATTTAAGAAAATATTGACAATTTTCTTTTAAATTATAGTAAGTAAAAAATTTAAAAGAAACTCAAAGCGACAATTTCTTATGACAACAGCATTGGCCTTAAAAAAAGAATACAACTAAATTAAAAAACTCCTTTGAACACAAAGATTATGTGTTTCAAAGTTATTTTCGAGCTTATCAATCTCATTTTTTGGTAAGATTCGAAACATGTAATTTAAACATCAAAATACATAGATATATTCAACTTATTGTTCCACTGCAACTTCTTGCATCTTAAAATAATTTACTGCGCCATTTGCACAGATTTGCGGCAGGTATGCCGATTAAATGCATTAAAAAACGTTTGACGCTGAACAGTGCTGCCAAGTTATGCATTTCTGAACGTTAGATGTTCGTGATGCTGCAGACTTGCACTATAAATGCTTTTACGAACGTAGCCAAAATCATATTTTGAAGAACTAAATCAGTCCATTTTTTTCCAAATGAATAAAGCAACAACAATTGACATATTTATATAAAAATCAAATTTCTTATTGTAAAGGGTGATTTTTTAAGAGCTTTCGGATTTGATTTATAAAAAACACATTTATGAAATCTTCATTTGAGTAGGTAGAACAATCTATATAATTCGATGTTTAACGATGATTTCTAGTAAATGTTGACTGCGGCTACGCCTGAAATGGTTTATACGCTGGGTCCAATTTTGGCATACTCTCGCCAACATTTCGGCCGGTATCTCATAAATAAATTCTTCAATATTGTCTTCCAGTGCGCAACCGTTGCGGGCTTGTCCCTGAGCACCAACATAGCCCTACAGTAAATAGGCTAAAGGCGTTAAATCGCGCGATCAGTCGAGTCCAGCTCTTCCATTTTGGGGGGGAGGGGGAAAGGTAACAGAGACCCAATTGCTGCTAATAGCGCCGAATCGATAATCCACGGTAATCAACAACACTGGCTGATACATCTGCGATACTTTCCTCTGACCGCACTCTACATATTCGTGTTTGTGGTTTAATATTCAATAATGTAATTTTGGTGCGAAATTTCACAATATTCCGAATAGCTGCCTCAGAAGGTCGCCCAAACTGACCATAAAATGGAGCATGAGTTTTGATAAGTCCTAATTTACACTCAGCAAGTCTTATTGATAAGCTGATTAGTTTTTTAGGAGAGCGAGATGAGGGGAAAAGAAACGTTTATGTTCCCCTCGTCTTTCTCTCCAACAAACTAATCAGCTTAGCAATAAGACTTGTTTAGTGTAAATTAGGACCAATGAAATTCAATAATAATCTCAAATACTCTCTTGTATGACTGTCGGAGACCGGGGCGCGAACCCAGGAGCTTAGGTTTTATAGTCAACGTGCTAACTATTTAATTTTTGCACATACGCTGTCATTAATGAAAAACCTCAGATATGTACTGAAAGTAAAAATTATAATTTGCAAAATTAAAAATCATTATTCTGTAAAAAAAAATCATGAAATCATATTTTAGTCCAAAAATCATCAAAAATATGATAAAATCATCATTCTGGCAGCACTGCTAGTAACACCAACTGTAAATAGATACATACATATACTCATAAATGATATGGAAGTATTTTGTAGTTTAAATACGTACAAAAAATTAAAGTATTTTGTATTTTAAATACATACATGACCAGCAAGTATTTTATATTTTGTATTTTAAATACCGCAAGCCATGTATTTTGCCCAACTCTGGTTCTATGATTACCTATATATTACAATAATTATTAAACTAGTAACTAGTTCCGGTAAATTTAAATTTAGGATTATGCTACACAGAAAAAACTAAATTTCCAATTCAAACACAAAATTCTCTAAATCAAACGTTAATTTATTCAATTCTGGTCCAACAAAAAATTTATAAATTCAAATGCAAAAATTTGTAATAATTTGTTAAAAAAAATTTTTGATTTTTTCGATCAACAAATTGTCTGATTCAACAAATTTTTTTACTGAAATTAGAAAGCAAATAAAACAAATAACTTTTCTGTAGAATATGCAATTCCTATAATGTAACAGAAATCTTCTCTAAATAATTGTGTTCAAATGTTATATTAATTGTATGAATTTGAATTTTCCACTCTATACAGTTTTTTTTGCTTAAAGCGAAATTCTAATCAACTATTTGCTGTAACAGTAAAAAATATTTACCGAATAAATTGTATATTAAAGAAACGTACATATGTTTGAAAAGTTTTTTGGGAATAATTTTTTCTGTGTATCACCAGTGCTTCTGATTCATGTAAGGTTTAGTGGGAAACAGGTAATGATAAATATGCAAGTAATATATTAAAATTTTAAGCGGAAGTACACTAGTGCTGGGATACTATCGATAGTACTATCGATAATATCGATAGTTTTAAAATATCGAAAAAATCGATAGGAAAAAATATCGATATCGATATTATTTAAAAAGCAGTTTTATAAACGTGAGCTGTTAAAAAAATTTTTTAACTGATATCAGCACAATTTTTCAAAAGCTGTCACCTAATATAACATTCGTAGATACATTCATACATACATACATTCATACATCGCATCGAGAAAAATTAAATAATTATATTGGTTGTCCTATTTTACACAGGGTTACTCACATAAAAACTTGTATAAACTTACAAAAAATATCAACAAATACAGTTTTTTTTCTTACTCACCCTGTGTTTCACAGGATGATAACAATTTTTTCGACTCGAAAAGTTCTCACATCCCTTACAGAAACGAGGCACTGATGAAAAATTAGTTATATTTTTCTCTCTCAACTACAAACATTTCGTCGATAGTAATATCGATAGTATCGATAGTGAAATTTGTACTATCGATAGATATCGATAGTAGAAAATATCGATAGTATACCAGCACTAAAGATATTATTAGTGTAGTCACGTCCAAATTTAAAAACAGTAAATTGTTGTCCTGCAAAAGTTACAATAAAATCGCTCGAGTTTAAAGTTATAATTTTAAGTTTTAATTGTGCCGGGTTTCCGGGTTCTCAGATATTTCTAGGTGGTCCCTCATCTGGGCATATTTTGTGTCAAATTTCAGCTCTCTAGTGAAAATTCCAAGTTTTAATATCAAAGTTTTGCTGTGGCCAGTACTTTTCATTCATGTAAAGTTTTATAAGAAACGGCTTATAAGAAACAAATAATTAATACATGTAAATTTTGTGGCCCATTTTTTTAATTTTTTAGATTTGTATAAGTTCAAGGTGTATGCAAAGGCTCAATAATATCGCTTGAGTTAAATCCCTAAAATTTGGCTTTCAATTTCGAATTTTATGGGGGCGATGCCGCCATAAAATCCCCTTGATTAATTTACTAAGATTTCAGATTTTTTAGATGGTTGCTTAATGAGTCCTACTTGTGAACAAATTTCAACACTCTAGCTATTGCAGAAGTGTTTCATCAATTTGATGAGTGTGTTAGTGAATCAGTGAGTATGTCTTAAAATTTGGAGTTCCATATTTCAAGAAGCTTTCAGTATAAAACTTTCTAACAAAACGCATATGAGGTAACCTCGATTAGGTGTCGTTACTGTTTAGGTTTCATTATTTTACAATTAAAGGGAACAAAGCTATGAGGGGGCAAAACATAAATCTGTGTAAATATACACACTATGTGCAGGGACAAGAACTTGGCCTGGCATACTACCGTGCACCTATGTAGATAACCTTTAGTTTTGTTTGCTGGGCAGACATACCATGAACAAATTTGTTAACAATCTTAGAGTAACAGCACGTGCGAATATGTGAAATTGTGTCTCCTCTATTTTATTAGGTTCTGAAAAAAACTTATAAATTATATTTGTCTTTGTTTTATAGAATATAGACTTGTACAAGAATAATTGTGTTAATATATTTGGCCTTTGATGACGCTAAACACATTACTCGCACATGATGAGAAGAAACGTGATTTTAGTAATTATAGCCTGAAAACAATTAAATATGATTAAGGTTAAAATAAAAATTAAACTTTAGCATCTATCCATAACACAGACTTGAAATTCGTAAAAGATCCGAATTAAGCCCGAACTTTCATTCTTTAAAAACTTAGTTATATTGCAGTAAAATGCAGGAGGCTTATTCTATATTGCGATTCGAAAGTCAATGCGACTCGAAAATATACAAATGTCAACAATTGCTATTCTGTGTTACGATGTTCGCAAAATACTCTTTCTGTAATGCGATAGCATGTATCAAAATCGCAACATTTATTCGAATGTAAACTAGCATTTGCGCACAAAATGTAATTGAAAAATTATATATATTATTTATTTATTCATCTATTTATTCTTAAAATTATAAAATAAGTGATTGAATTATTTAAATAATTACGGAAGTAATGAATGATTCAGAGGTAGGAACAAAAGTACGCTCTTGCGATGGTAATAGTAATATATTGTGGCAGATCTTTGGCGTCCATAATTTCCTCCTTTGACAGTTCAACGTTAAATTTGAATAACCATGCCAATTTTTATTTAAACTTAAATCGTAATCAAATTCCCATGACAAAAAGCTTTTCGAAATACATGACTATCGGAAAAGATCTGTCCTGAAACACTACGTGACAGTTTTTTGACCAAATGTATCTGACACCCAATCCTAATGTAAAATTGATCACTGAATCCGAATATGAAGTCAAAATCGTTGAAAGTAGAATAGAACAGTTTTCGAGATATAGCCAAATTACCGTTATTTGGGTTTTAAAAAAAGATGATCTGGCTTAAATGCAAATATCTTCAAAATATTCGTCGGCTTATACACTTTTTTTATTAAAAGATAGTAAAATCACTAAAATAAATATACATCGCATGTCAAGATTAGTGAAGAAATGATGGAGATAAAGTGGACAAAATTTTAAACTTCATTAAAAATTTTATGACTTTTTTGCAATTTTGCGATTTTAATGTTTTCTTTTTTTAACCAAACAACTAAAAATTTTAAGATTTTTTACATAGTACATTAGGTAATTTCAATAAAAACATTTTGCGCTCTACAAGGTCCAGATTGGTGCAAAAATGACAAAGCTACAGAAGATATAGTGAATTAACCCACATTTCGGCACAGAGGATACCAAAGTTGAAGAAACTGACTTATAAAAAAAGTTAAAATCATCTGATTTGATCACTGTTAAAAAGGGACAAATAGTGTGTGTTTGTTGTGAAAATTGCTTAGCAAAATAATCAAAACAAACAACAGAAAATATAATAAGGAAATCTTAAAGTTAAAATAATTTAAATTAAAAGTATTTATTTACTTCTAATTAAATAAATATAATGCGGAAAAGATTATTTGCATTAAAATCTGTACATATTGGATTTGTTTTTGAATAGTATCGTTGTGTGTGCGTGTGTGTATAAAAAATTAAAATGCCATAATCAAGTCCCTGCCTACAAGAAAACTGTGGCCAATATATAAAAAAACATGAAATTTATAAGAAATAAAAGTGAAAATGAGTAGCAAATGGATATACTCAATCATTGAAAGACAAATACTTGCTCCGGCGAACGTCATGTGTCTTATTTGGGATTGGGGTTGATGGATGCAAGACATTCATCTGATGATGATAATACGATACCTATTGCGAAGGTATTGAAACAGTATTTTATTTATTTAAAGAAAATAATAATTTGGTTTCTTTTCATCATTCAGTGCGCTTGAAACATGGTATTCTAAACATCCGGATCTTATGCTATGTCCACTGTGGTCAAATATCACTTGATCTAACTTTTCAACTTCGGAAAAATAATGAAATTGATTTATGGAAAGTTGGAGTTATTATTCATCCTTATCGGGAATGAAAGTTCGCATGGAATGTGTTCCCTTTTCCTAAAACTGTGATCGCCAATGTTTGCGTTGTTGTTGTGTCATTATACCATTTTGTCCATTTCTTGTTCATGGGAAACATTTCAGGTGAACAAATTGTTCTCCTTTTATTCCCGATAAGAGTAATTATTTGTGAATAGATTAAAAACAACTTATTTTATTTTGCAAATAAATATATGCATTTTATTTTTCTATTTTGTTTTTAAATTTTAATTATAAGATTGTAAAGTGTATTGAATTCAATTTATATTAATACTTAATTAAATTTATTATTGTGTTGTCAAATGTTTACTTAAAAAATGTAAAACTAGTAAAATAGTGTACAATTCCAGTTATATAAATGTACAAAAAAAGAGTTCAATATTGCATTAAACACAAAAACTTATAAAAACAAGTAAGAGTGCTATATTCGGCTGTGCCGAATCTTATATACCCTTTACCAACGTGCGTACATATATATAGTATACAGACACATACAAACATATTTGTTTTGTGAAAAAATTTATAATTTTTTTCTCTAAAGCAATTAATAGTTAGTGACCTTTCAGTATTTTTCGATTAAACAATTTGTTTCAATTATTTTATTTTCGATATAAGCAATAGTTGAATATTTTACTCTACACTCTGTGGTTAAGATATATTTTACATTCACTCTTATTTCAGTCAACATCGACGTCACGTCAATACATTACCAAAATATTGGGGCTTGTTTACTCGCTCTCGAGATGTTCAAAAACCGTGCTGCTATTTAATAACTCTAAAATATTCTTAGTATTGCACCTCCATACCAAGTAAACTAACTTGTTTTATATTTTCCCGTATTTAATAATCATTGATGTTGCAAAACTGCTCAGTGACTTGATTTAAATTTCCCATTGCAAATGGTATACATCGTGGTATTATGTAAACGTTTTATTCCTACAGGATTTGTTTGAAATTTGTTCAGCAGAAAGGATAGGTATCAGGAAAATGAAACGAACATGTCCTTTATGTCTTTAGCGATAAATTTTAGTTTTATCTCCATTTACTAAAAATTAATAGTTATTATGCTGAGAGCACAATAAGCACAAACCTTCGTTTATACTTCAATTAGTTTAGATATCCATAAAAAAATTAAACATGTATAAAAAATCTTGAGTAATGATTTTCCTAAAACATGAAATCTGTTTAACTGAAAAAAAAATATTTTTGGTTATTTTTTTACCGAAACTTTTTTTAAGCTCCAACCCTGGAACCATTTTTCTGAGTTTCTTTATAAAATATAGAATATATGTAATTACCAAAGTAATAATTAGTTTTATATGCCAGAAAAAATTTAAGTTTTCCAGCTCTGGAGCTATGTCTTTTATTTTTCTAATTTCTATGCCAAACTATTTCATTCTAAGTCATAAAGTATATAAAACTTGTAAACAAAAAGAAAAAACTAAATTGACCTAGTTACTTTTGTAAAAAACAATAAATTTAGCAACCCTGGAATCAACCTTTTAGATTTTTCTAATTTAAAAAATTAATAAAGTGTGTTAAGTGAACAAAGAAATAAAAAAAAATTAATTTTATACTTTAATATTAAAAAAAAAATCAAAGTTTCCATCTTTGGAGCTGTAATTTTCATTTTTCAAATTATATACGCCAAATTTTTCTTTCAGAAGCATAAAATATATTCAATTTATAAAGGAAAAGAAAAACATTTTTAGAACTATTTAATTTTGCATAACACAAAAAGTGTAAGTTTTCCAACCATGGAATCATAATTTAGGATTTTTCTAATTCCTTATACCAATCCAGTTCTTTAAAAAATACATAAAATATGTTAAGTGAACGAAGGAAAAACTAAATAAGAAAAAACTTAGTTTCATTTAATTCCTTTAATATTAAAAAATTCAGTAAAGTGCGGCTTTGACTCGCGCACGAAGGGTTCCGTTCATTCGGTTCTGAGCTTTTTTTAATGTGGCTTTTTTGCTTTTTTGAAGTTTTTTTTTCAGTTTAAACGATTTTTTCAGTTTCGTCGCTTTTTTCTCATGTTGGCGATTTTTCTATTTTTCTCAGTTTTTATCATTTTGGCGATTTTTTCTGTTTTTGGGGCTTATTTTCATTTTGAAGATTTTTTTCATTTTGGCGATTCTTTATCCATGTTGGCGATTTTTTCCTATTTTGGGGGTTTTTTCATTTTGGGGGGTTTTTTTATTTTGGCGATTTTTTCCTGTTTTTGGGCTTTTTTTTGTTTTGGCGATTTTTTTCTGTTTTTTGGGGTTTTTTTCGTTTTGGCGATTTTTTTCATTTTGGCGTTTTTTTTCATTTTGGCGATTTTTTTCTGTTTTGGGGCTTTTTTTTAATTTTGGTGATTTTTTCTGTTTTTTTGGGTTTTTTTTCGTTTTGGCGATTTTTTTCATTTTGGCGATTTTTTTTCATTTTGGCGTTTTTTTTCTGTTTTGGGGCTTTTTTTCATTTTGGCGATTTTTTTCTGTTTTTTGGGGTTTTTTTCGTTTTGGCGATTTTTTTCATTTTGGTGTTTTTTTTTATTTTGGCGATTTTTTTCTGTTTTTGGGGCTTTTTTTCATTTTGGCAATTTTTTCCTGTTTTGAGGCTTTTTTTATTGTTTTGGCGATTTTTTTCTGTTTTTTTGGGGTTTTTTTCATTTTGGCAATTTTTCTTCATTTTGGCGTTTTTTTTCATTTTGGCGATTTTTTTCTGTTTAGGGGCTTTTTTTTAATTTTGGTGATTTTTTCTGTTTTTTTTTTGGGTTTTTTTTTTCGTTTTGGCGATTTTTTTCATTTTGGCGATTTTTTTTCATTTTGGCGATTTTTTCCTGTTTTGAGGCTTTTTTTTTGTTTTGGCGATTTTTTTCTGTTTTTTTGGGGTTTTTTTTCGTTTGGCGATTTATATTCATTTTGGCAATTTTTTTTCATTTTAGCAATTTTTCCGGTTATTCGCGATTTATTTTAGTCTTAGAAAATTTTTTTTTTGTAATTTGGTGCTTTTTCTCGTTTTGGCGTTTTTTTTTTGATTTTGGCGATTTTCTTCGGTTTGGCGATTTTATAATTTTTGATTTTTTAGTTTTACCGATTCTGAAAATTTCAAGAGTTTTGCTCTTACGGTTTCCAAGATACAGCAAGTTGTCAGAATTGCATAGTCAAAATTGCATTAACTGATGGAACACCCTTTAATTTAAATTTTTTGAAATTTTAGTGTTAATTTTTGTAGTCTGTATAAAAATACACTAGCCTTACAAATTTCAAGTGTATATACATACATACATACAATTGTATGTATATTACATGAGATTTTAAAATTTTTCGTTGTTCGTTTTGGAACACCCTTTAATTTCCAATTCTCATGTATTTGTTGTTGTAGCGGCCAAAGATCTACACACTGTGTCCAAATTTCAGGTCTCGAACTCTTGCGGTTCTCGAGAAAATACCCTGCATAGTTTTAGACATAGTTAATTTTACATAACACAAAAAGTTAAAGTTTTCCAACCCTGGAAACGTCTTTTTATTTTTTTATATTTTTTTAATTTAAAATTCCAATTTTAGTCGTACTGAAGTGTAAAATAAATTTATTTATTAAAAAAATAAAAATTTGTTTTCGGTAGTTACTTTTATATGGCAAAATGAAGTTTAAGCTTTCCAGCTCTGCAATCGTCTGCTCGATTTTGCTGAATTTCAATACCAATCTAAGTTGGACCATTTTTGATACACCAGTCCAAGAACGAAGTCTCTAGCTCTTCTGGGAGCTTCGGAAAACCGATTTCACGTACACCGGACGGACGGACGGACAGACGGACATCGCTTATTCGTCTTCGCTATTCATAAGGACCCAGAATATATATATTTTTTTGGTCGCAAATTAAAATTATGGAAATTACACACGGAATGACAAACCTATATATACCCTTTTCCATTTTTGGTAAAGGGTATAATAAATAATTAAATTTTAGTGTTTTTAGTTCAAAGGAAAGCATTTATATTACAATTACGGTAAGACTTGAAAACGATAAAAGCTGTATATACAAAAATATGTAAAATATATAGCAGGCATGTTTCGATCATAGAGAGACGAGAATGGTACAATTCGCAGCCGCGATGTTCATTTACGTAATTTAGACCGCAAATAACACATCTATCATGTGGTTCGATATTTTTGAGAAATTGACTTGCATCAACATTTTCGTAATGGGCTACATAAAAATTGTTTTCATTAAAATCATTCATCGCCTGTAATTATTTCTTCCTGATTTTTAATTCGCTTTGAAGTTCTGCGAGTGGGTCTGGTACTGGTGGAATTCACAGTGTATTTTATGGTCAAAGTTGGTGAGGGTGAATGATACTCTTGCTGCTGCTGCAATTAAATTAAAATTATTTTCACATGACCCTAAGTATGTAGTTCCAATATACTTACAATTTTTTTACTTGTCTTTGATGATATAGTAGGTGCATCTCTAATTTTGGCAAAAGCCTGTATAAATGCAGTTTCAAACGATTTGACTTGTTGCTGCCTCTGCTGTTGGGCTTCCAAACGTTTTTGTTAGATTTTGCGTTACATTTCCATTTGGGCCAATTTTTCATCGTCCTAATCGTTAATTTCATATTCATCTAAGACATCATCTTCATTATAGCTGAAATTGTCGTCTATGCGTTTAGTCATCACTCATTTCACTACATACTATCATCGACGCCGTTCTCTGATGGTGGCTTAGCTTTTGTTTTAAAAACATACTTATCGGGTTTATATTCGTCTCCATCCTCCTCCAATTGAAGTTTGCGCGTTACGGAGTTTGTAACCGCATTTGAAGTAGAAGTTGATGTGGAAGAAACGGCAGAGTTTGTTGATTTTTGTACATCCATGGAACAAGTCGTAAGGGTAATTTTACCGCTGCCGGAATGCGACGAGACCCATGGTTTTCTCAGGCTGCGCCGAACACGTGAGTTCACAGAAGCGACGTCCAATTGGATGTGCAATTGATTAAAGGCAATTGATTAAAGACAGGTATGTGTAGGTACAAATTGTGGCTTGCAAAATTGGTTGAGAAAACTTTTCAGCCAGTTGGCAGTTTCTCCCCAGGCGGGCAGCCTTTTATGCATTTGTTGGTCCTAAGAAATTAAAAGTATTTAAATTAATATGCATATATTAGATAAAATTATAGTTTTTTTACTCACATATGTAGGTATCTTTCAGCTTTGCCAAAAATGTGCTTCTGAAAATATAGAGAAAAAACTAGTTATTATGGCAATATACAGACACAAATTATAAATTTCAGAAACTACTCACCTTTAATTTCAACCAAAATTGTGTTTTTCTCACAAAAATCTGCAAATAAATTAAATTTAAAACACATTTCTTCAAAAATAAAAAATTTTCACCTATTACTTACCAAAATCACACAGCGAATGAGGCAACAAAGCACAACACGAAAATATTTTACAAAAATGGCATACGAAAATCATTAAAGAGGATTTGATGACTGTGTGAGCGAGACGTAAAGAAAACGCAATTTTCTTCCGTCTCGTGTCACCTCTGGTATCCTTTGTAATTTCGGTTTAATTAAATCAAAAACCCAAAGAAGTAAATACGCAGAATTTAAAAAACGAACGCTGTGAGTGTTATAAACATTGACAGTTCACAATTTTAAATGGTTTGCTTAATTTTTTGATTCTCGTGAAACGCAGAATTCATATTAACAAAAATAAAATGCATAGTTCAAAACGTGAATTTTTTTGCCAGAACAATCCGAACAAGTTTTGCTATGCTTGTGGAGTTTACTGTTTTGCGATGCATTAAATTTTTTCAAGCCAATTACAAAATGCATTTTGCTACCGCTACATAATAAACTTGGCTTAATCAAAAATTTCATCAAAGCTTTGCTAAAAAAGGAAACAGTGAAGAATTTGAATACCTGAAAACCGTTTTTCCCAACGTATCAGATGCCAAAATTAAAGAAGGTGTTTTTATGGGACCACAAATTACTAAGCTACTTAAAGATTCCAAATTTGATTCGATTTTGTCAGAAGATGAATTAAAAGCATGGAAGTTATTTGGTTTAGTTGTATCAGGCATTCCAGGAAATTTTAGGAGCCCAAATTATAAAGATTTAATTCAAGACTTGTTAAAAAATTATGAGAAAATTGGTAAAGTTTTTACAACGATTTTGTTTTTATTTATGTTAACATTAATTTTTATGTTTTTTTTTAATTAACTCCTTTTTTTTTTAAATTCACCTTCTGCATTCACGCTTAAATTTTTTCCCAAATAACCTTGGCGATGAAAGCGACGAGCATGGGGATCGTTTTTATTTTATAAAAGTGGGATAATTCAATTAATCTTCTGTAACTTTATCATTTTTGCACCGATCTGTATTCTATTGAGCACAAAATGTATCTATTAAAATAATCTAAAGTGATAAGTGACGAAACTTAAAAAAATTAATTATTTCGTTTAATAAAAAAGCAAAATTGCAAAAAATCATTAACATTTTTTTGAAATTTGAACTTTGTTCTACTGCTGCACTTCAGTAATTTCTTGATAAATTTTTACAAGCAACCCGTGGTTGTTTTAATAATTTTATTTTTTTAAGTAGAAAAAAGAATTAAAAAATTTATCTAGTACTTACCAAGATTCTTTTATTAAAGTGATATCATCTTTTAAAAAAAATTTTTAACGGTAATTTTTAAATATCTCGAAATCTGTTCTACTTTTGACCATTCTGACTTAAAAATTCGGATTTGGTGAAAAATTCTACATTGAGATCATGTGTCAAATTTATTTGTTCACGACTTTGTTGAAATGTTCTATCGCAGTGAAACAGAGTAAAGACGGCATATGAAGTGCTAGCCGGAATTAATGCCAGAAATACTTGAGCCATTTACCCAAGGCCTTAGTTATTCCAGCATCTATCCGTAATTCATCATAGACTTCTGGTATCACCCAAAGTAATTCTCGATTTGGCTGCGTAACAAGAAATGATGTCAATGTAGTGTAAAGTTTGCCATTTTATCGAATTCAATCTAATAGAAACATTTCACTTTTCATTCTTTTCATTCGTCATGGAATACGTCTTTGTACGATTAATTCTCTGCTTCAATATTTTTTCTATATTTGCATTTACAAATGTTTCAAATAGATTTAAGTATATCTCTTTACTTGATTTTCATCTGCATTTTGATATGGTTTCTTTCTTTTCTTTTCTCTTTTGTGATAAATTTTTATTTTCTTTTGCAATCAAAAGATGACTGAATGTTTATTTTCTTGAGGTTTCCTTTAATACTTTAAGATGTTATTCAAGCACTTGAGGTATGAATAGAACGAACAAATTTTCAACATAATAAAAGTATAAATAAATGCTATAAGTCGAATGTTTTCAGATCATTCACAAAGTTTATTTTTGTATATTAAAAGCAGTTTAATTTTTATGAGATAAAACTGATTAGCAATGATTTGTAAAAAAGACACACTGTTGAGTTAAGCTACAAAAAGCAGAAGCAAACATTAAGAGGTCTCACAGTCTCTAAAGTTTGCATGCAAATCTAATAAATTTGTCTTCCATTCTTTAAACTCTAAGTACTCTGTCGTAGGACTTCTCAGTAAAACACTTTTTAATAAGACTTTTACGATTTATTTACGGCATAATTAACAGATGTTTTACTCGTGCTATTGAAAAGATCTCGAACAACATTATCGAGAAATATACATAACACATATCGTCCCTACCATGTCAAACTATCCAATATACAAATTTGCAATCTTCAAAAAAACGGGAAGAAAGCGTATTCCTAAAATTGCCAGGCTTAAAACATTTCTTATTGAGTTATCTATCGTCCATGAGAATTTCAGCATTTTGAAACGAGGCATATCGTATAAATTAAGATACCAAGATAACGCATCTAAAAAACAAATTTTGCATATTGGTTAGATTGACGTGTAGGGACGATATGTACATAAAAAGAGGTCATTTTAGCAATTAAAATACAACAGTTTGTAAATTTATTTAAGAAATTTTATTATTCTAACGATTGGCAAGCTTCAGTACTTCGCATTACAACTTGTTGTATGCGGCGAATGTTATTGAAAGATTGACTGCATTCGCTGTAGATGCTGCATAACAAGAACTAAGCAAGCGAGAAATTATTATTGGGTCAGGCATTAAAAGATATTTTGCAGTTTTATTGCTTAATATGCAGACAAAACTGAATTATGGGTTTGTCAGGCGTGCTCTAACAGCAGCAGTACATTACACTTTTTATAGCAAAAAATATTTTTGAGGAAAAAATCTTGTGCGAAAACAAATTGTTTGTTTCCGCTTTTCAGTTCTATGTTAAGGCTAACACCATTTTAATAAAGCGACTAAATTAGTTAATATATTTTAATACAGTTTATTTTCTTTTTTAATACAAGTATTTATTTATGGTATCTTCAAAACGAACTAACAACAAAAGTTAAACAAAACTTCAAAAATACCTATTGGACACAACTCTAATAAACTAAGTGGTACACACAGATAAATTTCAACTTAATGTTGAATCAAAGTTATTTCAAGTTGGAACAACATGAATTTAATTTAGTGTAATAATTGTATTTTATTAATTATTTAACTTACTCGTGGTTGACATAGACATCAGAAAAATGTTTGTATATAAATTGGCTTCCCCGGACAAGATTTGAACTCGGAACTCATCGCATGGTAGTCAACATGCTTACCCCTGCAGCCACAACAACTTTTGATATTCTTCAGATACACACTAATATGTACCATCTTGAATTAAATTTTGATTTAACATTATTTCATTGAAAATTAAACTATTTTTCCGAGCTTTAGGTCAGTTCTTAAATTCTTGTATTTATTATTACGATATTTCGTAAACCTTCGGTTTACTTCTTCAGGATATAGTATATTGTATTTTGAAAACAGAAAAATCAAAATACAATATACTATATCCTGAAGAAGTAAACCGAAAGCTTACGAAATATCATAATAATAAATACAAGAATTTAAGAACTGACCTAAAGCTCGGAAAAATAGTTTAATTTTCACAGAAAAACAAGGTCGAAAAATTAGATAAAAATATTCGATATTATTTCATTGATCATTTAACATACAATTTATTTGAAAAGTTTTAGTTTCAGTTAAAAAAAAACAAAATGCTTTCACTTGAAAAGTTTTAGTTAAAAAAAAATACAAAATGGTTTGACTTAGTTAGAGGTTGATAAGTGCCTACGGGTACGAAAACCGGTTTTGTATCCGTAACTGAAGATTTTGGAGGTGTTTGGAAAATTTCAAATATAGACTGTTGTTATACTCGACAATACCTACCAGAAAAAGAGTAAGTAACACTTCGCAGGTATTTCGATTTCATAAAAATTTGTCACACAGTGTTATTTAATGCTAATTAGCCTAGGTTGATAAGAGTGGTAATCAATATAATACGCTTATATTTTATAGCAATTAAAGAAAATTATGACTATGTTGGTAACTAAAGCATATTATCTACTTACGTCTTGAAATAGTAAACCCTTGACGCATAAAAAGCAATCATGGTATAAATTAAATTTAATTAAAATTCGATTTTTAAATCATGATATGAATTGTACGTTAGTACATATGCAAAATTTACATGAATGCAAACTGACAGCTGAAAATATATAAATGTACATAAAAAATATAAAATAGTTAGAAAATTGAAAAGTTTGCTTGTTTTGTTGGTTAAACATCATCTACACACATTACATTCCTGCGTATATATCGCTCATATACTAAAACAACGTCATAACTCCAAAAAACCAGTTTGCCAGAAAACGAGTTTAAACTCAATTTACACACAACTTAATGGAAAAAGAAAATTTTAGATTTCTATCAAGAGTTAAGTAAACAAGATACATATTTGTATTAAATTTTAACACCATATGAATAATGAGATATAGAGTAATTCTGCATCATCAACTTAAAAATTTCATTTTTTGAGTTATGGCCTCCTTTGGGTAAATGCGCGATATGTAGATAATGCTTAACCAATAAAACAAATCTGTATGTCAAATAAACATACACTCAAAATATTTCATAGGTAAAATAAACGAAAAATTTGGTTCATTTTACGAAAATATTCGTTGTTTTTATGGTAAAAATACTTCGTAAATATTGGAAATAATATATTGTTACGTTTTTATTCTCTGTTAAAAACGCTTTTTCGTAGATTCGAAGATTTGCAATAAATAAAAGACCCCAGTGTACTAATTAGGGTTAAGAATGATACAATCTTTATTAAATCTATAAATACCACTAATCTACATTCAATTCAAGAGCTTAAATACAAACACAAAGTTTACTTCAATATTCACAACTGGTTACCACTACGCCTTCTTCGCTGTTGTATATACACGTCTCAGACAACCGGCTGCGCTAGTGTTGACACAATTCTGCTTTCTCTGTTGCACGTCACACACAAGACTCACTCTGCCGACACTTCCAGTTGATACACCAATAACAACTCTATGGCAGACTCTCACAGTTGATACACTAATCAGGACTCGCTGGCTTCACTTACACACGTTTATCAGCTTCCACTGCTCCCTTACTCTTTACTCAAGGGACTCCACAATAAACTCAAATCACGACAGACTCTAACTGTCACTATAGACTGTACTATAGTCTCTTCAATTTCCAACTCACGTATTGTAAAGCACAGACTCAAATATCAACTCACGTTGTATCACAAATCACGGACTGCGCACAACTTAATTGTCAACTCACTTGATTAACAACAGAATTCTTATTAGCAACTGAGCTTCTTCGCAACTGACTTATTCCCAACTAACTTTTGATCGCGACTGAACTGCTGTTGGATGCGTCAACCCCTTTTTATACTTCGCACAACAACCACTAGAATTTTCATGCAAAGTCTAGACGGAATCATCATTATCTTCAATGTTGTTTGCAAAGCGCGTAATTAAGTTCATGTGGTAACTATGTACATACGTGTGTATATGCATACATCATTAAGTGGTTGTTTACTTTTATTTCTGCCTATGCATGTAGCTATGTATACCTTCTTAATAAGCAGACCCTTGTAGTTGTTGTTGGTTGTTTACGTTTAATCACGTATGTATGTGCTACGCATGTGTATATAGTTGTTTGCTATAGTGCTTGTATGTTAATACGAGTGTACGTTTAGTTATCTATTTAAATACTTCTGGATGTTTCTTTATATTGGCCCTGTTCGAATATTCTTGCGTAACACTTATTAATCTTGTCGACGGCCATTTCCGTAACACTGCCGCCCACTTAAGCCTATTCGTCCCGAATAGGCACATCATCGCCTTTCTATTTCTTCGTTTTCTATACGCCTTGTAGTTACGTTGGAGACGACTACCTCTTCCATATTTGTTGGCTTTAGTTTTGGCTATGCCTCGTCTTTCAACTGGTACTTGTGTTGTCTTACCCTGGAGATTACTTCTTCGATATTTGTGGCCCCTGATGGTACTGACTCTGTTTAGTATTTCCACTACAGCTTGCATTGGCGTATGCTGGAGATGAAACCATCTTTGACATTTGCAATCTTTGGTACTGAATCTGCTTCGTATTTCCTCTTCAGCTTGCCTTGGTTTACGCTTTAGGTGACAACTTCTTCCACATTTGTGGTATTTGGCTCTGACTCTATTTTGTCTCTCAACTAGAGCTTGCCTTGCCATACTCTGGAGATGACTACTCCTTTCCCATTTGTGGACGTTGGCTCTGACTCTACCTTGTCCCTTGACTAGAGCTTGCCTTACCATTCCACATTTATGGCCCTTGGCTCCGACTCTATATTGTCCCTCGACCACACGCTTGAGGCTCTGTATAGAAGTTGTCTTTTTTCTCCCGACTGCTTTTCTGCTGCGTACTTCGTATACTGGAGCAGTTTCTTTACCTTGAACAAATGAGACCATTTCAAAGATAGCTATTCCCGCTGTGTCACACACCACTGGACTATCATCTAGGTCACGAGCTTCATTTGCTTTGCTGGAAACTTCTGGAAAACTTCGGTCACGTTCAACTTGTTGACACTGACCACTGTTAATTTCATCTTCAGCTTTCTGTTTTTCGTCAGCGCCTTCCTCTGTGCCAGAAATGTCTTCGTTGACACTGTTTCTCAAGTCAAAAATCTCTTCGTCCGATTTACTGACTTGCATTTCTGCACCATCTGTCTGTCTGTTTACGGCTTCAGCAATTTCCTGGGGTTTCT
Source organism: Tachina lurida (assembly GCA_944452675.1). Lineage (NCBI taxonomy): Eukaryota > Metazoa > Arthropoda > Insecta > Diptera > Tachinidae > Tachina > Tachina lurida. The sequence continues at coordinate 67,226,295 of OX101755.1, forward strand.
CATAGATTGCTTCAGACGATTCTTGAACGTTCACCATAATCTTCGCCTTCCATTTGTCAAGTGTGTCATTTGTGGCCTTAACTTCAGTTAGAACTCTCTCGCTGTTGGCTTTAGAAGTTTCTTGAAAATCAGCCTTCATAGCTCTAGCAGACTTCTGAAATATCTTATCCATTTGGTCTAGAAGTTTCTCATTTGTGGCCTTAACTTCAGCTTTCAATTTGGCAGAAGACTCTTGAAACTTCTCCATTTTGCTCATCATAGCAGCAAACATTGCGCTAATGTCTGTACTGTTTGCTGCTGCACGAGTACATACCTCAGTTTCATCGAACTCATAACTTTCTATGTCGATGTTGCGCCGCTGAAACTCTTGCAGTAGTATCTCCTGTAGTTGTACTTTGTTACCAGTTGTTGACAGATTCCGCTTATTCAACTCTTCCTTCAGTTGCTTCACATTAAGCTCTTGAAGTTTCATTTTTCCTCAAAAACCAATTGTTGCTACGTTTAACCTTTTCAAACGTATGTGGTTTTATTCACGTTTAACCTTTCCAAACGTGTGAGGTTCTCCTTTTCGTATCACTCTTACTTTACGTTTAACCTTTTTTTAAACGTGCCGCTTTTATTTGCAAATCCCACTTCTGACACCAAATGTTACGTTTTTATTCTCTGTTAAAAACGCTTTTTCGTAGATTCGAAGATTTGCAATAAATAAAAGACCCCAGTGTACTAATTAGGGTTAAGAATGATACAATCTTTATTAAATCTATAAATACCACTAATCTACATTCAATTCAAGAGCTTAAATACAAACACAAAGTTTACTTCAATATTCACAACTGGTTACCACTACGCCTTCTTCGCTGTTGTATATACACGTCTCAGACAACCGGCTGCGCTAGTGTTGACACAATTCTGCTTTCTCTGTTGCACGTCACACACAAGACTCACTCTGCCGACACTTCCAGTTGATACACCAATAACAACTCTATGGCAGACTCTCACAGTTGATACACTAATCAGGATTCGCTGGCTTCACTTACACACGTTTATCAGCTTCCACTGCTCCCTTACTCTTTACTCAAGGGACTCCACAATAAACTCAAATCACGACAGACTCTAACTGTCACTATAGACTGTACTATAGTCTCTTCAATTTCCAACTCACGTATTGTAAAGCACAGACTCAAATATCAACTCACGTTGTATCACAAATCACGGACTGCGCACAACTTAATTGTCAACTCACTTGATTAACAACAGAATTCTTATTAGCAACTGAGCTTCTTCGCAACTGACTTATTCCCAACTAACTTTTGATCGCGACTGAACTGCTGTTGGATGCGTCAACCCCTTTTTATACTTCGCACAACAACCACTAGAATTTTCATGCAAAGTCTAGACGGAATCATCATTATCTTCAATGTTGTTTGCAAAGCGCGTAATTAAGTTCATGTGGTAACTATGTACATACGTGTGTATATGCATACATCATTAAGTGGTTGTTTACTTTTATTTCTGCCTATGCATGTAGCTATGTATACCTTCTTAATAAGCAGACCCTTGTAGTTGTTGTTGGTTGTTTACGTTTAATCACGTATGTATGTGCTACGCATGTGTATATAGTTGTTTGCTATAGTGCTTGTATGTTAATACGAGTGTACGTTTAGTTATCTATTTAAATACTTCTGGATGTTTCTTTATATTGGCCCTGTTCGAATATTCTTGCGTAACACTTATTAATCTTGTCGACGGCCATTTCCGTAACACTGCCGCCCACTTAAGCCTATTCGTCCCGAATAGGCACATCATCGCCTTTCTATTTCTTCGTTTTCTATACGCCTTGTAGTTACGTTGGAGACGACTACCTCTTCCATATTTGTTGGCTTTAGTTTTGGCTATGCCTCGTCTTTCAACTGGTACTTGTGTTGTCTTACCCTGGAGATTACTTCTTCGATATTTGTGGCCCCTGATGGTACTGACTCTGTTTAGTATTTCCACTACAGCTTGCATTGGCGTATGCTGGAGATGAAACCATCTTTGACATTTGCAATCTTTGGTACTGAATCTGCTTCGTATTTCCTCTTCAGCTTGCCTTGGTTTACGCTTTAGGTGACAACTTCTTCCACATTTGTGGTATTTGGCTCTGACTCTATTTTGTCTCTCAACTAGAGCTTGCCTTGCCATACTCTGGAGATGACTACTCCTTTCCCATTTGTGGACGTTGGCTCTGACTCTACCTTGTCCCTTGACTAGAGCTTGCCTTACCATTCCACATTTATGGCCCTTGGCTCCGACTCTATATTGTCCCTCGACCACACGCTTGAGGCTCTGTATAGAAGTTGTCTTTTTTCTCCCGACTGCTTTTCTGCTGCGTACTTCGTATACTGGAGCAGTTTCTTTACCTTGAACAAATGAGACCATTTCAAAGATAGCTATTCCCGCTGTGTCACACACCACTGGACTATCATCTAGGTCACGAGCTTCATTTGCTTTGCTGGAAACTTCTGGAAAACTTCGGTCACGTTCAACTTGTTGACACTGACCACTGTTAATTTCATCTTCAGCTTTCTGTTTTTCGTCAGCGCCTTCCTCTGTGCCAGAAATGTCTTCGTTGACACTGTTTCTCAAGTCAAAAATCTCTTCGTCCGATTTACTGACTTGCATTTCTGCACCATCTGTCTGTCTGTTTACGGCTTCAGCAATTTCCTGGGGTTTCTCATAGATTGCTTCAGACGATTCTTGAACGTTCACCATAATCTTCGCCTTCCATTTGTCAAGTGTGTCATTTGTGGCCTTAACTTCAGCTAGAACTCTCTCGCTGTTGGCTTTAGAAGTTTCTTGAAAATCAGCCTTCATAGCTCTAGCAGACTTCTGAAATATCTTATCCATTTGGTCTAGAAGTTTCTCATTTGTGGCCTTAACTTCAGCTTTCAATTTGGCAGAAGACTCTTGAAACTTCTCCATTTTGCTCATCATAGCAGCAAACATTGCGCTAATGTCTGTACTGTTTGCTGCTGCACGAGTACATACCTCAGTTTCATCGAACTCATAACTTTCTATGTCGATGTTGCGCCGCTGAAACTCTTGCAGTAGTATCTCCTGTAGTTGTACTTTGTTACCAGTTGTTGACAGATTCCGCTTATTCAACTCTTCCTTCAGTTGCTTCACATTAAGCTCTTGAAGTTTCATTTTTCCTCAAAAACCAATTGTTGCTACGTTTAACCTTTTCAAACGTATGTGGTTTTATTCACGTTTAACCTTTCCAAACGTGTGAGGTTCTCCTTTTCGTATCACTCTTACTTTACGTTTAACCTTTTTTTAAACGTGCCGCTTTTATTTGCAAATCCCACTTCTGACACCAAATGTTACGTTTTTATTCTCTGTTAAAAACGCTTTTTCGTAGATTCGAAGATTTGCAATAAATAAAAGACCCCAGTGTACTAATTAGGGTTAAGAATGATACAATCTTTATTAAATCTATAAATACCACTAATCTACATTCAATTCAAGAGCTTAAATACAAACACAAAGTTTACTTCAATATTCACAACTGGTTACCACTACGCCTTCTTCGCTGTTGTATATACACGTCTCAGACAACCGGCTGCGCTAGTGTTGACACAATTCTGCTTTCTCTGTTGCACGTCACACACAAGACTCACTCTGCCGACACTTCCAGTTGATACACCAATAACAACTCTATGGCAGACTCTCACAGTTGATACACTAATCAGGATTCGCTGGCTTCACTTACACACGTTTATCAGCTTCCACTGCTCCCTTACTCTTTACTCAAGGGACTCCACAATAAACTCAAATCACGACAGACTCTAACTGTCACTATAGACTGTACTATAGTCTCTTCAATTTCCAACTCACGTATTGTAAAGCACAGACTCAAATATCAACTCACGTTGTATCACAAATCACGGACTGCGCACAACTTAATTGTCAACTCACTTGATTAACAACAGAATTCTTATTAGCAACTGAGCTTCTTCGCAACTGACTTATTCCCAACTAACTTTTGATCGCGACTGAACTGCTGTTGGATGCGTCAACCCCTTTTTATACTTCGCACAACAACCACTAGAATTTTCATGCAAAGTCTAGACGGAATCATCATTATCTTCAATGTTGTTTGCAAAGCGCGTAATTAAGTTCATGTGGTAACTATGTACATACGTGTGTATATGCATACATCATTAAGTGGTTGTTTACTTTTATTTCTGCCTATGCATGTAACTATGTATACCTTCTTAATAAGCAGACCCTTGTAGTTGTTGTTGGTTGTTTACGTTTAATCACGTATGTATGTGCTACGCATGTATATATAGTTGTTTGCTATAGTGCTTGTATGTTAATACGAGTGTACGTTTAGTTATCTATTTAAATACTTCTGGATGTTTTTTTATATTGGCCCTGTTCGAATATTCTTGCGTAACACTTATTAATCTTGTCGACGGCCATTTCCGTAACAATATGTATGTTTATTTTACGAAATACTTTTTGTCTGCAAATGACAAAATTTTGTATACTTAGAATTTTTTTTCGTAAATTTAAGAAACGCAATGTTTATATTACAAAATAAATACGTGAATAATGAAAATCAATTTTGTAAATAAATATTCGTAGATCGCTTTTGCTTACATAAAATTTTTTTTAATACATGTATGAACTAACAATAAGTATTCAAATCTTAGATCTGAAATATAATTATTAAGCCCGACCAGTATCGGACATAAACTTAGTGATAGTTATAAATAATACATAAGTAGTGATAATCAAAGAGGAGAAATAAAAGTATTTTCAAGCAGTCCCATCTGGAGTGTTGAGTATAAGAGCCCTTGTGTCCCTCTTTTTTAGGCTTAAAATATTACGAGCAAGCGGATTAGGATGTGACTCGAGTTTTGTTAAATATATTAAAAATATAAAAATTAATAAAAATCTAGAGGCCGAATAAAAAACGGACTCCTGTTTAGAAATTCAACTGAGAACTTCTTATTTTGCAACCATCATTTCCTCACAATTGATGGGAAATTGTATATATTTTATTTTAACATTAAGTAAAACAAATAATAAATGAATTCAATTATAATTTTAGAATGTTTTTGACTCTCTTAATATATTATTCGTTCATTACTTTTTATGTTTAACAAATCACCAAGGAATTCTTATTGTATTTGCTTAAGCAGGTCGTACACGACATGTTTTTTACGTCTGACATTTCAACTTTTCAACTCATATGTAATTCTGCATGTCTGTCAAAATTGTTGTTTTACAGACGGTTTATAATATTTGGTCACAAACGTGCATGTACAAATACGTCTGACATTGTCTGTGTGTGTTTTTTGTTTGTTTTTTTTTTTTGCTTTTGCACAAACCTATGTCGGCCTCTGTTTCAAAATGGAGTGTTGCCGGCACAAAAATGTTTCTTTACGCCGTAAAAACTTCAGTCATTTTAAGGAATTTTTCTTTAAATTCGAAGAATCATGTTAGAATATAAAAATGCAACGCATTTTTATTGCATTATTGTTATTTAATAGTTAAAAAAAACATAAATATATAGGTGTTGTAATATATCAACTTCAGCCGGCTAATCCTTCCGTCAATAGCGGAACGCCGATAAATGTTTCCTCACGGCATAGATTTTTGCCGACATATTTTGCATAACAAAAACAACTGATGTCAGAGGCTTTGTCAGAAGAAAATAGAACACGCTCTAATTGAAATTTTGTCAGAAGACTTTGCGTCTGACTTTCACAGAAGCAAAGTTTTAAAGGTAGCACACGACATGTACATGTTTTACACTGGGAAATTTGACAAGTCAGACGCAAAAAACATGTCGTCTACGGGGGGCTTTAGCAGTAATTCTAATAATTTGAGTCCCATATGTATCATCAATTTGTAAATAATTTCCTAATCAACATTTAAACAAATTGCCTAATGTATGAATATAATCGTAATAGCAATCGCTTGTCTGTTGCATAAATTGTTGTTGGCGCCTTTCAAACTCGATTTGTCATTATTTATCATCTCCAATTTTCTTCATAAATTGAAAAAAAAAATGGAACACATTGATACACAAATTGTTATGCAGAAAATATTGTCACCCCATAAAAGAAATTGAAAGAATAGCAATGACTCAACCTACAACCAATCAATCTTTTCGAGCAATCAAAAACCATCGTTTAAATATTTGCGTGTTGTTGTATACTACATGCCCCATTCCTCTTGCTGCAAACCTGGTTCCAGTCAAAGCATTTTAATATATTTATGCTCCCCTTCACATTTATAATGTTGTCATTTCAAGACACGATTTCATTACATAGACACATACATAAGTATATATACATATGTATATAAACATATGTATTTATATTTGTTTATATAATCTTCCAGTTTTCCATCTGGGCATCTATCGGTTCTGTTTAGTTTTAAGCAATATTGCCAAGCTAAGAAGTAGAGGAGCCAGTATTTAGCGGCTTGTGCTCTGGAGCGGATACTTCATTCTGGAGCGGAGGGTTCATTTTGCAGCGTAGATTTCATTCTGGCGTAAAAACTTCATTCTAGCTGACTTCAAACATGCTGTAATTATAAAAATTCTTACCTGTTATGGAAATCTTTTAAACGTAAGCTAAGACTTAACTAACAACTTTGCTTGCCTTGCCTTTTGAATTTTCTCCATGCTTCAAGTAAACGCTCCTTAATAATGTGATCTCTAATCAAACCGTGCAAGTGATTGCTTGATCCGTACACAGAGAAAACAGATTTGTTGTGATAACCGAGTTTGCAGCCAATCGAATTTTGTGGGTTCCAACAATTGAAGGTTAGCCGCGAATAACGTTGTAAGTGACAAAATAAAAATTATTCAGGAGAGCCAAAAAACGTATTTTAAGGCAAGATTTTTTGCTCTTTTAATTTTTTTTAGCTTATCGAAAATAATGATAATTAGCATAAGCTATTTCGTCTTGCATCTCTGTTAACTTTAATTATTTACGAAAATTTCGTTTGCATGATTTTGTTAATTAAAACAAAGTTCTTCCACTGACTGACTGTTTGTAATTGTATTTTGACGGTGATAAGATGGTTTGATGTTTGAACAACGCAAGACAGTAATGTTAACGGTAATTTGTGGCAAAACTGGTTTTGTAAAAATTGTCGTTTACAACGTTATTTGCAGCTACGCTTCAGCTAACTAATACACAATTCTGTTGTAATCAGTGTGACCAGATTTTAAAATAATATTAAGCTAAATCACGTTTGAAAAAAAGCTAAAATAAGCTAAAAAGTTACATTTTAGGCTAGAAAATAAAGCTAAACTTTTTTCCACTTATTTGATCACTTTTCAATAGTTTCTTATTGCTAAACTAACATTAAATATTACACAAACATATTTTTTTATTATACATATAGAATATTTGCTTAATGAAATTATTTATTAATTATTATATTTTAGATTTAATGAAGAACAAAACAAAAACTTCCCCAAAATAATCTTAAAAAGTTTTTAAAAATGTAAAAACATTTATACTAAAATACGAAAGCTTTTTAAGTGAATTAATGCAATTTAAGGTAAAGCATGGATCACACTATCTGCGCAATGTACCGAGTTTCGTCAGATCAGTGAAATAAAGTCATAAGTAAAGATTTTGCTCTAATTTATCGACTACTTGAAATACAAGGACATACTTGCGCCACACTGCATTGGTAATAAGCCCATATAGACTTATTCCAGAATTAATTGAGTAATAATGCCATTTTGGCTTATTACTTATGACTTTATTGAGGTGGCCCGACGAAAATCGGTACATAGTGTTATCCAGGCTTAAGGCTATTTCAGGTTTTTGTTTTAAGTTAATTGATGCCGCTGAATGAACGTTCAACTCAAGTCAAATAATTTTATACCCAAAAAACTCAAAAAGTGTTTTGGCCACTAATATGAATTTAACTTTTTCCATTGGAATTCTAACCATTCTGCTATTATCTACTATTTTTCTTCTTTCCATTTCTGTTATAAAATTGTCGTATAATTTACATTTTGTATTTTTTGTTAACTATTTTACAATGCTAAAAAATTATAATTTTTATAAGTTGTTTATGTTTTTAATATATTTTTAGAGAACACGCAATTTAGACTAAAAAAGGCTAAAAAAGCTAAATGAGTTTTTAAAAAAAGCTAAAAAATAAGCTAAGAGCTAAATGAAAATTTTAAGGCTAAATCTGAAACAAATAAGCTAAATTTAGCTCAAAATAAGCTAATATGGTCACGCTGGTTGTAATGAACGTATATACCCTGTAGTAAATAAAATAATCAGTTGAGAAAAAACACTAACTTATGTATAAATTAATTATATTGCAAGTGACTACAAATTGGTTTAAATCTCATGCAGATATCAACCAAACATATTGAAAATAAGCACACGTAAGAAATAAATAAAAACAAAATACAAAAATAAAAAGAAAATAAAAAAACCAAAAGAAGCATGCCATGAAATCAAATGTCAAATGTTTGTGTTGAAAAAAAAACTAAATAATTTCAATACTTAATATGTATAATATTTTCTATGAGCGGTTCGTATCTATGGATATTAAAGGGTTGCACAGTTGGAACTGTTCACAACAGTTTTGCGTGTGTATTGGTTCTGATATGTTTAGCTATGTTAATTAGCGTTTCTGTCTCTAGTAGGTATGGTTGTTTTTCAAAACTATTTTTGTGTGGTTGTATAATGAGCAAATGAGAATAACATGTTTGTTTGGATCTGTTTTTTTTGAAACCAATCAAATACGTAAAACTGCTTTTAACATAAGTACAACATGGTGTGTTGAAAAAATTAACATTGTTGATGAATGAAAGACTGCTTTATGCGACTTTGATTTTTTTTCATAACGTTTATTTAATATAATTTGTTTAAAAAAACTAATTGAGTGCTTTGAAGTTAAACACAAATATTTTAAATAAAAATAATGTGTTTTCTTTTAATTTAAGTAAAAAGCAAATGCTTTTGTTATTCAATTTACCCATTAAATAAAAAACTCATAAATCATTCATGAGTTTCACCAAAAAATTAAAATAATTTAATAAAATAAGGTAACAAAAGTAATTCTTTTTTGTACTTATGTACATATATAAAAAATAAATATACACAGGTACATACGAATTTAAAAAAAAATCAGGTAACAATAATTATTGTCTTTTGAATTTTAACATACTTTATGTAGTAAAAAATCAATTATTCAATAATAATATAACAAAAATTAATGTGATATAATTAAAAAATTAAGCAACAAAAACTATTAAATTTTTTAACTTAGACATAGGTACATCATTAAATTCAAAAATCAATTATTCAAGATAAGCATATAATATAAAGTAGATTAATTACGCAATACAAAAATATATGTACATATGTACATGCATATATCTACATATGCATATCCATACATATATTTATGCATATACATATAGGTATATTATATCGAGTTTCTTGTATGCATATTTCATAGAAGAACATCTAATGAATCGCAAAATTTAAGTCTCGTTTGCAAAAATGAGTTAGAGCTTTCTACATTAAGGTATCGGTATGTACATATGTCCATATATACATATGTATGTATATGATAGGCTTAAACGAAATTCGGTTCTTTGAATTTATATTCACAAATAAAATTTCATTGAATGATTTTTCATTAGTACCAATTTGTGATCGTTTATTTGTTATTAGTGCCCGAGCTACAGAAAATATCCTTTCGGAAGGAGCACTAGATGCTGGTATAGAGAATATTCGGCAGCTTAGCTTATATAACAGCGGAAACTCATTTTTTCAATCATCCCACCATTTCAAAATATTTAAATCACACTGTAGGTGTATAATAGTATTTTTATATTTATTAACTTCCCTTTCAATTAAATTTTTGTTAGAATCAGTCTTATCTATAGGTTGTATATAAAATATCTGTAGGTTGTAAAAATAAAATATTCTTTTCGCTATTTTTTAAACTTTAAACTTGCAATTGATTACAAAATTGCCTAGACACGTTCAGGTTATATTGATATGTTTACAAAACTAGTTCAGGTCTAACTTAGTTACAACTTTGTCAAATACTGTTAGCAATACGTTAAAAGTCCCTGTTTGTTATTCTAAAAAAAAAGGCAAATAGAAATTATTTTTTTCGTAAAATATTAACATTTAGGGCTTGACCCACGATATCGACAAGGTCGACTTGTTACATTTGTTTTTGTTTTGAATGTAAATGTGTGACAAGTCGAACGTTGTCGACATCGTGGGTTTGGCCTTTAGTGAACTCTTAGCTACATTATGGTATGTATAGTCACATATGTATATAAGTACTACCACCAAGCCTGAATTAGCTGTTGGGCAAAAACTTGAGAGTGTACTGATTTTCTAAGTCTATGGAGGCCCATAAAGTTGGTCACCAAAATCACTAATTGAGTTTATAGTTTTATTAACCTTTGATAGTATAATAGAACCCATACTGTCAAGTAGGTTCTATTGTGTTCAGTGTTCCTTTCACTGTTGTACATTTATCTTCTATTCTATATAATTAATAGGCGAACAAGTTTTTTGTAATCCCTTTTGCGCCGGAACTACTGCACCGATTTTGGAGAGACTTACATGATTTTGAAGGATTTTCTGCACAGATGTGCACAATCTATATTTTATTGACATCGGTGCAGTATTTTGGTAGCTATAAGCGTTTAAAGCAATGATGCGCACACAATGCCCCCGGGGGCCGAACACTTTTCGCGATTTACACATACACAACAGGAATGTTGACGAAGCGCACTACAAAGAGTACAAAAGTTATAATTTTATTCAGTTGTATGCCAAATTTTAAGCAAGAAGGTTGATGTCGCTTGATTTGTTATGATGCAACAACAAAATACACAGTTGAGATTACAAGTTAGAGAAAAAGAGAAGAACAACTGAGTATTTTTATGATTTTTTTCCAGCATTTCAATACACTTGGAATAATTGTATGTTTACATATTAACCATTTTTTATTATTTTGAAATGTGGAAGGTATATTATGGGAAAAATTTTTTATTTTCACTAAACATATTTAATGAAGCTGAGTGCCTTGTATGCAATCAAAAATTAAAAAAATAAGTGCATACAGTTTTAAGCGTCATTATGAAAGTCGCCATTTAGAACTGTGTAGTTTGTCAGGGGAGGACAGAGATAGGCTTATAACAAAATTATAAAAGAATTTGGAATTGAAAAATAATAAAGCTTTGCGTGATTGTAAGTAAAATCAATACAAATACCGCAACATGCAGCCAACTAAAGGCTACATACCTAATTGCCTTAGGTTTAGCAAAAAAGGGGCGGCGTAAAACAATCATTCGTAATTGAACTTATTTTTTATTTCCACTTAATCTTTTTCATGGATATACTATTTAATTTTTTTAATGCTTCATTCATACTTCAGTTCATGTTATTAATTAAACATAAAAAATGTTGTATACAAAAACATTATTCAATACATTTACCAGCAAATTTCTCCCAGTGCACTCACCACTACACACACATTTTTAAGCTGTTTCTCTTTGTGGACAACGCTGGTTTAAAGTTGCTACTACTACATGCAAACATAGTACACACGCATTTATTAGCTTATGCTATGTTTAGACGACGAGTTGAATCACCTGCTTCGCTCTCTGAATCATGTTTATGAATCATGCTGTTTAGACTATGCATTCGTGCTTCGTGTGCAGCGTGCCAATTTAGTGCTTTTCGTACTAGATTTAGAGTTTTTTAATTTATAACAGTGCGGAATTTTTCAAATTGTTGCTTAAAAAAAAGGCACTAAATTGGTGCTTTTCACCTTTGATTTTAGTGCGTTTTACATATCTACTAAATATTAATTTGTGAAAGTGTGGTGGTTTATAAGAAACACCAAATAAGAAATTTTCACTTTTCAAAAACTATCTGCTTTCACCCCTTTTAGACATGCAAAGTTTCCTTTGCAGAATGTTAATTCAGCTGGGTGAAATACGAAGGTAGAAAAACTTTATCTTTCATAGTGAGAAAAAAGAATATATTTCTAGAAATTACAGTTATAAAATAACTTAATTACAACAATAATCTAATTACTAACCACTGAGGGAAGCAATGTATTGCTTTCTTGATAACAAAAGCTTTCAAAAATGCTTCTGAAAAGTACTAACGTAAGGCTCTCTAACAAAGTGGACAAAAGTAAAAAAAATGTAAACCAGTAACTTTTGCATCTGAGTACATAAAAACTACACATTATTACTTCTGTAAAATGAATTAGTAAAGCAAAAAATGAATGGCTTTTTGGAAACTGAATGCATTGCTTCTAGCTGGCTTACAAAAATTCTTCTGGGAAGCGGTAATTTTTGCTGGGATGGTGAAATTGAAGAAATAGAACGAAGTATCAGAAATTTAAGGATACATAAATGGACAAATTTGCTCAGAACTGATTAATTTTGGGTTGAAGTTTATAATTATAGAAATTCAAATAATCATAATCCATTTCTAATACTGCCAATATTTTATCTAAGACTATTAACATTACCATGTTCAAATGTTGAAGTAGAAATAACTTTTAGCGCTTATAACTTTTTTAAAAGTAAGTTAAAAATACAATAATGATTTTATAAATCAAATTGTTTCATTCATATAAAATACGGTCTAAAAGGAAAAGGCTTATGTTGTTCAGTAACTCGTTTCTGTAATTCTCGCATCGTAAAATTTCTCACATGAAGTGTGAAACACAAAATTCCATCGTTTCTCGATTTGTGAAAAAAGTGTTTCTGTATTTGAATGTGAAAACAGACAACACTGAATCTGTTTTTACTGGAATATTTCCAGTAATCGAGTGTCAAATGAAAACAAAAGTCACAAAAAAATATTATTTCAATAACAAAAAAATAATAATTTTCAAGAAAAATAAAATTGAATAATGAACATGAATATAAAGTGAATGTAAAATGCTTGAAATAAGTTTTTTCTAGCAACTGTCTCTATTATAGAAAATTCCAAAAAAAATTCTAAATAAATATAATCATATCGAATCGTTAATAATAATTTTAGTTCAACAATTCGTTGCATATCTTTTCAACTAGTTTATTTTTCATATTTTCACACACAAATTCAAAAATTCACATGTTTTTGTACAATTTAAAATCCGAGAATTGCGAGAAACTATTCACAAAATATTGTTACAGAAACACTTTTTCTCACATCGTTCCAATAATTGCTGGAAATTTGTTTAAATGACAGATAGTTCTCGCAAAGTAACGATACAGAAACACTTATGTGAGAAAAGCCATTATGTGTTTCAATTTACACTGTTTCCACTATTCCCTTGTTTCATGCGGGAAATTTTACGATGCGAGAAATACAGAAACGAGCTACAGAATGTAACATACTGAACTATGTTCATGTAAAAATTAATTCAGATGAAACACCTAAAATCTAATTGTTTTTTTTAATACACCATAATTGCAGTGTCTTGCGAAATGAACTTCAATTAGTTTCCTACTCATGTTCTACTTATACGCAAAATCGAAATATGGCTCGATATAATTGAAATTATTACAAAAACCTATGAAATGTAGTAAATTTAAAATTGTAGTTAACTTAAATTTTTAATTTCTACTCATTCAATACATATATAATTAGCCATGTGGGCTTTCTCTGTATTGAAAATAAATAGATAAATATAAAAATATAAATAAAAAATATATTGCATTTAGTGCTTTTTTATAAACACACAGTGATTTTTGCTCTGAAAAAGTTGGCATCACTGTTCGCGTGGCATTTTTTTTATGTATATTCACACATTCATACGTATCATACGCACGTGTATACATGCATACATACTTACATAAATTCGATTCAAGCAAAATCTTGTTTTTGAAGGCATCTCTATATTTTATTCTTATTTTCCCTTTTTATATTATTCATAACTTAATTAAATTTATTTATATTAAACTCACATCTATGTTTTTTTGGCTTGTTTTCATTTGTTTACAAACACACACATACACATATACTTATTTTGTTTTGACAGCTAGTTCAGATAAAGTGGCGATTACTGCGATAAAAGTTAGAGAAGATACCAATTTTACGTGCTTCGCAAGTAGATTCGTATTGAATCTACTTGATTCGCTCTCATAATTTTGTATGGCGAAGCAAGTGGATTCGGTCATGATTGGGGTGTGAAGCATGAATAGAGCACGAAGCAGGTGTCGTCTAAACATAGCATTACACTTAAAAATGGAACAAAACATGTTTGTGTGTGAGTGTGTGTATTTGCAGTATTTCTCTTGCTATTCCAATTTTTTTTCTCTTATTTGTTATTGTATGAAAGCCATAAAACTTATAGGAAGAGAGTTCAATAAATTGAAGTAGCTTTAATAAAGAGATTTTGTTTCTGGTTTTTTTTTTAATTTTATGTACGAATTATTGTTTATGTAAATATGTATGCATATTGTGTGACTGTGTTTTAATGAATTTTTTATGACGTTTAGATAATTTTTCTTTGAATCTTAATATAATTATTTACATCTAGAGTACGGACGATTATGTCGTCCGTTTGGTATATCTAGTCTTAATTAATCAAGAAAAGCTTCAAATATCTGCGTAAAAAACAAACCAAAAATAATTGTAATAATTATTTACTTGGCAAGTGTTAATAGCATGCATAAATTACACAAATTATTAAAAATACAGACTAAATCCAATTAACTTGAATTTTCTATGCATATTTTGTAAAATTAGAACCATTTTTTGCATATACAATATAAAATATTATGTGTACAAAAAAGTGTCATTTTACATAGTAAATGTGTATGTTCATAATGTGAACAAAGCGTAAGAAATATTTCCTATGGCTTTCTGCTGCTCATCATTTATTTGTTGTACCAGTGTTTATTTTCATATACCTGTGTTACAATATGTTTTTGTGAGCAAAAACATATACAAACAGTTCCTAAGCAGCAATACAACAAGCAATTGTTATCTGTTTTAATTGTATTGCCATTTCGAAATGCAAACACACACAAGAACTGTTATACAAGTTCGCTCGCTCTCACCACAATTACATGGTACATACCATGGTGTATGTGGTTTGTCTATACTTATAAGTATACAAATGCAACCCTTTAATGGATATATTTTTGCACATACATACATATATACATATTTTTCATTTTTAGTAAATATAATAATAAATATTTATATATATGTACATATATGTATTAATAAATTTACATATATATATATACAAATATATACATATACATATGTTATCTATTTTTTTGCTATAATATTAATTAACTACAAATTGGTTGGAAAATAAGTAGTTAGTAGTCAATTTAAAAGTCATGCAGAGATGGCCAATTGACTACCCCCTATGACATGACTATATTAAAATAGTGAGACAAGGAAAAAAGTTACTTAATCAACAAGATTTGGTGATTAAAAACCAGTTTGAAGTAACTTACAAATGGGTTTGAGTTCCTATAGGGTAGATAGCTTTTATAAGCACAAATTTTTCATTAGAGATATACGAATTTTTAGCATGAAATAGGTATTGCAACAGAAAATTTTAGTTATGATTATAGAAATAATTAATTGATACAACCAAAATAATTCGTATTTCTAAAGGAATTATTCGTGGACACTGCTCATATAAAAAGCAATTGGTGCAGAATAAAAAAAATACATGCATTTTTATATATACATATATAGTGTAAAACATTCAAAATTTTTTTATCATAGTCCAAAGTGAAATGTATATTCACGTTTTGAACTGCGTGGTGTAATTGTAACAACCGTCGCCGGTGTTCGGTTTTATAGCACAGTTCATATTTTATCTCTAGTGACATTTTCCTACAAAAATTAATTCATTCATAATCCATTCTTATTGGAAAAGCCTTTGGAGGCTGTCGCAATGAAATAAAACATATACATATGTACTAATAATAAGTAAGGAAACTCTGTGTAAATTTGTTAACAAATTGTTATAAAATCTTTAGAATCTTAAATGCATTTAATTTTTGCTGTTGATGTTGTTTGCTGATGCTGTTGCACGATACAGCCGCCTAAATGTAGATAAGAGAAGAAAAATAAATTAAAATAAAAAAAAGAAAAACAAACACCGTATATGATTAAAACAGATTTTCCTACAGCAGCATGCAGCAACAAAGTGAACAATCTTAGTTTTCCTACCCATTGCCCCAGCCGCAGCTCAGCACTGTTTTCATACAAGGGCGTTGAAAACCATTTTTATTCTACAGCCTCTTTTGCAGCTAAAAGCCATTGAAGTGAGGTATTTTATCCATTTAAATATAGATCTTGCGGCACTATTTTATAACATACATACATCTTTTATACATCTAGTTGAGACGAATTTTGAGCATGCTTTGGAGACAGTGTTGAATGGTGTCAAATAAAAAAACTCAAAGAACAAATGCGGCAGAATTATCAGTGCATGAAATCACACAAAACATTAATAAAGTGCGCAATGACAAAAACTTTAAAAATTTCTTGAATCTTTTAGTATATGAGCAAAACCAAAACTTATAATTTTCCAATGACAAACTGCGTAAAAAATCTGTTGTCATGTACAGTTAGGCCTCGATTATCCGTAATGGTCGGCACCGGGATCATTCTGGATAATCGATTTTCCATGTTAATGGGGCAACAGCTTTTATTGTTTTTTTTTCATATTTTTTATGCCCTAATTCAGTAAGAAGATTTAGGACGCTTTTGTTTCAAAATACTTCTAAGTTCTTGTTTTTGAATTCTCTAAATTACTTTCTTCAAAAATGGCTGTTGTCTTTGATAATGAAAAATAAAAATATTATTACCATGTTTTTAAAACATAAAAATTAAATTAAAGTATTATACAATAGTTTGAAAAATATACGAAAAAATATGTGATGGATATAATATTTGGAACAAAATCATAAAGCAAATACACGAACCGTTTAGCATAGACAATGAATAATAATTGTTTTAAAGAATCAGAACTGCGGCTTTATTTCGTCCATAGACAAGACGATACAATCGTCGAACAGAATTAATGCATTATTCATATTTTTGTACTTACTTATACATCTTTGTATGTGGGCACTTCCAAAAAAAAGTCCACCATGACGGACAAATTTAAAATTCACCAACAGATTTGTTTTCTTGGGGAAAAAGATTTTTTAATCTAGAAGCTTGGAAAATAAGTGTATATCAGTCCAAGTCCTAACAAAAAAGTTTTGTATAAAAATACTTGGCCAATTCGCAGAGTTAAGCAATTTTGTTAGTCAAGTCAAACCCCACTTCTGTTTTTTGTAACGTAACGCCAGGTCATATTTTGCGAATATCTTGAAATCCTTAGGTGTGATTGTTATATATTTAATCACTTCTCAAATGTAAGAAAAAATTTTTTCAAACACAATTTTAAAACTTTTTTTTTCAACCTTTTGTCGTGCAAATGGCATGTAACGCCAGAATGGAATTACCCATATACCGCATATAATAAAAGAGAAATTGATGGATTTTGTGCTTGTGTTTAATAAAAAAAATGCATAAATATTCGGGTATTCAATCGTTAATCGGTTAATCGGTGAATTACTACCCGATTAACTGATCGGTTAATTTAAAATTGGTTTTTTTCGATTAACGGTTAAATCGATTAATTTCAGTCGTTTAACCGACGTAACAAATTTTTTCATACTTTTTTTGTGTGTGAATAATTATTTCTTTCGTCTCATTTACAAAAGGTGAGTGTTTAGAAATTATTTTTCATACAAACGAACAAGTATGTTCAGTAATCTTAACTAAAGTCAAACTTCAAAATCTTTGGACATGGCTATAAAGAGTCTTGTAAAGACTCTGGTACTCAAACTAGAGGGAATCTATAAGTTTTTGTTTGATAATTTAATAAAAGCCAATGGTAGTTGCCAACGATTTAATTAAGGATTAGACTTAATGAGAGAAAAATTTGAATTTGTTTACATAACATTCGTCGCTGAGCTCTGCCAGTATGAATCACATGATGGGCTGCCAATAGAAGGAACTATTGATAGTAATACAAGAAATGTTCTACAAAGTTAACTAAAACAATTGAAGTGCTAAGAATATGAAAAAAAATAAAACAGGACGAATCAACTATTTTATTAAGCTTGATATCTTTATATATACAAATTAACATATTCATTTATAAAAAGACCTCAAGCTTAATAAAATAGTTGATTCATAATCAGGGAAACCACAAATATGCTCTAAAAAAAGTGTTTTATGCGCATTCAATATGCACTAAAAACTTGTAAATATGCGCTTAAAAGTAAAAAAATATGCTCTTAAAAATAGAATAAATTGATTTATTTGTAAATGAAAATATATTTTTTAATCAAAAATTCAACAACATTTGCATATAAAATAAGAAAAAAATAAATAACCAAAAAACGGAAACATAATTAACAAAGAATAACTGGGTTTGAAGTGCAGGTTAACACAAAAATACTATAAAATTTTTTACTAAAACAAATTAATTTTTATTGGATGCATAAGAATTTAACTTTAATTTCAAAAGATCACGATATCAGAATTAAGGCTTTGGAACTGTATTTTGGATAAATAAGACAAGATTTTAATTTATAATTTTTATTGAAATAAATAACAAAATATTGACCTAGAATTTCAAATAAAAATCTTTTCTGTCACGTCTTAATGAACTTTCATACATTTACAATGTTCCTTCAAGGTCTTTTCGGGGCAGAGTAAATCACACACAGCTAAATTTGTATTGCAACTAACGTCCGTAAAACTGCGTTATGTATAAAAAACATTATACACTACATGTAACATTGGAACAGAGATTTAGATGGCGAAAATTAAAAATAATTTGTAAGCATATTAACCCAGATAGCACAGGAAAAAAATTTTTTGAAAACTTAAATTTTTATTTCGAAAATGAAATTTTAATGCGTTGCTAAAAAAAAAATTTCATAATTTTTTTTTTTCGGAATGGAGAGTTTTTTTTAAAGGATGGTGGTGCCAAGCGGGTTGAAATAAAATAAATTCTATAAAGCATGAAAATATGCCCTAAAAGCGTAAATTATGCTCTAAAAATTCGAAAATATGCTAAAAATATGCGTGTAAGACCGATATATGCATAAACATGCTTTAAAGGGTAAAATATGCAAAAATATGCACTAACAAATCAGTAGTAGGGAATTGTTCATCCTGCGACAATTAAAATTTTGAAATTTTAAAATTTTAATTACCCAAATTTCAAAATTCTTGGAAATTTGTGAAATTTGATACCCTTGAGTTTTCGGCGGCACGCTTTGATGTTTTTTTGTTTACATTAGGAATTTTTTGTTTACATTAGGAGTTTTTTTGTTTACATTAACTTTGTGGGAACGGGTGATTTTTTTTGAGGTGGCATTAATTGTGTGAACGGGTGATTTTGTTTTTTGTGGGAATACGTTAAGTGGGTTCATAGGTTGGGGGTTTTTCTTTTTGTAATGTATGTATGTATATGCCGACGGGAAAATCATGAAAATGATTTTTCCTAGTACCAACGGGAAAATCATGAATATGATTTTTCCTAATACTAATGGGGGTGAAATAGTGAAAATTATTTTTTTCAAATGCCGACGGCAAAACATAATTATTATTTTTTTCAAATGCCGACGGCAAAACATGAGTATTATTTTTTTCAAATGCCGACGGCAAAACATGAGTATTATTTTTTTCAAATGCCGACGGGAAAATGATTTTTCATAATTCCGACGGGAAAAACATAAAAGTTATTTCTAATGCTAATACAGGAGTTTAAGGCTGGCCGTGATTTGGGTGGGTGGAGCTGTTGTCGTAATACATAACCGAGGGAGTTTATGGATGTGTCTGTCTGTCTGTTGTGCGAGGCTGTGATTGGTCGGGGGAGCGTGGTGTAGTTGAGGTAGATGGATTGAGTGCATGTGCGTATACCTGTCTGTTGGAATTTGTGTGAGGGTGTGATTGACAAAGGGCGGGGTGTAGTTGAGGTAGATCGACTGCGTGTATGCAGGTGTTGCAAGTCTGTAGGAATTTAAGTCTTATAGTGATTTGGGGTATGTGAGGGTGTTGTTGTACGAGTAACAGTATCCATGGGAATTTGTGGATGTGTCTGTCCGGGGGAATTTCAGCGAGGCTGTTATTGGGAGGGGGTGCGGTGTAGTTGAGGTTGATCGACTGCGTGTATGTATGTCTATATGCTTGTAGGTGCTTAAGGCTGATCGTGATTTAAGAGAGGTGAGGATGGATGTTGTTGTAATATGTATACGTTGGAATCTGTATGTATGTATGTCTGTGAAAATTTAAGGCTGATCATGATTTAGGGTAGGTGAGGTGGGTGTAGTAAAATGTCTGTGTGTATGTACATATGTTTGTAGAAGTTTAATACTATTAGTGATTTGAGGATAGGTGAGGGTGTTGTCGTACGAGTGATATGTATGCGTGGGAATCTGTATGCATGTTCGTAGGAGTTTAAGGCTGATCGTGATTTGTGTTGTTGTCAGTGTTGTTTGTAGGAATGACCGTGAGAATTTTTTATGTATATCTATAGGAATTTAAGGTTGGCCGTGTCTTGTGAGGGGTGGTGTGTTGTTGAAATAATTTGAATTTTTCTTAGATGAAATCTGGTATATGTGCGTGTGTGTGCGTATGATTTTCTCACGCTAGTTGTTTTATGTACGTAGAAATAAATTGTATTCAATATAGAGATTTGGTTCTATAAAATATTTTCATATATCTGATACATATACATAAGTATATTTTCATACTCAAGGTTGCTGGGTATTTTGTCATGCTTAAAATTGTCCAGCTTTAAAGTCTGCCTGCGAGAAATTTATTTATATTACAGATTTTGTTTATTTAACTACGTCCGGCTTCTTGCGCTGAACTTCTTTTCATACGATCATGGAAATTTATAGTTTCTCTGTCCATAATAAGGTCGTTTAGCTTGGGCATGTGCTCTGACTGAATGGTTTGCGTTGTTCATATATTTTTATGATGTAGATATGTAAGTGTGATTGTCAAGATCTAATAAATATTTGAGTATTGATAAGAAATTTGATATTATGTGTACATACATATCTACAAATTGATTTTATGTATGTATGTACATATGTATGTACATACAAATAAGTGTTTGCCTCCGTGTTTGAATACATTTTTTTGTTTTTGTTGTTGTTGTAAATATTCGCCTGGTCTTTTATGTATAGATGTCAAATATCTTCATAGTTTTTTTTTTATTTGAAATTAAAAAAACGTTGTTTTAACTTTTATCTGTATTTACTTAATAGTTTGTGAGGATTTGCTGTTTTAAGTAAAACTAAATTCCTTAAGATACATACTTTAGAATAATAGTAACTATAATAGAAATATTTCCTATATTTAATTTACATTTGTTTAAAGTTCGTAATTGTTGAAAACAATCGCTACTTCTTTTGCGATGAAATCATTTGAATTAATTTTGAAACATTGTACGTATATAAAAATTATGTTGTTTTCCATATTACTCAATTTATAAGACTTTTCGAACTTGTCCTTTGATGGGTATATACATATGTATTCTATTATACGATCATGAATAAGAATACAGTAAGCTGATTTCTTTGCTTACTATTTCAAATTAAAATTTTATTCAATTGCCCCGCTATTGAATAAAAGGAGCTTTTATCTTAAACTCTGGTACAGGTAGAAACGCATGAGATTCTTTCATATACTACCTTTGCTGGAATCTTAGATACATATAATAACTATATAGAATTGCATTACGTTTATTTTTAAATTTTATGTTAGGATTATCATCATATGGATATGAGACTGAACTTAAATGTACTTTTAAATTAGTTAATTCATAATGAATAATCTTATTTTCTTCTTGAATAGCGAACAACAGAAAACGAAGTCGTTTTCTTACAATTTAGGTCTAACCTCTCAACTGGTCCTCTAGTATACAATATGACTTTATATGTCAACATTTCTGTCTCCTCTTTGTCAGCGTTAGGGATAATTAAATTTTAAACTTTTTATTCTTCAAATTGTGTTACTTCATACTGATAATATGTTTAAGTACATTAATAATGTACGAGTATATGTTTATTTTATGACGGGTCCCTATGGCTTTTATTTGATGTTCTAGATGAAGTGATTTTTTTTTCTAATTTTATTAAAGTTTAGCGTATTGCGTATATATTTCTAATATATTTAAGTGAGCTTTTTGTACCTGTCAGACAGAGTGTACGTATCAGTTGATCAGTCACTCTCTCTTTTTATTTTATTAATTTTTTCTTCTAATGTGTCACTACTATTTTTTCAGATTTTACTACTTGAAATAGAAAATATTTATATAATTTTAAGAGTATTAATATATACATACATATAGGTAAATATATGTATGTACGTAAAAATTAGTTCATATACAAAGAAATACATCTTTAATAATCAACTATTCTAGAAAATCGATCTAAGATAACACATTTACCTCCATCATCATTTCACCGTCAGTGTTTTCATAAAGTGTTAGAAACATTGGAATATCTATGTTTAGGAGAATTTTTACTTCAAGTGTTTCTATATAAGATTTGGTGTTTGACCCCTTGACGTTATTGTGGTTAACGTAGGCTGCGTTGTATCACATTCAGATCTAATAATTTCTCACTTAGAAAAGGTCCTCATTACCATCAATCATACCTGTATATAATACATTCATGAGTTGAGTTGATCTAGATACAATTGCTGTCTACAAATTAATGATTAGAAAAAGCTTTCTCATCACATTCTAACAGGTTTAATATTTTGCTAGCATGCATGCTTTAGCATGCTATTCTATCAATAGTGAGTCGAGAGTCCGACATTTAGTGGTGTTTCAATTAAAAATCTATACAATTAGAATTACGAATTCACTCTTTTGAATTTTTAACAAAGTAGATACATATGTATGTATGTATTTCATTTGCCACAAACTCTTAAAATTTCTGTACTTATAAAAGTATGATGTCAGGAATTTTTTTAAATCATACATGCCTCGGCATGCTTCCAATATTTTTCTCGGTAAATTTATTTCATACTCATACAGATACAGATATAAAGTAAGATCTGTTTACATTCCATTTTACAATTTATGCATCCCTTAGCATGATTCTAGTTGAAGTCTGTATTTATTTAGTAAGTTTGTTTGATACCCATTCATACACATGTACATTGTTAAAGATTGGATATCAAAATCCAATTTTCTTAGTTTATCTAGAAATGAACAAAGTGAATATCTTTTATAATAACCATATTCACACTTTAAAATTTTGTGTGCTAGAGCTTTCGAAATGGAAAATGTACACCTTTTACTACAAAAAGTGATAATATGATGTGTTGCTGAATATTTTGAACTCTTAAGTTTTCACAATATTTCATACAGACCATCAAGTTTAGAGAATTCTAGTATATTAAGCTATTTATCTTCCCTGAGACCTAAAATTCCTAATCAATCCTTCAAAAAACCAATACAAATTAGATTTATCCTTTTTAATTTTATTTATATTTTCATTGAATTTCAACATTTTGTACCTCTTCAAATTACTGTATACTGTATTTTGCACCTTTTTCTCATTCGTTGAGTTAACTTTAATCGCAAATATTTTAATGATGTGGTGAACTTTTCTATTGTAGGCATTAAGTAAATCTTTGTGTATATCAATCCACTTATATGAACCATTATAGCTAAATTCTTAACACATAATTCCTTTTAATGATCTATTAATTTATTCTACTATTGATGCTTTCATATTATGAAATTTTTAATCCTGTTTATACATGAATTTTGCAGTGTTTATTAAAAATTCTTTACCAACATCTATATGTATTTTTTTGTTTTGATACTCATATCATTTCAAAAATATTTTCCATTGCCTTGGTTTTTTTCGAGTGCAGCTTTTATTTTCAACGATACTCACAATATAAATTTTGAGATTGTGTCAGTTACAGTCAGCAAAAAATCAATAATTTCTATTTTCTCTAGAATAGCTACCCAGTTCACCTAAATCAGCTCCATAAAAGATCATCTATTCCATTCATTACATCACTACAATAGACAAACAATTTTATAAATTTATTATGGATTACGTTTACTAAATTTCTTTTTAAGGACATTGAGTTGTTTTACAGTTTTTTGGCGAGTGTTGTGATCTACTTGATACATTTTCAGATATTTATACTAAAATGTAGTTAATTTTCCAATCTATAAATTTTATCGCTCAGCTCTTCAATTTGTTTGTCAAAAGATGATTTAATTTTTAGAATGTCTTTTTCAATTTTATACCTATCTTCTATCGTTAATTTTATTTCACACTCCACTTATTAATTCATCCTTTAGTTTCTCGATTTGAGTTTCCAGAAACAATTTACTGATAACATTGTTCACCGTCAGTGAGCATTGTATACATTGGTAGAAATTATATATTTTATTTAGTTTTCAAAATCAAATTTGTCATACTATTTTCACGTTTTATCAATCATTAAAGAAAATAAACCCACTTTTAAGCCCCATATTTGATCATCAACTTGTATTTTATCTTTATTCAGTTTTAGATTTCTATCACCAAATTTCCACTCATTATTGAAGTCTTTATGTGAGTCATAGTTTGTATCTAATTCATTTCATCCTTCCCAGACTAATAAGTCAATATAAGCATCTTCGATGTTGGAAGGCCGTGAGTAAAAATCATCTTCTTCTTCTTCATCGTCATAATCATTCTCAGTATTAGCATCATTAAATAAGATGGTATTATCAAATATTGTTCCTTTTGAAAGTTTCTTTAACTTGTCTCTATCTTGAGTGATGGTTTTTCAGACTTTAAACTTGTACTATTTTCAGATTCTATATTGTTTTTACTTTGTTCTTTCTTGTGTATTCTGTCAATATTTTTAGAACTATTCATGAATTCTTTGAGAGGTTCTGTTATAGGATCAAATATATCTCTTAGTTCTTTACGTGTATCTATTTCACCAGTTTTTATACTACGAAGTTTTTCTTCAAGACATTTCTTGTCAACACCAACTATTTTAAAATTTTCTCATCCATGTTTAATAATAGCAAATAAAAGGTATCAGCTATTAGATCAGGTATCAGCTATCAGATCAGCTTATCAGGAGCTGGTCTGGTTTTCAGATCAGCTTATCATGAGCTGGTCTGGTTTTCAGATCATCTTATCAGGAGCTGGTCTGGTTTTCAGAACAGCTTATCAGGAGCTGGTCTGGTTTTCAGATCAGCTTATCAGGACCTGATCTGGTTTTCAGATCAGCTTATAAGGACCTGATCTGGTTTTCAGATCAGCTTATCAGGACCTGATCTGGTTTTCAGATCAGCTTTTCAGGACCTGGTCTGGTTTTCAGATCAGCTTTTCAGGACCTGATCTGGTTTTCAGATCAGCTTTTCAGGACCTGGTCTGGTTTTCAGATCAGCTTTTTAGGACCTGATCTGGTTTTCAGATCAGCTTTTCAGGACCTGATCTGGTTTTCAGATCAGCTTATCAGGAGCTGGTCTGGTTTTCAGATCAGCTTATCAGGAGTTGATCTAGTTTTCAGATCAGGTTGTCAGGCAGCTGATCTGTAAAACAGATCAGGTTATCAGGAGCTGTTCAGATTTTCAGATCAGATTATCTGTTTCAAATTGGTTCATCAGTTTACAAGTAGCTGGACATTTATAACATTTAGATGAATGAAGTTTAAGGCCAGATAAAATGCGAAAAACTATACTGTTATGTAGTCAAATTGTTTTCTATGACGATCATCACTTAATTCAGTATCTTTCCTTATAATCAAAATTCCATATTTTTAATTCCAACACGATTTATATTTTTCTCATATTACTTAAACATTCTAACTACATTATGATTATTTCCTATCAAATATTTGGTGATTCTAGTATAAGTTTGACATTAGTAGAATGCATCAACATTCTTATCTTACCCCATACAAAAATATGCTTCTCACACACAACATGGTTAAATATCGTATTGGTATTACTTCTAGATTTCTTAAAAGAAATAACAGATTCATTATCTGTAAATGTGTAATACCCATGACTTTCATTAATGAAATTAATTTCTACATGTATTTATATTTAGGTTGTTAGAGAGATTTTGAGTTTAAATATGAAGATGTTTTCAAGTTTTAGTCCATTAGAACTGTCTAGCCAACCAATCATAATATTATTATTTTTTTATTTATTTTTTATTTATTTTTTTTACCAATTTAACAGACCAACTATTCTTGCAGGAATAGTAATTGATAGAAGGGAACTCTGATTTATGTTTGAGCTAACGTTTGATGACTCATCAAAATTTCGTGCCATCCTATATTTAGGTTGTTTTACTAACCGCTTTTGTGTAACTAAATACATTTTATAAATATTATCTCTTATTATAAAAAACTAAAATAATACAGCTATTCGATTTCAGAAAATATTTTCTAAAATCGTATAGCTGCATTATTTTATTTTTTATAATAACAGATAATGCTCCATACTCACAATCAAAACATCATAAAAATATCATTTGTTTTGAGTATGAGTATTCGGCAATATTTATGAAATGCATTTAGTTACAAAAAATGTGGTTAGTAAAACAAAGTATATTTTAACAGTTTAAAACCACCATTTTTAGGGTAATACTGTTTTTAAACACTTAAAGCATACTTTGTTTTGACTATGTGCATACACCAATATTTAGGAAAGGTATTTCATAAATATTGACCCATACTCATAGTCAAAACAACATAAAAATATCTTGGTATGAAATTTTGATGATTCATCAATATTTCGTACCATCCTATTTTTAGGTTGTTTTGACTATGAGTATGTACCAATATTTATGAAATGTATTTCATAAATATTATCTCTTATTATAGAAAAAATAAAATAATGTAGCTATACGATATCGGAAAATATTTTCTGATATCATATGGCTATATTATTTTATTTTTCCTATAATAAGAGATAATGGTTCCTACTCATAGTCAAAACAAAGTATATTTTAAGAGTTTAAAACCAGTATTGTCGTACAAAATACTGATTTTAAACTGTTAAAATATACTTTGTTTTACTAACCACATTTTTTGTAACTAAATGCATTTCATAAATATTGACGCATACTCATACTCAAAACAAATAATATTTTTATGTTGTTTTGATTGTGAGTATGCAGCATTATCTGTTATTATACAAAAAATAAAATAATGCAGCTACACGATTTTAGAAAATATTTTCTGAAATCGAAAAGCTGTATTATTTTACTTTTTGTATAATAAGAGATAATATTTATAAAATGTATTTAGTTACACAAAAGCGGTTAGTAAAACAACCTAAATATAGGATGGCACGAAATTTTGATGAGTCATCAAACGTTAGCTCAAACATAAATCAGAGTTCCCTTCTATCAATTACTATTCCTGCAAGAATAGTTGGTCTGTTAAATTGGTAAAAAAAATAAATAAAAAATAAATAAAAAAATAATAATATTATGATTGGTTGGCTAGACAGTTCTAATGGACTAAAACTTGAAAACATCTTCATATTTAAACTCAAAATCTCTCTAACAACCTAAATATAAATACATGTAGAAATTAATTTCATTAATGAAAGTCATGGGTATTACACATTTACAGATAATGAATCTGTTATTTCTTTTAAGAAATCTAGAAGTAATACCAATACGATATTTAACCATGTTGTGTGTGAGAAGCATATTTTTGTATGGGGTAAGATAAGAATGTTGATGCATTCTACTAATGTCAAACTTATACTAGAATCACCAAATATTTGATAGGAAATAATCATAATGTAGTTAGAATGTTTAAGTAATATGAGAAAAATATAAATCGTGTTGGAATTAAAAATATGGAATTTTGATTATAAGGAAAGATACTGAATTAAGTGATGATCGTCATAGAAAACAATTTGACTACATAACAGTATAGTTTTTCGCATTTTATCTGGCCTTAAACTTCATTCATCTAAATGTTATAAATGTCCAGCTACTTGTAAACTGATGAACCAATTTGAAACAGATAATCTGATCTGAAAATCTGAACAGCTCCTGATAACCTGATCTGTTTTACAGATCAGCTGCCTGACAACCTGATCTGAAAACTAGATCAACTCCTGATAAGCTGATCTGAAAACCAGACCAGCTCCTGATAAGCTGATCTGAAAACCAGATCAGGTCCTGAAAAGCTGATCTGAAAACCAGATCAGGTCCTAAAAAGCTGATCTGAAAACCAGACCAGGTCCTGAAAAGCTGATCTGAAAACCAGATCAGGTCCTGAAAAGCTGATCTGAAAACCAGACCAGGTCCTGAAAAGCTGATCTGAAAACCAGATCAGGTCCTGATAAGCTGATCTGAAAACCAGATCAGGTCCTTATAAGCTGATCTGAAAACCAGATCAGGTCCTGATAAGCTGATCTGAAAACCAGACCAGCTCCTGATAAGCTGTTCTGAAAACCAGACCAGCTCCTGATAAGATGATCTGAAAACCAGACCAGCTCATGATAAGCTGATCTGAAAACCAGACCAGCTCCTGATAAGCTGATCTGATAGCTGATACCTGATCTAATAGCTGATACCTTTTATTTGCTATTATTAAACATGGATGAGAAAATTTTAAAATAGTTGGTGTTGACAAGAAATGTCTTGAAGAAAAACTTCGTAGTATAAAAACTGGTGAAATAGATACACGTAAAGAACTAAGAGATATATTTGATCCTATAACAGAACCTCTCAAAGAATTCATGAATAGTTCTAAAAATATTGACAGAATACACAAGAAAGAACAAAGTAAAAACAATATAGAATCTGAAAATAGTACAAGTTTAAAGTCTGAAAAACCATCACTCAAGATAGAGACAAGTTAAAGAAACTTTCAAAAGGAACAATATTTGATAATACCATCTTATTTAATGATGCTAATACTGAGAATGATTATGACGATGAAGAAGAAGAAGATGATTTTTACTCACGGCCTTCCAACATCGAAGATGCTTATATTGACTTATTAGTCTGGGAAGGATGAAATGAATTAGATACAAACTATGACTCACATAAAGACTTCAATAATGAGTGGAAATTTGGTGATAGAAATCTAAAACTGAATAAAGATAAAATACAAGTTGATGATCAAATATGGGGCTTAAAAGTGGGTTTATTTTCTTTAATGATTGATAAAACGTGAAAATAGTATGACAAATTTGATTTTGAAAACTAAATAAAATATATAATTTCTACCAATGTATACAATGCTCACTGACGGTGAACAATGTTATCAGTAAATTGTTTCTGGAAACTCAAATCGAGAAACTAAAGGATGAATTAATAAGTGGAGTGTGAAATAAAATTAACGATAGAAGATAGGTATAAAATTGAAAAAGACATTCTAAAAATTAAATCATCTTTTGACAAACAAATTGAAGAGCTGAGCGATAAAATTTATAGATTGGAAAATTAACTACATTTTAGTATAAATATCTGAAAATGTATCAAGTAGATCACAACACTCGCCAAAAAACTGTAAAACAACTCAATGTCCTTAAAAAGAAATTTAGTAAACGTAATCCATAATAAATTTATAAAATTGTTTGTCTATTGTAGTGATGTAATGAATGGAATAGATGATCTTTTATGGAGCTGATTTAGGTGAACTGGGTAGCTATTCTAGAGAAAATAGAAATTATTGATTTTTTGCTGACTGTAACTGACACAATCTCAAAATTTATATTGTGAGTATCGTTGAAAATAAAAGCTGCACTCGAAAAAAACCAAGGCAATGGAAAATATTTTTGAAATGATATGAGTATCAAAACAAAAAAATACATATAGATGTTGGTAAAGAATTTTTAATAAACACTGCAAAATTCATGTATAAACAGGATTAAAAATTTCATAATATGAAAGCATCAATAGTAGAATAAATTAATAGATCATTAAAAGGAATTATGTGTTAAGAATTTAGCTATAATGGTTCATATAAGTGGATTGATATACACAAAGATTTACTTAATGCCTACAATAGAAAAGTTCACCACATCATTAAAATATTTGCGATTAAAGTTAACTCAACGAATGAGAAAAAGGTGCAAAATACAGTATACAGTAATTTGAAGAGGTACAAAATGTTGAAATTCAATGAAAATATAAATAAAATTAAAAAGGATAAATCTAATTTGTATTGGTTTTTTGAAGGATTGATTAGGAATTTTAGGTCTCAGGGAAGATAAATAGCTTAATATACTAGAATTCTCTAAACTTGATGGTCTGTATGAAATATTGTGAAAACTTAAGAGTTCAAAATATTCAGCAACACATCATATTATCACTTTTTGTAGTAAAAGGTGTACATTTTCCATTTCGAAAGCTCTAGCACACAAAATTTTAAAGTGTGAATATGGTTATTATAAAAGATATTCACTTTGTTCATTTCTAGATAAACTAAGAAAATTGGATTTTGATATCCAATCTTTAACAATGTACATGTGTATGAATGGGTATCAAACAAACTTACTAAATAAATACAGACTTCAACTAGAATCATGCTAAGGGATGCATAAATTGTAAAATGGAATGTAAACAGATCTTACTTTATATCTGTATCTGTATGAGTATGAAATAAATTTACCGAGAAAAATATTGGAAGCATGCCGAGGCATGTATGATTTAAAAAAATTCCTGACATCATACTTTTATAAGTACAGAAATTTTAAGAGTTTGTGGCAAATGAAATACATACATACATATGTATCTACTTTGTTAAAAATTCAAAAGAGTGAATTCGTAATTCTAATTGTATAGATTTTTAATTGAAACACCACTAAATGTCGGACTCTCGCCTCACTATTGATAGAATAGCATGCTAAAGCATGCATGCTAGCAAAATATTAAACCTGTTAGAATGTGATGAGAAAGCTTTTTCTAATCATTAATTTGTAGACAGCAATTGTATCTAGATCAACTCAACTCATGAATGTATTATATACAGGTATGATTGATGGTAATGAGGACCTTTTCTAAGTGAGAAATTATTAGATCTGAATGTGATACAACGCAGCCTACGTTAACCACAATAACGTCAAGGGGTCAAACACCAAATCTTATATAGAAGCACTTGAAGTAAAAATTCTCCTAAACATAGATATTCCAATGTTTCTAACACTTTATGAAAACACTGACTGTGAAATGATGATGGAGGTAAATGTGTTATCTTAGATCGATTTTCTAGAATAGTTGATTATTAAAGATGTATTTCTTTGTATATGAACTAATTTTTACGTACATACATATATTTACCTATATGTATGTATATATTAATACTCTTAAAATTATATAAATATTTTCTATTTCAAGTAGTAAAATCTGAAAAAATAGTAGTGACACATTAGAAGAAAAAATTAATAAAATAAAAAGAGAGAGTGACTGATCAACTGATACGTACACTCTGTCTGACAGGTACAAAAAGCTCACTTAAATATATTAGAAATATATACGCAATACGCTAAACTTTAATAAAATTAGAAAAAAAAATCACTTCATCTAGAACATCAAATAAAAGCCATAGGGACCCGTCATAAAATAAACATATACTCGTACATTATTAATGTACTTAAACATATTATCAGTATGAAGTAACACAATTTGAAGAATAAAAAGTTTAAAATTTAATTATCCCTAACGCTGACAAAGAGGAGACAGAAATGTTGACATATAAAGTCATATTGTATACTAGAGGACCAGTTGAGAGGTTAGACCTAAATTGTAAGAAAACGACTTCGTTTTCTGTTGTTCGCTATTCAAGAAGAAAATAAGATTATTCATTATGAATTAACTAATTTAAAAGTACATTTAAGTTCAGTCTCATATCCATATGATGATAATCCTAACATAAAATTTAAAAATAAACGTAATGCAATTCTATATAGTTATTATATGTATCTAAGATTCCAGCAAAGGTAGTATATGAAAGAATCTCATGCGTTTCTACCTGTACCAGAGTTTAAGATAAAAGCTCCTTTTATTCAATAGCGGGGCAATTGAATAAAATTTTAATTTGAAATAGTAAGCAAAGAAATCAGCTTACTGTATTCTTATTCATGATCGTATAATAGAATACATATGTATATACCCATCAAAGGACAAGTTCGAAAAGTCTTATAAATTGAGTAATATGGAAAACAACATAATTTTTATATACGTACAATGTTTCAAAAGTAATTCAAATGATTTCATCGCAAAAGAAGTAGCGATTGTTTTCAACAATTACGAACTTTAAACAAATGTAAATTAAATATAGGAAATATTTCTATTATAGTTACTATTATTCTAAAGTATGTATCTTAAGGAATTTAGTTTTACTTAAAACAGCAAATCCTCACAAACTATTAAGTAAATACAGATAAAAGTTAAAACAACGTTTTTTTAATTTCAAATAAAAAAAAAACTATGAAGATATTTGACATCTATACATAAAAGACCAGGCGAATATTTACAACAACAACAAAAACAAAAAAATGTATTCAAACACGGAGGCAAACACTTATTTGTATGTACATACATATGTACATACATACATAAAATCAATTTGTAGATATGTATGTACACATAATATCAAATTTCTTATCAATACTCAAATATTTATTAGATCTTGACAATCACACTTACATATCTACATCATAAAAATATATGAACAACGCAAACCATTCAGTCAGAGCACATGCCCAAGCTAAACGACCTTATTATGGACAGAGAAACTATAAATTTCCATGATCGTATGAAAAGAAGTTCAGCGCAAGAAGCCGGACGTAGTTAAATAAACAAAATCTGTAATATAAATAAATTTCTCGCAGGCAGACTTTAAAGCTGGACAATTTTAAGCATGACAAAATACCCAGCAACCTTGAGTATGAAAATATACTTATGTATATGTATCAGATATATGAAAATATTTTATAGAACCAAATCTCTATATTGAATACAATTTATTTCTACGTACATAAAACAACTAGCGTGAGAAAATCATACGCACACACACGCACATATACCAGATTTCATCTAAGAAAAATTCAAATTATTTCAACAACACACCACCCCTCACAAGACACGGCCAACCTTAAATTCCTATAGATATACATAAAAAATTCTCACGGTCATTCCTACAAACAACACTGACAACAACACAAATCACGATCAGCCTTAAACTCCTACGAACATGCATACAGATTCCCACGCATACATATCACTCGTACGACAACACCCTCACCTATCCTCAAATCACTAATAGTATTAAACTTCTACAAACATATGTACATACACACAGACATTTTACTACACCCACCTCACCTACCCTAAATCATGATCAGCCTTAAATTTTCACAGACATACATACATACAGATTCCAACGTATACATATTACAACAACATCCATCCTCACCTCTCTTAAATCACGATCAGCCTTAAGCACCTACAAGCATATAGACATACATACACGCAGTCGATCAACCTCAACTACACCGCACCCCCTCCCAATAACAGCCTCGCTGAAATTCCCCCGGACAGACACATCCACAAATTCCCATGGATACTGTTACTCGTACAACAACACCCTCACATACCCCAAATCACTATAAGACTTAAATTCCTACAGACTTGCAACACCTGCATACACGCAGTCGATCTACCTCAACTACACCCCGCCCTTTGTCAATCACACCCTCACACAAATTCCAACAGACAGGTATACGCACATGCACTCAATCCATCTACCTCAACTACACCACGCTCCCCCGACCAATCACAGCCTCGCACAACAGACAGACAGACACATCCATAAACTCCCTCGGTTATGTATTACGACAACAGCTCCACCCACCCAAATCACGGCCAGCCTTAAACTCCTGTATTAGCATTAGAAATAACTTTTATGTTTTTCCCGTCGGAATTATGAAAAATCATTTTCCCGTCGGCATTTGAAAAAAATAATACTCATGTTTTGCCGTCGGCATTTGAAAAAAATAATACTCATGTTTTGCCGTCGGCATTTGAAAAAAATAATAATTATGTTTTGCCGTCGGCATTTGAAAAAAATAATTTTCACTATTTCACCCCCATTAGTATTAGGAAAAATCATATTCATGATTTTCCCGTTGGTACTAGGAAAAATCATTTTCATGATTTTCCCGTCGGCATATACATACATACATTACAAAAAGAAAAACCCCCAACCTATGAACCCACTTAACGTATTCCCACAAAAAACAAAATCACCCGTTCACACAATTAATGCCACCTCAAAAAAAATCACCCGTTCCCACAAAGTTAATGTAAACAAAAAAACTCCTAATGTAAACAAAAAATTCCTAATGTAAACAAAAAAACATCAAAGCGTGCCGCCGAAAACTCAAGGGTATCAAATTTCACAAATTTCCAAGAATTTTGAAATTTGGGTAATTAAAATTTTAAAATTTCAAAATTTTAATTGTCGCAGGATGAACAATTCCCTACTACTCAAATCGATGCCAAAATTCATTAAAAGTTCTGAAACGGATAAATATCTTGTCCCCGCATTAATACGTGATACAAGAAAAAACATGCAATTGCATATTTGCGGTTTCCCTGTTCATAATAATAAAAGATTGTGTTAGAAGATCTCTTGAAACTATATAATGAGCTCACAAACTTGTTAATTTTTAATGTATACATATTTATGATTTTTTTTTTGCTTGATTTAGTTTAAGAATTATTACGTGTGGTTTTGGTTTGTTGTACTAATAAATAGGGATGTAACGAATGTTCGCATTCGCTTTCGCATTCGCAAATAATTCGCTTACTTACTTTTTTTTGCTATTTGCATTCGCTTTTGCATTTGCAAATAATTCGCTTACCTACTTTTTTTTCTATTTGCATTCACTTTTGCATTCGCTAAAATGTATGCGAATATTTAAAGCGAATACTAAAGACGAAAATATTGGAAATATTTTCCAGTTTTTGAAATTGAAAAGGCAGTATTTGAATTGTGCGAAAATAGTTTCTACTTAAGACTAGTCTATTAAAACTTTTGAAAAATGGAAAACACCATTCATTACTTCGTACAAAAAATTTGAAATGCAAAAATATTAACTAATCCTTCTGTGTTGAAAATTTTTTGCGAAACAAGTAGCATTCATATTATTTCGCATGAAAACTTAAAAGGTTGAAGATATATTTCATATGTTTTTTCCAAGATGAACAGAGTACTACTTCTGGAAAAAAAATTTCTTGAACAATTCATTCCAATTTTTCTTAATATGTATTTTGGTAGCATTTTACAGGAAATGTTGAACTTAGTACAAGGTCTTAGGGCCAAAGTACGAATGGGTTGATTTAAATTTATTTTTAATTATTATCTATACTTATTTTAATATGATTTCATATATCTTTCAGTTTAACAATTTTTATTTCTAATAAATTAATAAATATTTGCTGAATTCAAGACTCAAGTAGATCTATATATACAACACAACTTCATGTGCTTAGATAAATTTATTTTCATGTGATTTTTTAACGTACTGTAATATTTGCTTTCGCATTCGCTTTCGCAAAAATTAAAATGTATTATTCGTTTTCGCATTCGCATTCGTTAAATTGGTATTCGTTACATCCCTACTAATAAACTCAAATTAATAAGTAAGATATACACTTATATTTGTTGAAAACACTTTATTTATTGAAAAACTTTATTTACCGGTTAATACCGAGATTAACCGATTATTAACCGATGAAGCCAAAAACTCGGTTAATTAGTCGTGCGATTAACCGATTAAAGCAAAACCCGGATTAATTGAATACCCTTATAAATATGTACTATGAGGGTAAACATATTTTGCCTGAAAACGGATGCGTGCTGCCAATCTCGGATAATAGAGGTAATGCAAAAAAAAATTAAACGGATGAACGAAAAGAAAACAATTACGATATTTCTTTTCTGGATAATCGACGTTGCCGGTTAGTCGTATCACGGATAATCGACGCCTTGCTGTACTTAATTTGATATAACATTGCAAATGTAAACTTGCGAACAACAAACTTTAACGTTTTTTTTCCTTGATTCGTTTAGTGATTCTTACTACTCGTATTGCAATTCAAATAATCATATATTTATATACATATAAAATTCTACGTTTGTCACTGACCGATTTGAATACAATTTTTTTTCTTTGTATGCATTGGGTGGCGATCTGGATGGTTTAGATTCTCAAATTATCATGGCAGATGGCGCTGCAGGGTCTATACTGCAACTAGTTAAACGGCTGGATATATTACGGCTAGTAATAGTTAATGTAATTTTATAAATAAAAAAAAATTACAAACTTTCTTTTAATTATAATTTGAAATAGAAGTTACATTTAAATTTTGCTAATATATGTCTATCATCAGCAAACGTTTGGAAAACGTTTTCTTCTTTAAATAATTCAAGCTTGCTTTCATTTCTCTCTTTTTCAGCTGTGTACGCTTGCAATAAAGTGTAATTTGCGTTCATAAGCAAAAAACCATCACTGTATTCGTTGTTTGATACAAATGTTCTTACGTAAGTGTATATGTGACGCGCAAAATAGAAAGGGACCTAAGGGTAGAAACCGGTTTTGTTCAGGAGAGCCATTTTAAAGATTTAAATACGTGTATCTTTGGTATTAGTCTCGTTTGAAAGCGGTATATCTCATGACGTCAGGAACGTGTTGGTCAACCTTGGTAGGTCGTTCCTACCTCTTGTTTTGTGTAGTTGGTTTTTACTGTTTTTTACCTAGCGCGCTGTTTCCATGAGTTTGATATCAATTTTGCTGGCGTTTTTTCGAATCCAGGTTTATTTTCTGAAATTATTAATTGTGAATTATAATAAATACTCATTTATAATTCTTTTAAATCGTGAATATCACTCTGTTAGTACGAAAATTTTTTCACATAACCTTAGAATCGTCGACTTCAATTTCATCAAACGCGCATATCTCTGGGAGGGAACACTTTTGGGGCATGGGATCGGTCTCATTCGATGCTCAGATGTTGTCCACATCAAAAAAAAAAGTGAAAATTGATTTTTTTTAACCCTTTCTTTATGTGCTGTCAGATATGCAAAATATTGCTTTTCTTTAGAAAGTACATACACACGTGTTGGATTTTAAAGAAAAGATGTGATATTTTGCATTTACACTTGCACAAGACTATTTGCATCGAATTCGGAATACCATCTAAACAAATCTAAGTAGTGCAATTGTTTTAATTGTTTTTGTTTTATTTTTTGTTACTGCGTTTCCTTTTAACTATTTTCGTACTTTGATAATTAAAAAGTGATTTACTACAGTTCTAATTTAGTAATGTAAAGTTTCGAAAATAAATAAAGTTTGTATTAATGGCTGATCAGAAATTTATTTGGTATAAATTTGGCTAACTTATTAACAAATGCCTCTAGCAGACGCTAGTGATATTTTTATGCCATTATTATTATTATTATTATAGCAATCATATCAATTCTGCATTGCAGAACTATTGACAATTGATCCCATCTTAACTCATTACTTTGCAATTAAAACTTTTTTGAACAATTTTCTATTGCTTTAAAAATAATATACAGTCGCAATTCACAGTAGGGTACAACTAAATACACAGAGACACCAATGGAGAGACTTGTGATAAAAAAAATGCAAAAATTGTGCAACTTTTTCAACATTGCTGCTGTTGCTGCTGCTGTACGTCGGAAAAGCATTTCTCTATGCGATGGTGTTTAATTTTCTTTTTGTTATTCGTTTTGTTGCTTTTCTTATACTCTTCATTTACTTTTTCTTGTAGATAGTTCAGATGCTGCTCCGGTTTTTTTGTGGTTTATAATTTAACGCCAAAATATGAATAAAACAGATACAAACTTACCAAAGTATAAGTGTAAACTTTACATAACTTTTCCTCTTTTGTTGCTGATATACATACATACACAAGTACATATAAAAAAAGTAAAATGAAAGTATAAAAGTGTGAGCTAGCAGCCGTAATAAGAGCAACTAGCAACATTTGTTGCATGCTGTCATTAAAGCGAATGGATTTGTTTGTCTGGTTGCTGACTGTTGTTTTTATTGTCAGTTGTTATTGTGCGGCTTCTTGTGGCAATCCTTAGGTGTCTGTGAACACTTTTATTCACATACATATATGTACTTGCTTTTTTCCAATGATATTGCAATTTGCTTACAGATTCTTAAATAAAGTCGTTTTAATTTTTTTTGCTACTAAATAATTTTCCCTATTTTTTTTAAGTGCTTTGTTTTTAGCAAATTTTAATTTGCTGCAGTTAAATTATTAAGTTGTGGTGGGTCTTGTTTTTATTAAAATCTTAAATACTTTGTTGTGTTCAAATTGTTTAGTTGTAGAAAATTTAACACTTTCTTCCTTTAGACCAAAATTAATATTTTTCCAGAGTTTTTCGCTGGTTTTATAAGATATAAAATATAAAGGAAATGAGAATAACAGGAAATGTCATAAAAACATTTTTCGGTTACAAACATTTTCATAGAGAAAATATATACATATGTATGTACACAGGAAAAAGTATTCACCAATTAATGTTTTCCATTAAGAATTTCATTGCATTAATTGATATTTTAATTGATATTACAAAATTATTCATATTACTTTTTTGTGTGTATGTATATATAAAAAGAAAAATAAGACATTTAATATTTTATTAACAAAAAGCTGGCAAGTATTTAAAAATTCTCCATCCAGAAAAATAAAACTGGAAACATAATTCTGCCCAAATTATATCAAAAGAAGAGATATGTTCACGAACAAAAATATTTAATTCGCGCACATTCGGGAACATGCCAGTTTAAGGTTTTCACAATCATACACACCAACAAATTAAGTATTATTACATATATTATAATTAAAACAAAAAAAGAGAAAAAAAGAAAAAAGCAAACATTTTATAAATTAGGTTTCTTCATTCAAATTTTAGCCGAAGAAAATCAAATAAATTCAAGCCTAGAATTTTGCTTTATAGAATTTGTATGAAAGACGCCTTTCAGACATGCATAGTTTGCTTTTAGCTGGGTGAAAGACAGAGCAAGTAATACTCTTTCTGTCTGAAAAGCTTTTGTTTCTAAAAGCAGTCTGATATACAGGCTCGGCCAAAAGTTACTATACTAATTACTTTTTCGTTTATTATTTTTTTTATATTTTTTTTCTCAGATTTATTGTATGTGTTCTGGCTTTCACATCGTTTTCACATTTTTTCTTGTGAAATCGGATGTT
This sequence comes from Tachina lurida, assembly GCA_944452675.1. NCBI lineage: Eukaryota > Metazoa > Arthropoda > Insecta > Diptera > Tachinidae > Tachina > Tachina lurida. Next base: position 67,265,638 of record OX101755.1, read on the forward strand.
AAAGCACATCCTACGCCTGTTTAGGTTGAAATTTAGAAAATAAAAATTAATAGTATGTGTTCTTGCATCCGATTTTAGATGAAAACGTTTTTAAATGGACGATTTAAAATTTTTAGCTTTTTTCGTTTTCACTTTTGACAGAAAAACTCGTATTCTTTTCACAAGACTATTAACAAGTGAAAAGAATACGAGTTTTTTTGCCAAAAGTGAAAACGAAAAAAGCTAAAAATTTGAAATCGAACATTTAAAAACCGATTTCATCTAAAATCGGATGCAAGAACACATACTATTAATTTTTATTTTCTAAATTTCAACCTAAACAGGCGTAGGATGTGCTTTAACATCCGATTTCACAAGAAAAAAATGTGAAAACGATGTGAAAGCCAGAACACATACATATATAATATGCAAAATGGAAATTTGTTTACACTAAGTATGAAAAAAATGTCTCTTGAATGATCACCGTTTACAGTTTTGCACTTTAAAGAGAATTTTCCATAACATCTTTCAAAATTTGTGAGTTCAAGGATTGTCTCTAGCGTGTTCACATACCCTTGCTCCTTCAAATAACCCCAAATAAAATAGTCGGTTGCTGTCAAATCTGGCGATCGCGCTGGCCAAATAATTTCCGAATTTCTGGAAATTATTCGTTCTCCAAAAATTTTACTTAAAAGGGGAATTGTGTCTCGGGCAGTGTGGCCAGTGGCTTTGCCCTGCTAATATTACACGCCAGGTCTGTTTTCAAGAGCAAGACGTAAACAATTTTCTATCATAAACCGATACCGCTCTCCATTTACGGTTACAGCACTTCCATCTCCATTTTCGAAGAAGTAAGGACCAATGATATTTTCAGATGTAATCCCATATCATATTGTACACCTAATGGAGTGCAATTGGCGTTGATTAATGGCTCTTGGGTTTTCAGAACCCCAGAACCTACAGCTTTGCTTGTTAACAAAGCCATTCAAATGAAAATGAGCTTCATCACTAATCATTACATAGTATAAAACAAAGTCGCTTTTTCTGTCCCCATATCCCCATGTATGCTTAAATCTTTAAAACTGCGCAACGGATTTTGATGCGGTTTTTTTTAATAGATAGAGTGATTGAAGACGAAGGTTTATATGTACAATAACATCCATTAAATAGGGATGAAATACTGTTATTTTTGAGGTTTCTAATGTGATGTCGTAAATAATTACATTTTTTCCGCTTACATTGCAAACACAGGCTGAACCCTACGAGATTTATCCAAATACTGTGCTAAGTATTGTACATATTGAAAAGGCCTACAGAAAACTCCACTTTGGTATATGTCTATCTCTTATGGATATCGCACAATAACATTTTTAACCGACTTCAATAAAGAAGGAGGTTATTAATTCGTGTGTATTTTTTTTACTTTTTTTTTTAATGTTCGTACACGCCTAACTCGGTCATTTTTAAACCGATTTTCGGAATTTTTTTTTTGTTTGAAAGGGGTGCCTGCAGTTAGGTCCGATAATTTTTTTTTTAATCTGCATGGAAAATTTCCTCCTCTATTCCATAACTCTGCTATTTGTGAACCGATTTCAAAATTCGTTTTTGGTTTGAAAGAATTTTGCTTAAAGTTAGAACAAATATCGTTGGGATATATTTTTTTGGGGGGGGGGCCCTCCCACCACCAAAAAAAATGATTGATGATTACATAACTTCTCTATTTATGGACTGATTTTTAAAATTCTTTTCTTTTTGTTTCAATATCATTTTCATACTTGCGTCCGTTTTGTAATCTTTTGGATTGATTCTTAGTATTGGAGTCAGTTTTTTTTGCCACAATTATTTTGTCATTTACTTTTTACGACAAATAGTGGCTAATTTTCGAAGCGATTTTAACCAGTTTAGCATTAATCCTTATCTAATTAAATACCTTAAATACATTGTTGAATTCATATAGAATGTTACTGCATATTGTAAAAGGCCCTAAATCCGTTGCACAGCTAAGCTTTAAAAAAAGGTGAGATCTATCGGAAAAATTGCGTTAGCAGTTGCGTTATCCGGCATTGCCTCTACGCTTTAGGAGGGAGGCCGAACCACCCATTCTAAATTCAACTCCCGCTGAAAATCGCCACCGATGACAATAACAGCGTCTGTAGTATTTCTAAGCAGAGCAATACAGGAAAATTGATGCGTGACTTCTCATTAATAACGAAGCTACCATGTCAAATAAGACGTCTGTGGAAGCACTGGATAGGACAATGCGCGATTTGCGCAACAAAAATTCACCTCTGGGTGGATGTACAATTCTATTCTCAGAAGATTTCCGTCAAACTCTACAAGTTGTGACTCGAGGAACACGTGCTGACGAAGTAAGTGCTTCCTTAAAAATAACCAACTTTTAGCGACATGTCAATAAATTAGAGCTTAAAACTAATATGAGGGTTTCGTCATCTTCGCCTGAGAATAGGCTATTTCCAGAGATGCTGCTAAAAGTTGGCAATGGAGAGTTAGCACAAAGTGAGGGAAGGATTAACCTAGAAAACCTTTGTGTTTTGATAGACAACGTCCAAGAGTTAGTCAACAATGTCTATCTTGACATTGATAACATAAGTTATAAGACAATATCTTGGTTTAAAGAATGAGCAATTCTGTCACCAACTAACGAACAAGCAGATAAGGTAAATAGCTGGATTCTTTCAAAGATTGATGCGCCGACGAAAATATACTACTCGGTCGATAGCAATAGCAAGCAAATCTTTCAGAATAGAGTGCACAATACTCATCCTGTGAGTATTATACCGGAGAAGATTTATTGATTCCCCGAATCGCTCTGATACCATCGGATTTACCCTTCCAACTTAAACGTTTACACTTTCCGGTAAATACGTCTTATGCAATGACCATTAATAAATCGTAGGGTCAAACCTTCAACGTTGCAGGCTTAGATTTTAGCGTTGACTGCTTTTCACATGGCCAACTGTATGTCGCTCTTTCAAGAGTAATATGTTAATTGTAGTAAAAATAAAATAAATAGGTAAAAACGTTAAAAGTAAATGAGTAAAAATGTAGTGTATGAATTTAGATATTCCAAAGATAGCAGGAAATATTCATGGTTTAGGGAAAGAAGAATTGTTTTACCCAAAATTTAACGCGTGCGGCCCACGGGCAGTAATGAATAAATCAAAACTACTGGATCGATTTTAATTATTTTTTCATTGAATAACATAGGCTATATATTTTATACCCGTGAGAGGCCGGAGCGGGCCGCTAGTAATCAAATAAAGTTGATTTCATTTCTGGCCACTTGTTGAAACTTAACTGAAAAATTTAGACGTTGCCGATTATGTCCGGGTTTTAATTTTGCACCTTACATGGGTATAAATATAAATCTTTTTTTAAATGCGCCATAGTGACGTACGAGACATTCTTACCTGAGCTGAACGCCTTCTGGCAGATGTTTCTGGTGTTTCGTTAACACTTTGCTGTACTTGTTCAATATTTTCCGCAGTGCGACTTAAAGGACTTCCATTATTTATTCTCCAAGTGTTATTTATATAATCTGAAAAAAATAGCAAAAAATATAAACGAAAACGATATTAAATTTTTAAGCCCCATGGTAACTTTTGGCCCACCCTGTATGTTTAAAAAATTTTTCAAAATGCTATTTTTCTTCCCATGTAAAAATCACTTTGGTGACGTTATTTATATAATAAAACTTGGAGTTGCGTTTTACAAAATAAGGTACTAAATATTTTTAAACACGCATAATTCATCATATTATTCAATAATATTCAATTTAGGATAACAAGCAAATTTATATGTCAAGGGGTTATATCAATATCTGTTATTAACCAAAGACACAATTGTTCAGGAGAGACAAAAATCTGATTTATGTTAAAATACTGTCAATACGTGTCAAACTAACTAACTATCTTCTTCAATATTTGTTAAATGTAATTACCAGGGAAACCGAAAATATGCAGTTGTATGTTTTTTCTTGTGTAACGTATTAATACGAAGATAATTTATTTATTATTTGCATATTTTACCCTCTAAAGCATGTTTTTGCATAGATCAGTCTTACATGCATATTTTTAGCATATTTTCTAATTTTTAGAGTATAATTTATGCTTTCAGGGCATGTTTTTAAACTCGTATTTTATAAAAATTTTTTATTTTATAATCCGTACAAGTTTAATTGTTGGTAAAAATTTTTATTTCTATTTTTTGTCATCTAAATCTCATTTCCAATATTTCATGTAGTATATACATTTTTCATATATATATATATACATATATTACGCAGTTACTATGGACTTAGTTTCGATAATAATTCAGATTTGCTAGTTGTGACGGACCCTGCCCCGATTACATCAACATACGTTGAAGGAACATTGTCAATGTATAAAAGTTTACTTAGATGCGACAGGCAAACGATTTTTATTTGAAAATCTAGGTCAATATTATGTTATTTATTGCAATCAAATTATAAATAAAATTTGAGGGTGGCGTTGGCTGAAGTAGTTAGCACCTTGACTAGAAAACCGAAGGTCCTGGGTTCAATTCCTTTAACCAACAGTCATTAAATAACAACACCACCCATTTTTCTTATGTGCATTAGTGTCCCTTTGTATCAGTTCCTGAAGGAAATTTCGAGTGATGAAGACATAGCCACTAGCCACTGAACTGTACCGACTTCAGCAGATACTAATCCTAATGTAACATCAGAGCGCCTTCCTTCGTTGTGTAGCAGAATCATCGTCGAAGAAAGATAATCAATAAAATGGCTACAAAACACAGCTGCAAAAAAAGCAGAGTTGTAAAAGAATGAAGCTTTCCTCTATCTCTTCCTTCACCTTCCTTCCTATCACTATCTCTTTCCTAAAGAAGGTAACACCTAGTAATAGTAGGAGGCATTAATTGCCTGAGTGTTACTTCTCTTTAACAAAAAAAAAAGTATTGTCTTATTTATCCAAAATACAAGTTCCAAACTTTTAATTCTGTTAATTGAATTAAATTGAAGTTAATTTTTTTTTTTAATTAATTTTTATTAAAGCAATTTTGTTTTAACGTGCACTTCAAACTCAAATTATTGGCCAGTCAGTCTTTGTTAATTATATATAATTGGTTCCTTTTTTTGGTTTATTTTTTTGTCTTACTTTAAATGCAAATAAAGAATGTAGAGAAACAAATACAGTTCGACAAATAATAATTAAATTAACTAAAATTAATAGTCATTGGCTTGTGGCAAAATCAAAAATAAAAAATATACTTAATAGTAACAAACCAAAAAAGTTTGCCTTAAGTAGAACAAAAATAAGCAAATTAACAAACATGTGCATAGTTAGAAAGGAACAAACGACAATGGTAAGACTGTTGTAATATATATGGAAGATGGTAAATTTTGAGCCTTCATTACCAAACATATATATGAGCAAATTGAAAAATGCAATGAATCAAACCAATTCACATATTCCATTTGCAATAAGGTTTCGTATATAGGGCAGACATCTACATCAACTGACACCACACACGGTGGACCAAAACACAGAAGAACGCTGATGAGGAAGGTTTAGTGGCCTTCGAAAACGGATGGCTGTTCCGTTCAACTATGTGTTGTTGTCAGAATATTTACAACTAACTTTGATGTTATTTGTTCATTAATAATTATCACATGTAATTTGGCTTAAAAAGCGTTACGAACAGTAGCCTAATTCAATTCATAAGAATTTAAGAAACAAATACAGTTCGAAAAATAATAATTAATTATTTTATTTTTGTTGTATTTTTTTGGTTCCTTATACCAATATTATTCTTTTTTTCGTTATAAAATATATAAAATATGCACACTCTAATTTCGAGATATTATAACCTCACTAGAAACAGCAAACGAGCTTTTGGATTATTTGAAATGCATTTTTCTATGATAACCTGCAGACGTTTTTCGTGGTGGTACCCAAAAATGCTCAATATGTAATTATTATGCCGACCTATCCATCAGCAAACTAGAAATATATTTTTATTACACTTTTAAATAAGTAACAGCCGCTTATCTAATGTTTTTAGATTATTTTTTTAAATATTAGAAAGTTCAGCAATACCTACTCTTCCCCATTCTTGCTAAATCAAGCAGCACCAATAACATTGAGAAATGCATTTTAATATTTAATATAAGGACTAATAAGTACTGTTAAGCCTGTTGGACTTTGGAATTATAGGGATATATCAAAGAGTTTTTAGGTAATTATGACATTTTCCATTTTGTTGCTATTGTTCTGCACAATCTCGATGCATGGGTTTGAGAATATTAGTTATTTTATTTTTCAGGAAATATCAATATTAAAAAATTAAAATACGAATTCGTTTTCTAGTATGAATGCCTACAAAAGTTTGTGAAAAGAGCTGCTTGAAATAATCAAATGTCTAAAATATTTAAATTTTAAGTCAAATAGGGTTTTTGTTGCTTTTGTTCTGCACAGTACTGTATGTATATGACCAAATTGAAAAATGCAATGAATCAAATATTCCATTTGCAATAAAGTTTCGTATATAAGGCAGACATCTACATCAACTGACACCACACAAGGTGGACCAAAACACAGAAGAACGCTGATGAGGAAGGTTTAGTGGCCTTCGAAAACGGCTGGCTGTTCCGTTCAACTATGTGTTGTTGTCAGAATATTTACAGCTAACTTTGATGTTAATTGTTCATTAATAATTATCACATGTAATTTGGCTTAAAAAGCGTTACGAACTTTAGCCTATTCAATTCATAAGAATATAGCAAATAAAAATATATTTTCGTTTACAACTAAGCCAATTTATTTTATTTTTTAGTGCATATTTTCAAATTTTAATGCATATTGAATGCGCATAAAACAATTTTTGAGAGCATATTTCTGGTTTCCCTGTTGATTACTTAATCCTATGCATAAAAGTAAAATAACATTTCACGCTCGGGTTGCTTTATAGCAGGTATTGCAATTGAAAATTTAAATTTTCTTGACTGTTAGCCGATATTACAAAGTAAAAATATATAATACAATAAGGGTTTTCATGAGAATGTTCAAAAGTCTCGCAAACTGTGTAATTGTCATTTTTACACTCTCGTAAATAAAATGTCAAAAATTTTATGGAAATTTTTTACACAAACCTTTTAAGTTTGCCCAACAATTTTGGCTCATAAACTTAAGCTGAGCAATTGTGCATTTTGTAAATAACATCTTCTTGGCTTTCTTTAGGCATTTTTAAACACACACTCTTTTTTGTTTTTGTAGAGATATATAAATCTGGCTTCAAATCTTGTGGAGGTTTCTATTTCTATAGTATTTCCTCCTGCACTGTGCATCAAAATTCACCTTGAATTTAACAACACAATTTGATGGATACTTTAGAGATCACAATTGCGCTAATTTAATTGATTTTAGAGATGGCAGCATAACGGTATCTGATTCTAACGCTAGCTGTCGAGATCCATACAAAAAAATTTATGCTTACTCTTTCCTTATATTTTTATGGAGCTTGACAGAGGCGGTACACCTAATATGCCTGTTGTATTTGCATTACTACATTATCGCCTTCCTAATAATTCTATAAAATTAATGAGGGCGATAGTAGGTATTGCATTAAAAAAATCTACTGGTACCTAGAACTAAAACTTAATCTTTTACAACAGAAATTTTTGTCAGAGATGTAAATCGGATCGTCGAGCTATTTTCAATAAATTTTTTGATAGCTTATCCAAAAGTTGCACAGATAGCTGCGCATTACACTTTTTTTTAAATAACCTTTCTTCATTACAAACACTTTGGCACCATCATTTTTAAATGTGGGGTTTTTCAGAAAAATGTAATCCATCCCTCCCCTCCCGGCTTCGCTACCCCTCCCCAGCCCGGCAAAAAAAAATATATATATATATAGCATTGGCAGATCAATCAAAAATCAGACTTCACAGTGTCGCCCGCCTGAATATTCTGAAGATTCCCTTAAGATTTTATCAAAATCGGTCCCGCCGTTTTTGAATCCATACGTTACATACTTACATACACACATCCTGTTTTTATATATTTATATAATAAACAGCACAACATTTTTTCTGAACACAATTTTGCCCAAACTAAGGTCCTTTAATTGGATGAAACTAAGGTTTAGCTTTCGCTAAAAAATATCGCTATCGATAATCATAATTCGTTTTCATTATTTTATAAAGTAAAATTTATAGCTCATATAGCCTCATTGTACTTGGAGCATATATGTATCATTTAATAATATAAGGATCAGAACATCGCCTTACGACGGTCATTACCGCGACGCGGATTTCAGCATCCGTATAATGCGATGTAATCAAGGTAAGCTTTGTTGAAACTCTTTTCAAAGTAAGAGCATTCCCCGTCACATCAAACTTCTTTGATGTCGACGAAGACTATTGCCACACCATCATTATTAGGTATGCATAGGATATTTGCAATACCTCGAAAGAATATAACTTTCTCATTACGGATGGTCTGATATTCTGCTGTGTAAACTAAAAATGGCATTTTGTAAGGCCTCCTTTTTCTGATTAAATAATGATAAATCATTCTTTGATCAGGGTATCGAAATCATAAGTATTTCAGTAGAAGTATGGAATGTTTAAATCTGTTGTAGTGGAAACTTGGAAGATCTTACTGTGTTTGCTTCAAGCATTTCAGTGGGTATGTTGCCTATTATTTGCTTGTAATGCAGAGGTGCAGATTATCTGGGGGTCTCGGTTAGTATATGCTGTCTTCCTATGTGAAAAGTACACATATACACGTTAACGTTAGATGGAGGACAAATAAGCAACATATGTGAATACGAGTAGTACTGCTTCCAAGTTTCAATGTTCTCGGTCTTTGCTTTATTGCAGCTCTGAATACATTGTGTACAGGCTCTGTAGTGCCTTTGCCTCAGCACATACTTTTTCAATCTAGTTTTAAAAGCATTGAAATTTGATTTGACTGTTATTAGCTGATCTAGTCAAACTATCCCGAAGCAAAATTACGTACTATTGCGTGGAAAAAGTAAAAAATCAGCACTGTCTTAAAACCTCCTTCATTTACCTAATTATCGAGTACAGGAACAGTTTTCATGCAAATTGGAATCCATCAAGAGCCCAATGTAGAGTAAAGAAACAAACCTAATATACACTAGGCATAAAAAGTCTGCGTACATATGCTTAGAAATAGTTTTATTTTCCAAATTATTGTTAAATACTAAAACACCTAATCTAAATTAGGGTTTTTTTAACAGACTAACTCCTTACTAATTTATTTATGGCAACTCTGTTTCACAATGCTCGGTAACATTCATTTTATCGATCTTAAATTGGGAAAAGTTCCATCTCTAGCTAAGAAAAAGTCTGCGTACACAAATAATCTAACGGGATTATTTAAGTTGTAATTATTCGTTGCATATAGTTTTTGTTTAAATTCGTGTTCTTACGTGTATTTGGTGTATTTAACAAACATTTTAATTGCATAGTTGTTATGGATCGCAAAGAAAAAGAGATAAGTCCCGCAGAGCGCGAAATTATCGTCAACTTATGGAAAAAAGGAGAAAGTTTTAGAAAGATCGGTGAGACTGTGGAAAGATGTCATTCTTCTATTCAAAGGGTGATAAATAATTACAAAGAAACTAAACTATTCATATCTAAGCCGCGATCTGGTCGTCCATCCAAACTTACTGAACGAGAAAAGAGGTTTATGATTCAATCTGTTAAAAAGAATCCCAAGGTAACAGCCTCAAAAGTAGCAAACGATGTTGAAATTAATTTTGGAAAAGTTGTTAGTAGTGATAGTGTTCGAAAATTGCTAAAAAAAAATGATTACCATGGCCGTATAGCACCAAGAAAGCCATATATTTCACATTTCAGCCGACTAAAGAGAATAGCATTTGCTAAAGAGCATATAAACAAGCCTCTAGACTTCTGGGAAAAGGTAAATTTTTCAGATGAGAGCAAATTTTGCCTTTTTGGTATAAAGGGAAGGCAAATAGTGTGGAGAAAAGATGGCACTGCTCTTAATAAAGAACACTTATCTAGTACAGTGACGCATGGTGGTGGTGGTGTCATGGTTTGGGGTTGCATGGCAGCAAAAGGTGTTGGCCAGCTGCAATTCATTGGAACAACTATGGATAAAAGGGGCTATTTGGACATCTTAAGAAGCAATTTACAGCAAAGTGCAATAAAATTGGGCCTTCAGGGTCAATTTATCTTTCAGCAAGATAATGACCCTAAGCATACCGCTGATATAGTGAAACTATGGCTTCTGTACAATGTTCCTAAGCAATTGCGAACGCCTCCTCAATCACCAGATCTCAATCCTATTGAGCATCTTTGGGGTTTACTGGAGAAAAAGATCCGACAACATCAAATAACTTCAAAAGCAATGCTTAAAGATGTTATGCAGCGGGAATGGAACAATATAACACACGAAGAAACTACAAAACTAGTTCAATCTATACCAAAAAGATTAATGGAGATTCTGAGACGTAAATGCTATCCAACCAACTATTAAAACCTTTTAAAAAATTCGATTTATAAATATATAAAAACGTATTTTGAAAGGCGTACGCAGACTTTTTCGTACGTTTTTCAATTAATTTTTTTGTTTTTATTATCCTGTTGTTAACTGTGAATTACTTTTGCTTAAGTTTTACATTATTTTCTAAAGACTGATATGTATTTAATAAATAAAATTCGTTTTTGAAATAATATATATATATATATATTTTTATAATTATTTTGTTTCTTTTTAATAGGCAAAGTTTATGTACGCAGACTTTTTATACCAAGTGTAGATAAACTTCCCAATAAGCATTGACCCACTTTTTCTAATACTATTCCTTTTCGTATTTACATTTGTTTCAAATTCATAATATGGATGAAAAATATTTACAATATAACATTTCGTTTATAAAATATAAACACAGAAAAAACTAATTTTCCATTTCAAACACAAAATTCTCTGAATCAAATATTAATTTTTTTAATTTAGGTCCTACAAAGAAATTTATAAATTCAAATACAAAATTTTGTAAGAATTTGTTTGAAAAATAACTTTGTTGAGTAAAAAAAACAAGCCACGACGTTTTTCGGCTTCTTGTCCGAATTCACACGTATACAACACGAGCATTTAAAGAAAACAACAACATCAGCACATGACCACGTTGAGTCAATGAACAAGCAAGGAAAACACCAACACAAGCAAATGAAATTAAATGATACAGTTTTTTATATAAAAAAAATTGAAACAAATAATTTACTGGAACAGTAAAAATATTTACCGAAACTAAATTTAATTTCAAAACACACGTTTGTTTGAAATTTTTTTGCCAATAATTTTTTCTGTGAAACCAATTGACGCTTTCACCTCACCCCTTCCGCTTTTGATTAAATTTTGTACTAGCCATGCCTTGCAGAAAGTAAGCATTCATGCAAAATTTTGGCACATTATCGTGGCCCATTCACGAGATATAGTGACTTGAAAATTTAAAAATTCAACAAATATATACTATTATGGACTTAGAAACTTATTTTTTATTTGGTTTAGGGATAAGAAATGGTTCATGAGATATTAAAGAACAGCATGCAAAGCTTAAAATATAAATTAAAACTACTGTATTATCAAATATCAAAAACTTCATAAAAGGAATTTAATATATTAATTTTAAATTTTTGAAGCAAAATCGATAAAAAATTTGGGATAAAAAGTCAGTTGAAAAAAGTTGCTTTGTACAATAGTTTTATTTATATCTCATAAACCATTTCGTAGCCCAAAATGAAATTTTCAGGAATTGTTGAAAAATACTAAAACATACACGTACCTATATTTATTTAAGAATTTTAAAAATAGCGTTTCTCGAAAAAAGTTACTGCAAAGTCAAACTCACAAAAGTTTGATCTTTAACCTTTAAAGTTTGATCCTTAAACTTTAATTTGATACTTCAATTAAAAATATATGTTGAAAGATTATGAAGATATTAGAAATTGTATAAGACCAATGTGGCGTATTTTTATTGAATTTCCTAGTTCTAAATTTACTATATTTCGCAATTGAGCCGCGATACTGAGCCTAAGTTCGACATGCATGCTAACTCTATCATGTGCATAGATTTCACAAGGTTGCAACAGATTCGGAGATTTAAGTTGATTGTAAATGGAATTACTCATTAATTTCATCAAGTAAAACAGTATTGAATACTTACAGCGGTATTATAAACTATTGTTAAAGTTAAGGATTGCTCCAAACCGGGGTTCAATTACAAAATTCGTACGATAAGCCAACATTAATTTGAATAACAAAAAGTATATTAAAAAGTTTCATTGATCTACGGCTAGATATTAAATATTGACGTAATGGGTAGTGTGAATAAATTTGCCTTTTACTTATAAGTTTGTTTTAAAAAACAAAAAACACATACATAGTTGGGGTTGTAAAGCAAATTTTTAAGTAAAAATCAAATACTTCTTTTTATTAACACTACCCAATGTAAAATAAAAATTTGTATGGCACCAATAATTAAAACAGTTTCCTAGTCTTAGCGGAAAAAATTGCAGCTGTGTTTTTATGCTTGAATAAATATGTACCTTCCAAAAATGCATAATCTAAAAGTTATGCTTTTCGTTACAATCACTGATTCACGTTCAATAAAATTATATCGTATCGCTAAGTAAATGAGAAGATTTTTCTTCCAAATTGGAATAAATCAATTATCAAAGTTGGAATAGTGCATTTTTTAAGCTTTGTGGGTTCTGAAAATACAATCAGGGCAATAATGAATAAAATTCCGCAACAAATTTCTCCCTTTTCCAATAAGTTTTGTTTCCTTTCCCTATTACTTGCTATTGTTTGAAATTGTTCCCCGGGAAAAATTTCTCGCGGAATTTTATTCATGATTAGCGTCAATGTCAATGCTATATAAATCACTAAAAATTACCTCAATTTTGATTTATGCTGAAATATGGGTAGGTCTTCCTTAAATCAGCACCCAATAAGCACTCAAAACATTAAAATTCAGGCACTTGAAATTTAACTGGAAACAAAGTTGAATTCAAGCATTTTTTCAAGTAATATTCAAGTTTGAAAATATTTTGAAATAAAAAATCAAAAAACATACATATATTTTTGTGAAAAATATCAAAGATAAATAAAAAATTGATTTTTAAAAAAACAAAAGGTGATTAAAAATGTGAAAACAATATTGAAGGTATTTATGCACAAAATTATCATAACAAAACTTGTCGATTGCATTTTCCTTTATATTTTAAAAGCATTTTTTTGAAGATTGAAATACACTTGAATTCAATTGTAATTCAAGATTGAGGTACAGTATAATTCAAGGCTTGTATTGAACTGTAATACAATTGAATTGTTCGAATTGAATTCAAGTTTCCATTTCACTGGAGAATGCTATTGTATTAAAGTATAAATGAAGCATAATTCAACCCTTGACAATTGATTGTTTGACTTGAATAACACTTGTTTTACACTTGATTTGAAGCAAAATTGCTTATTGGGCAAATATTAAGAAGGATTAAATTATCATCAATCAATATGTTTGCCTGGTTATCTTTTGAGTTTAACTACAAGTATGTATGTATTTGTAAGATGTCATGTTATTTATTTAAATGCTGGTTTTTTTCTTAAATTATTTTTTTTTCTTTGGAAAATAACAACATTTTCTGTTTAGTTAACATGACATTAAATGTCTGAAGAAACAAAATAGAAAATAAATACTTCGTCTACGTACGAGTCACTATTATGTGGTGAATTTTCAAACTTGAACTTGTATAGCTTGTTAGCGTTTTCACTAGACCGACCCCGAAAATATCAACAACAGGAAAAAAAGAGATACAAATAAAATACAACAAGTTCTATTTAATCTTGTGCTTGTACGAGTATTTTACGTTTTATAATCCATGGATTTTTCACTATTACAATTGGAATTTTTCACTTCGCTGTGGCTTTCGCCGTATTTATACTGCATTTTATTGTCAGCAATTAAATCCCACAGCATCATTAGATTAATTGTTTCTGTGACGGTTTTCTGCTGTATTTGTTGTGTATGTTCCAAATGAATTTGTTTACTTTATTCTTAAGGGATTCTTAAATTGTTTCCTCTTTTGTTTGTCAATTTTTAAGTATTTTGTTAAATGTCACTACAAATGAATACCTTTGCGGCGCCACAAATTTTGTGAAAAAATATTTAAACATTTTTTTTGCAAAATAACTAAGAAAATACGTCAAGTGTAAGAATTCTGCTTGTTACTTTTACTATTGTATACTAATATGTATGTGCAGTAGAGCTGACGATACTATTTGTAACCAATAAAGTTGGCAACACTGTTCTCGATGACATCGGTTTGGCAGCTGATAGTGTTTTCACACTGACATAGTTTTAATAAAAGTTAGGTTTAACGTTAAAACCAACTGTTAAAATCGGGTTTTACCGATCAAGTTGTTTTTGTTAAAACCAACTTAAAACCATTTTAGATATTTTTTTTTTAAGAGAAGGAACACTTAGGCAATGAATGCCTACTACTATTACTAGGTGTTACCTTCTTTAGGAAAGGGATAGTGATATAGAAGACAGGTGGTGAAGGGAGAGATAGAGGAAAAGCTTCATTCTTTTCCAACTCTGCTTTGTGCAGGTTTTTTTTAATAATGCAGGTTTTTTTTAATAATGCAGTTTTGCAGCGCCTTTGCTGTGAATTGAGGCGTGTGAAATCCTTTGAAGCTGAAGTGTTTATCAGGCATTTTATTGGTTATTTTACTTCGCCAATGATTTTGCTACGCAACGAAGGATTGCGCTCTGATGTTACATGACGATTAGTATCTTCTAAAGTCGGTATAGTTCACTGGCCAGTGACTATGCCTTCATCACTTGAACTTTCTCTACAACAACGAAGGGACACTAATGCACATCAGAAAAATGCGTCGTGTTGTTATTTAATGACTGTTGGATAACGGGGTCGAACCCAGGACCTGCGGTTTTGTAGTCAATGTGCTAACTACTTTAGCCAACGCCACCCTTAATTGGTTTTAAGTAGGTTTTATGAAATGCAACCTTGTTTTCGCTGTGCTAAATACCGTGCTGCCAAGTTAAAAAGACTGGAAGCAGATGTCAATAAGATTAGATGCCGCTTGAAAGATTTTCAACTTAAAAATGGATGCAGCAGCAACAACAATCAAAAAATTATGGAAAAAAAGTTTTTTTTTGGAAGAAAAACATCAAAAATATTTTCATTGACCTCTGGAAAGTGAAAATAGACGATATGACTGACATCCATCTGCATATAAAAAGGTTTATCTTATAATGTATATGAGCATTTTTATATATAATAAGTTTCCAAGCACTTGTTCACTTTGTATAAGAAGTTTCATAAATTAAAATTTTTTTTTATAAAATATAAAATAATTTACATTTTAGAGCGCATTGTGAAATATCTGAGTTTTTTATACAAACAAAATTAGTTGTTGAACAGTTTGTCAAATAAGTGTTATTAAAAAGCAGAAAAAATGCAGCAACAAATACACGCATTTCTGCAATAGACTTACGACCTTGCTCACGATGTCGACAAGAAATTTTCTTTCGCCTATTTATATTGAAAACAAAAACAAAATAAGAAAATTTGTTTTTGTTTTCAATATAAATAAGCGAAAGAAAATTTCTTGTCGACATCGTGAGCCAGGCAGTTATTTTATTTTAAGCAAAGTTGTTAGACAGTGAGTTAAAACGTGAATTTAAGAAACTCGCAGTGTGAATGCAAAATCAGCTGTTTATGGTTTTAACTGTCAGTGCGAAAACACTATGACTGTTTCTTTTTACTTAGTTTGCTATTTCATTGAACATGATTTCGATAATGCAAACCAGCGGCTTGCACACAAATGGTGAAATCTGTATGTCAAGGGCGCTTTACATGAAATTTGAAAGGAATTCGGCAATAATTCTCTGAATCTTGTATTCAATAAGATGTAAATCCAAACTGAACTAAATCTTATGCGTCAATGAATTATGTTTGAAGAAAAAGTTCTAATTTTTGATTTTTGTTATCATAATTTTTAATATAAATACAATATACAATGAAAGTTTTCATGTAGAGCTATGTATAAAAATGTCGCTTGGTCAAAAAAGAAATATTAGTGAATTAAAGTAATACATTAAAAACAAATACTTGTTTAAAATATTTTTTTTGCCATAGTAAATAATATTTTAATCAATCTTTTTTTCTTTTCTGTAATATGCTACTGTTTATTGCTTTGGATATAACACAAAAAAGCATCTGTTCTAAAAACAAAAAAGTAATTAAGAAATGTTTACTTTAATTTCTCTTATGCATTTCATAAATCAGATAAATTTTACAAGCTCTGTGCAACAAGTTGTCTCCATACCATTTTTAAATTCATATTCAAAAGCAACACAGATGCATAAAAGTTTCATGATTTATTTTCTCTCTCTTGACTCAAAATAGATTTTTAAACTGTTAAACTTTATTTCATGATTGACACAAAGCAGATATAATGTATAAAAATAGTATAAAAATTAATTTAAAATAGAAGAAATCTTGTATGTATTGTAGGAAAAATTGCTCTTGCCCCCGCCCCCCCCCCAACCGTACAATTATTAAAAATTGCATGTAATTATTTATTTTAATATTACTCATGAAAATTAGCAGTCATAATGCGCGCCCTAGAAAAAATTTATAGCTGCGCTAGTGGAAATCATCTTCAATTAGTTAAACTTTAAAAATTTTTTTTCTCTCAACATCTGTTTATTTCCCCTCTAGTGTAACGAAAATGAGATTCGGCTGTTGCCGATAAAAACTAATCACCTCTTGTGTCAACAAATCTATTTGTCATTTGGACATACATAAGTGCTAAGAAAAAGAGACTTTAAGGAAATGAAACTGATTAACAAATTGATTGGAATGTAAAGCTAAATACAGGTCTGTCATTACATGAAATACAACAATAAAGAGTCTATGTATATGACAAATTGGCAAGTGATGAGTAAAATTTTCTGAAATTGTTTTAACAAGAAAAATTTATTTATTTTTGTGTGCAAAGAAATTTTTTTTTATAAAAAGTGTAAAATTTGTCGATCGATTGGTAGCTGACTTAGGGCTATTATTACAACTTAAGGTTATTTAGTAGTTAGATTTTATCGGACGTATAAAAAGTTTTTCATCAGTACAATTTTAGCTTAACCCAAAGTGAGCGCTAAATTAAAGGTATATGTATCCTTCCTGGTAAGTTAAATTAAATTTATAATAATGAATAGCGTTTTATACGTCCGACGAAATCCCACTTTTAACTATTTTTAAGTTGTAATAATGGCCCTTAATGTATTTAAAATATTTATAAATTATCACCTGACTAGTTTTTGCATAACGTAATGAGAATTGGGAAAAATGCAAAATTCAACATGGTTTTAACGAGTTTTGACATACAATTTTACATTACAAATCACGCAGGAACTAAAAAGTAGATTCAGACTACATTATACGGTGATTTTGAATGTCAAATTGTATGGAGGAACTCGTTAAGACTACTATCAAGTGTAAAACAATTGTTATTGAAGTCACAAATTCAATTGTCAAGGGTTGAATTGTGCTTGATTTAAACTTTACTTCAATAGCATTATCCAGTGAAAACGGAACTTGAATTCAATTTGAACAATTCAATTGTATTACAGTTGAATTCAAGCCTTGAATTATACTGTAATTTAACCTTGAATTCAAGTGTATTTCAAGCTTCAAAAAAATGCTTTTAAAATATAAAGGAAAATGTAATCGACAAGTTTTCTTGCAATAATTTTCTGCATATCTACCTTCACTATTGTTTTCACGTTTTTAATCAGCTTTTGTTTTTTAAAAATTCACTTTTTTATTTATCTTTGATGTTTTTCACCACAATTTTAATTTTATTAATAAATAAATAATTTATTTGACAAGGTTTGAACATATACATATGTATGTTGTTTGATTTTTTATTTCAAAATATTTTCAAACTTGAATATTACTTCAAAAAATGCTTGAATTCAACTTTGTTTTCAGTTAAATTTCAAGTGCTTGAATTTAAATTTTTGAATGCTTATTGGGTATGTCAAATTTTTGCAGTTATGCCAACTTTATGCGAATTTTTCGTTATACATAAGGCTGACAATGTTTGTGATTTATTTAGGGTAAAGTTGGTATATCTTTTTAAGGCAAATTACATTTTTTATCTGTTAAGGAACAAATAAGAAAAAAGTTAATTGTAAATATTCTGACAAGTACTAGCAGAACGGAACAACTAGCTGTTTTCGAAGGCCGCCACACCTTTATCATCAAAGTTCTTGTGTTTGGTCCATTGTATGTGGTATTAGTTGCTGCACATTTAGCTTTATATATTCATTTTGCAATGCAAATGAAATATTTGAATCATTTTTATAAATCGTATATGTGACACGGTAAGTTAAAAAGGACCTATGCTCAGAAAATAAGGTTGATTTTGATGCGACTGAACGCTTCTATGGCTTGAAACTATTCATCTAAAGTTCTCGAGGTTGCTGATTACGAATTTGATATTAGATTTTGAAAACTCAATATGCCGAACTATTTTTTGTAATATTGCTAGATTTGCTTGAAAATCGCCACTCAGTGGTACGATTTTGTTATTAGATTTTAAAAATCCAAAATGGCGAACCCAATTTTAATTGCATAAAAGTTTGTCAAATCGGATTTTTTTAGTTTTTTCTTATCAAAAGTGTATTTTGATGCTAATTTATGACAAAATTAATGGAGCTAGAAAGCTGCAGTTTTCTGTATTAGAAAGGGCGTTGTTGTCTACTATAAGAATCGCCAAAAATGTAAAAATTTATTTTTTTCGACCTATAGGTTCCTTTTAACTTTACCTGCCACATACATAAAAATATAATAATTTAGAGAATTTTTATTAGTTTTCGGTTTCTTTTTGTAATTAATAATATCCTGAAGAAGTTAACCGAACTAATAAATCAAAATATAAACTGACCTAAAGCTCAAAAAAAAATAGTGTAATTTAACATAGTAGGGACATTTTTTATTTCAAAATGATCACATGTCAAACAAATGGGGTTATCCAAACCATATAATTTAATTAAGTAAAGAAACAAAGTAGTGCGAATAAAACTAAAAATATATTATATTGCAGATTATATTTTGATTAAAGTTATAATGTTTTGTAGTATTAATTTTTTGGCTCAATTTGCTGAAAAAAATTTTCTTCTGAAAATAATAATAAATAAAGTTGTCCGCTCAATAAAAAATGTTCGCTATTGTAATCAGATTTATTTGTTTCAAATTCCTGTGAATTTTCATTCCTGTTGTAAACTTAAATCACTGGAGACTTTTCTGTAATCAGAATCCTCATTTTTCCATCATTTTTTTCCGCATCTAAAGAAGTAAATAAATATCCACTATTATCTTCTGTGTTAGAAGGATAAAAAATTGCCAAGTGAGCAGGTTGCCTAGAAATAATATGTAACTCTGATGATTTCATATTTATAAAATGGATGGCAGATTATAGTGATAGGTATTTTCCAAAGAATAACTTAAAAAATTAAATTTTTTATCTCACTACTTTTAATAACAGAAATTTTCGATAGAAACTTGATCTTTTTTCACATTTATGTTTTTGTGAGGATCTGACTACTTTTTGAAAACTTGTGTATAATACACATTTAAACTGAAAATTTATAGTGTTTTATTTCTATTCATTATAACTGGGTCAGTTGAAAAAGGCATGGTTACATAAAATAATGGGTTAGAGTTAGAAATGCACTATTGTGTCATTATGGGCCACCATTGTGTACGCAATTTAGTAATAGTCTTTTGGAAAGAAATATGTAAAATATAGCGTAAATTTTAGTGGGAGTGATAGGGTAGCTGGTGCTTTATCTTTTGGATTTTCCGATGGAGTAACTCAATTTTGTCTACAAAATGTCAGCTCTCTATAGTATAATCTTTCGTAAAATTTGTATGGACATGTCCTTGACCACTTTTCTATCTGCTAGTGCTTATGGTTCATGTAAAGTTTTGTAGGAAAACCCTAATGAGAAATACATAAGTAATAGACTAAAAACTGCTAAGCCGAAGTACATGAAAGAAAAAACTAATGCCCTAATTCAGTAAGCAGATTTAGGACGTTTTTGTTTGAAAATGCTTCTAAGTTCTTGTGTCTGAAGTCTCTCAATTATTTTTTTCAAAAATTGTTGTTGTCTTTGACAATGAATTATATAAATATTATTGCCATGTTTTAAAGCATAAAAATTTAATTAAATTATTATACAATAGCTTGAAAAATATATGAAAAATATGTGTTGGAAGCAAATACACGAACCTACTAGCATAGACAATAAATAATAATCGTTTTAAAGAATCTTCTTCTTTTTTTCGTCCATAGACAAGACGATACATTCGTCGAACAGAATTAGGGCATAAGATTTGTTTTACTTTGATAAGTCCAATGTGTATGAAAAATTTCAATAAAATTTATCTTAATTTATGATTTGATCAGGCTAAAGTTCAATGCGCTTTGTAAGCCAAATTACATGTGATAATTATTAATGAACAAATAATACCTAAGTTAATTGTAAATATTCTAACAGCCACGTAGTAGAACCTGATTGAAAGTTCCGGGTTTTTAGATTATTCTAAGTGACCTATGATCTACATTTATTTGTATATCAAATTTGAGCTCTCTAGTTTTAAGGGCGTAGCCCGCATACCGGATAAAACTTCTTGTTTTTAGGATTTTTCTATTGGCTTACTCATTCATCTACACTTACCTGTATATACAATTTCTCTAGCCTGAATTATATCTTAAAATTTTATGAGCATTACCACGCCCACTATTTTAAACACATGATTTTCTTGTGAGCAGCGCATATAATTCATGCTAATTTTCTTCTAAAATATGCTAGACACAAGGCTTACATTTGCTAGGAGTGATCACGCCCACTTTTTAAGATGATAGTTTAAAGTATTGCATAACTGCAACGTGTATGCAAGGATTCACTAAAATATTTTGAGTTAAGAGCTGTATATTAACTTTTTAATTCCCAGCAATATTAGCATGGCCCCGAACATTCTGGTCAAATTTGTTGGGTTTTCAGATTTTTTTAGTTGGTTTCTCACCTAGACCTACTTTAATATCCAATTTTAGCTCCTTAGCGCAACTTTTAATTTAAAATTTTTATGGGCGTAACCCCGCCCACTTTTCCAAACTCAAGTTTTTTTTTCGGCTAGTGCTTATTATTCGTGTCAAGTTGCGATGCAAACGGATAATAATACATACATAAATACAATATCTAAATGGGCTGAGCCGTACTACATGAAATATGAGGTTTAAATTGTATGGGCGTGTCAGCGCCCACTTTTTTAACGAAAAATTTATAGCCTTGCATTATCGCAATATATATGCCAAATTTCAATAAAATCGCTTCCATTAATCACTTTAGATTTGCTTTTTAAATTATGATCTTTATGGGCGTAGCCCCGCCCTCCTGGGAAAAATTTCCGGGTTTTCAGATTTTTTTTGCTTGATTGCTCACCTAGACCTAGTTCTGTATCAAAGTTCAGCACACTAGCACAAATTTTTATGGGACTAGCCCCGCCCCCTGGATTAAATTTCCATGTTTTCAGATTTTTCTAGTTCATTGCTCATCTACGTGTACTGAATTTCAGCTCTATAGCTATAGCGGAAGTGCTTCATCAATTTGATGAGTGTGTCAGTGGTCAGTTGTCAGTGGTCAGTGGTCAGTGAGTATGTCTTAAAATATACAACTTTTTGCTCCTCCATATCTCAGGAAGCTTTCATTCGAAGACTTTCCAATGTCGCACATGAGATTACATGAATTAATTCTAATTATGGTTTACATTTTTTTAATTTTACGATTGCCGGGAACGAAGTTATGAGGGGGGTAAAAACACGTCGAATAGATATTTCCAGTCTTATTTTAATTTAGTTTACTATTCTGAAATAAGATCACACAAAAATATAATTTCACTCAGATTGCGTATATTAAGAAACATTTCATGATTAAAGTTCGAGTTTAGAGATACATATTTGTAGAAAATTTAAAAAATATCATCATCATTTATTTTAATTAGAAAGTTTTCAAAACATATAAAAACTATCATTTCCGTAAGTGTAGGAATAAAATTGGAAAATTATGGAACTAATGAAATTTCTGAAAAGCAGTTTGAACGTTATGCAACATTTAAAACAACAATTTCCTAAAGGTTGTTGAAAATACATAAATAGCTCGCTTGTGTACTATTTTTGTGCAGTTATTAAAAAAAACTGTTTGTGCATTAGTTTGAGTTGCATTTTATTGAAATTTGAATTAGAGCTGTGACACTCTGATAAAATTTAAGTTTAAAAGGGCTTTATATGTACATAAATATATGAAAATGTTATGACATACAAGTAATTCTTGTGCAAAAAAAAATGTAAGCAATCTTCTAAACTTAAATTCTAACCTAAATGCGAAATTTGTACCTAGCGAATAGAATTAAAATAAATAATAATAAAAATAAAATTAAATAAAGTTCATGCCCCAACGGAAATTCACTGTTATTCACATTTATTGCCCCTTGAAGACGCTTGTATTCGTTATGTGGTACTTATCACTTCCAGCTGTTTCAATGTTCTGTTCTTTCATTAATCATGCTTATACAATGTCAGAAAATCTAATCTTGTTTGTACTTTGTCAACAACAATTATCTACTATTTACATAATTTTGACACTTCTGACCTCTAGAAAAAAGCATAAGACTGTCAATATTATTAATAAATAATTAATTTTTATGGTTGGTACATACTTTGCGATATGTTTATATAACCAGGCGGATTTCATTGTAGGTTGCGTAGTCTTGTTTATGGTTGCGTTCAACGTTACATTCGAAGTTTTAAAAATATCAAAATGTTTTGATGTAAATAAATTGTGTGGATGGTTTTATTGCATATAGTACTATGCATCAACTCTTAGTCCACGTTTTTGAACATGTCACGAATAAAACAAAGAATATTGACCTCCAAGGCTCATAGAACGGAGGCTCATAGGAAACAACCGATAAGTGTCAAATCGCACGACCATGGAAGTCAATTACAAGTACATTACAAGTACATTTCTAGAACGGAGGCTCAAAGGAAACAACCGATAAGTGTCAAATCGCACGACCGTGGAAGTCAATTACAAGTACATTTCTCGAAATTCACTTATCGCCAAATATTTTTAAGTCGATGAATGATTTCGCCGTGTGACGTCTCACCCAAACTAACGCCATTCATATTTTTAAACAAAAATATTAATAACGTGTGCGCTAACGATATCAATTGACCGTAACGCGAGCTCTCGCTTCATTTTTGAAGGGTCTGTTTAATGGGCTTCGTTGAACACAAATAATAACGTGGCTACACAGCATAAATTAATGCACATACACTGAAAAAAATCCCGGTAATATACTTCTTAGACCTTTTGTACATTTTATGGTATATTTCCTTATTTTGTTCAACAAAATTCTACGTAGACGTCAATCAAAATTCAAAAAGTTTGCGTTTTAAATAAAAATAGAAAAATACAATTCAAACAAGTATTTTTAAAAATCCTGTGGGGTATGAACTTAATAATCATTGTTTTTCAATGCAAGCTGAGCTATTCCAGATAAAAATATTTTAGGTAAGAATCTTGTTTTAATGTATTTACTACAGAACAATGTTTTAACGTAAAAAGGAAATATATAGTATGGTCATTTCCAATCGCGTTACGTCATTGTCACGTTACGTCGCCGAGCTATCTTTTAAGCTTGTAAGTTAGAACCATGCTGTTCGATTTGTTCCTTTTTTTTTTTGTTCTTTTATTAAATGTAGAGCTAATTACGTTCTGAGCCAATATTCAAAAAAGTGAATAGGACATGCGATATTCTTTGTCGCAAGTAACGTAACAATATTTTTTTTTTTGGTTTATTTCCCACTTTAATGTAACAGGCGTCATAATTTTTCCTAATCTCTCTATTTTGTCCACTTAATAAACGGCCAATTTATTTTAGTTGAAATCTTCCTTTATTTTCATAATCATTTTTAAAATGCGGCCTTATTGACAATTTTACACAAGCGCTGTTAATGTTTATTGAAAAAATTACTATTAATTTTATTGCTTCCCCATTAAAACGTCTTATAAAATAAAAATGAAAATATTTAAAAGTAACCATAAATATCTTGTTATCTCGACATTTATCTCTTTCAATAGACATAGAGTTTGAAAGCACAATAAAACGCATAAATAATCAATGAAAATCCAAAAATAAATAAACCAAACCACACGCATTAAAGCCATCCACGTGTTTTTATACCCTTTACCAAAAATGGAAAAGGGTATATATAGGTTTGTCATTCCGTGTGTAATTTCCATAATTTTAATCTGCGACCAAAAAAAATATATATATTCTGGGTACTTATGAATAGCGATGACGAATAAGCGATGTCCGTCTGTCCGTCCGTCCGTCCGGTGTACGTGAAATCGGTTTTCCGAGAGACTTCGTTCTTGGACTGATGTATCAGAAATGGTCCAACTTAGATTGGTATTGAAATTCAGCAAAATCGGGCAGACGATTGCAGAGCTGGAAAACGTAAACTATATTTTGCCATATAAAAGTAACTACCGAAAACAAATTTTTATTTTTTTTAATAAATAAATTTATTTTACACTTCAGTACGACTAAAATTAGTATTTTAAATAAAGAAAAATATTATAAAAATTAAAAAGACGTTTCCAGGGTTGGAAAACTTTAACTTTTTGTGTTATGTAAAATTAACTATGTCTAAAATTATGCAGGGTATTTTCTCGAGAACCGTAAGAGCTACAGACCTGAAATTTGGACACAGTGTGTAGACCTTTGGCCGCTACAACAACAAATACATGAGAATTGGAAATTAAAGAGTGTTCCAAAACGAGCAACGAAAAATTCTAAAATCCCATGTAATATACATACAATTATATGTATATACACTTAAAATTTGTAAGGTCAGTGTATTTTTATACAGACTACAAAAATTAACACTAAAATTTCAAAAAATTTAAATTAAAGGGTGTTCCATCAGCTAATGCAATTTTGACTATGCAATTTTTACAACTTGCTGTATCTTGGAAACCGTAAAAGCAAAACTCTTGAAATTTTCAAAAACGGTAAAACTAAAAAATCAAGGAATTATAAAATCGCCAAACCGAAAAAAATCGCGAAAAACAAAAAAAAATCGCCAAAACGAAAAATACCCCAAAGAAACATGAAAAAATCGCCAAAATGAAAAAAAACCCAAAACAGGAAAAAAACGACAAAAGGAAAAAAAGTCGCCAAAATGAAAAAACCCCAAAAAAAAGGAAAAAATCGCCTAAATAAAAAAACCCCAAAGCAGTAAAAAACGCCATAATGAAAAAAAACCCAAAAACAGAAAAAAATCGCCATATTAAAAAAAATTTCTAGGACTAAAATAAATCGCGAAAAACCGGAAAAATTGCTTAAATAAAAAAAAATCGCCAAAATGAAAGAAAATCGCCAAAATGAAAAAAATCGCCAAAATGAAAAAAATCGCCAAAACGAAAAAAAACCCAAAAAACAGAAAAAAGTCGCCAAAATGAAAAAAAAGAAAAAAACTCCTAAATAGAAAAAACCCAAAAACAGAAAAAAATTGCAAAAATGAAAAAAAAATCGTCAAAATGAGAAAAATCTACAAAATGAAGAAAATCCCAATAACAGAAAAAAATCACCAAAATAAAAAAAACCTCCAAAAACAGAAAAAAAATCGCCAAAACGAGAAAAAAGCGACAAAACTGAAAAAATCGTTTAAACTGAAAAAAAACTTCAAAAAAGCCGTGCGCGATTCAAAGTCGCACTTTACTGAAGTTTTTAATATTAAAGGAATTAAATGAAACTAATAAGCAGATTTTGTAAAAAATTTTGTTTCTAAACGTTTCAAATTTGTATAAAAAATAACGAAAATTCTTTTCAAAAAATATTTTTTCCATACAAATTTCAAAACGAAAAAATCGTTTGAATTTACAAAATCTGACCTTAAGTTTTTCCTTATTTCGTTTTTGCTTTTTTCACTTAACATATTGTATGTATTTTTAAAAGAACTAGATTGGTATCAATAATCAAAAAAATCCAAAATTATGACTCCAGGGTTGGAAAACTCACACTTTTTGTGTTATGTAAAATTAAATAGGTCTAAAAATTTTTTTCTTTTTCTTTATAAATTGAATATATTTTATGCTTCTGAAAGAAAATTACAGCTCCAAAGATGGAAACTTTAAAAAAATTATAAATTTTTTCACAAAACAAATATGTATGTATGTGTCTGTATACTATATATATGTACGTACGTTGGTAAAGGGTATATAAGATTCGGCACAGCCGAATATAGCACTCTTACTTGTTTATACTCGTATCATGTGTGTGTATGTGTAAATTAATTTAATTTTTTAATATCTTTTTGTTTTTTGGACACCGAACAGTTTGATTACGAGTTTTACAAAATCATACAAATCATACGCCTAAGCACAGTCACAAATTTTCACCTAAAAGACTTGAACTTAATCCCGCAAAAAGTAAGACGATTGCTGTGTGTATTTTGATCAAAGAAATATTTGTAGAAATTTATTTGTATTCACAAGCAGCAGTTTTCACTCAACCATGCAAATTGTAGTGGAAAAATAACAAATTTTCATCATCTAAATTGTTGCCGGTATATTGAATAGCAGAGGCAGGCAGGCTGTTGTTATTTGTTGCTTGTCGGCTGGCACGAATTAAGAATAATGTTTGTTTTTCTTTAAGAGACGCTCCCTAAATATGTAACGGCTTGATCGTAAATATATTCAATGATTTGTTTAAGACCTTGTTTAATAAATAAATAAACATTGTTGTCATTTTGTTAAAACTATTAATAATTTCCTTTTATGTATGTTGCCAGTGATTTTTCAAATAAATTTTTATTTGCTGTTTTGCTTTATCATGTTCAATTTTCCCAAATGCCTAACTTGGTTGCATAATGCATACACAATATACCACATAATAATAAATATGCAATACAAGTTGAGAATAAGCTTATAAGCTTTTATTAATTAATTTTAATTTAAGCTTTTATTAATTTCGTTTTTAAAACTTTTATCAAATGTGAATTCACTAACAGTTTTTAACAATACTTGAGAAACTATTATTATACACAGCTTTTTCTAAAGTATGCCTGTAAACGACATATACATATATGTACATATATATATATATATATATATATATATATATATATATATATATATATATATATATATATATTGAATCGTCAATATATGACGATTGTAAAAGTCTTAACTAATTTATTAAGTATTGTTCGTCTACAATTGGTCTTAAATTTCAAAGTGACTGTGCGTCCATTGTTGTGTAATATTATTAATATTATTGTTGTGAAAAAAATATCACCAACAAAAAACAAATAAAAATTATTATAAATTCTGACATAAAATAATAAATTGTTATAAGGTCTGCTTATTTACTTTCCCAGCAGAAACTAGCAACGAGATAATAAAGTAGAAATTTACCAACAAAATTTACTTATCTTCCAGATACGATACAGATACTTGTAAAAACTTGTAAGAGAAGTTTATTCATATCGAATTGTCGTTTTTCTAATGTATTTTGGATACTCTTTTTTAACAATATTTTATTTTAAAAAATTTTAAAAAATTTACTTTTAATATTAACTACCCCAGCAAAAAACTTTGCCTACTAGAATGCAAAAAAGTGTATGTACTCCTCAGTCGTAAGTACTTACAATTTGACTGAATAACCCATTATTTTTGTTTGAGAAGTTCAAAAAGTATGCGGTACCCTATACTTTTTGCCTACAAACATACAAAAGTTAATAGATTACTGATTGCCTAAAAGTACTCAAAATTTAATGGGTTATTTTTTGCGTACAAATATGCAAAATAATATAGATTAATTTTTGCTTATACTTATTCAAAATTAATTTGCTATATTTTATAATTTTTTTATTTTAAATGAATAAAATTTTGTAACAAATTTCTCTAGATATACATATTTCCTTATTAACTGGAAAGTACTACAATAAGTACTTTCACGTAGTGATATAAATAAGTTCTTATTTTATTAATTACATGACAGTCATTATTATGCAAATAAAATAATTAGATAAATAAGTACCACTCTTTACTTTGTAAGCCATTAAAAGAGTACTACCCATTACAAAATTTCGAAAATTTTTTGCTGGGACTTTACACAGTTTCATGTATTAGTTACTATTTTTATGCATTTTTCATTATTTGTAATTATATTCTATTAACAAATAAACTCATTTTCCAACTCTGATCAGATATAATAAACAAACATAATTCCATGACAATGAAATTTGATTTATGTGGCTTAATGAAAAAAAACAATAAGTATAAATATTTTTCAATAAAGAAATGTACATTTTAGAAGTTTCCTTTTTCAGACAAGTAAAAATTTTAAAGCGCCCCAAGATAGCGTTGACGAAATAGCGTTGATTTTGGGAATTAAATTTTGTTGGGATTTTCAAAAATATATATGCAAGCGGAAATTCTGAAAAAAATTTCCAATAGCAAAGTCTAATATCGTTTAAAATTCGCGAAAACTGTTCAGAAGAAAAATACTTGCAAAAACTTGCTCTCATCGCGAACAATGCAAAAAATTCGCAAGAAATTTGCAAAGCTTTCAACTTAACAATTGATACTTCGCAATATTTAAAACAAGCCCTAAGCTAAAATTTAGTAAACTCTCTAAAACTGTAAGTTAAGTCAATAACTAGGGAGAAAGCGCAAACTATTATGACCGTTATGAAAACTCTCAAAAGCTTGCAAAAATTTTAAATTTTAAGTCCCTTAATAGAAATAAATAAAGGAAGCAAAAATTCGTGAAAAATTGCAAAACTTTAGACAAGCCATAGTTTATATTAAAAATCGCCAAAACTCTAAGTTGTGCTTCGAGTAAAAATTCAATAAAAAGGCGAAAATTCGCAGAAACTTATTTTTATCTCACTACTTTTGATAGCCGAAATTATGGAAAGGAACTTGGCCCTTTTTCACATTTATGTTTTTGCGAGGATCTGACTATTTTTTGAATGTTTTTCTTTAATAAAGCTTTTTAAACCAACTTTCTAGTCTGTTATATTTATATTCATAATGACTGCGCCAGTTGAAAAGGGAAGAGTTACATAAAATAGTGGCTTAGAGTGTGATGGGTGCACTATTGTGTCATTACAAAGACCCAATAATGTACAACATTTTTTAAGAATCCTCTAAGTAAAAATATAGCATAAATTTTAGTGGGAGTGACGCCGCTTACTTTTGTAAAGTCTGCTTAGATGAAGTACTTTTGAAAACGCAAAAGTAAAGGCTAGTATAAGTGTAATGTGTATGCAAAGTTTCAATAGAGTAGCTTGTGTTTTAATTTTTTATAGTTGATAACATACCTAAGCCTATTTATTTGAAAAATTTCAGTTCTCTACAGTATAATAGTACGTTAACTTTGTATGAAAGTGGCCCTACTAACAATCGCCGCTTTTAGATTTTTCCAGTTCGAAACTTACCCCTTAACAGCGATGCCAATTTAGCGCCTTTCGCGCTAGTTTTAGCGCGTTTTAACTATGTCAAACGCGCTTTTTTTCGTCTTAGCGCGTTTAATAAAAAAAGCGCTAAATTAGCGCGTTTTGATTAAAGTCAAAAATATCATTTCAGTTCAATGTCTTTTTACTTTTTTGTATAAATTTAAAATTTTTCTAATATCCAAAATTTAACTTTTTGTTGAAATTCGTTAATGATTCAGATGTTGCAAATAAAATTCTCTTGACTGTGGTTAGAATTGAAAACGCATTTTAATATTGTAAATGGCAATATTGCATAATCTGAAAAAGAGTTAATAAAAAAATAAATTGTATTTACTAATACATACATCGACCTTTATTAAAATTTAATTTAGCGCGTAGGAAAATAGCGCGTTTTGACTATAAATTGTTGATCATGCTGTAACTTAGCGCGTTCTAGCGCGTTTTGAGAAGGTATATAGCGCGTTTGTGTTATAAATAGTTGGCATCGCTGCCCCTTAACTCAAATTGTTAATTTTGAGTTTAAGGTGCGTGTCCATGCCACCCGATTAATACTTCCAATATTTTAGATTTTTCTTGGTGATCTCTCACTTAGATTTATTTGTGTAACGAATTTAAGCTGGGTTTAACCCCAGCCCCTTCCCCGCTTCTCCATCGCTTTTTTAACCACAAAGATTTTGTTGTGAGCAGCGCTTACTTATCATCGCCCATTTTTTAAGATTATAGTTTTAAGCCTCACATACAAGTTTCAATAAAATAGCTTCAGTTAAAATCTGTATATTTAATTTTCAACTCCTACTTTCGTATCAAATTTCATTTCATTATAGGCTTGCATTATTGCAACATGTGTGCCAAATTTCAATAAAATTGCTTGAGTTAAAGGCCTTAGTTTTGTTTTTTTAATTCTGAACTATATGGGCGTAGCGCTGCCCCATGGCTATAATTTCCTAGTTTTCAAGTTTTTCTAGGTGGGTACTCACATAGGTCTACTTGTGTGAAAAATTTTAGCTCTCTAGCTGTGGCGGAAATGCTTCATAATATTGATGAGTGAGTCAGTCAGTCAGATCAATGAGTATGTCTTTAAATATGCACTTTTTGCACTTTCATATCTCAGAAAGCTTTTGTTGTTAAACTTTCGCATATCAGGTGAGATGAATTAACTATAATTATGACGATGTTCCCCGTCATCGTCATAATTATAGTTAATTCATCTCGGGGGTGGACACACGACGAATGGCTTCCTGCAAATATACACACTGCGTGCATTGCCCGGAAATTGGCCTGGCGCACTACTGTGCGCCTATATATACATATATATTATACATATTTTTTTATTTATTTTTTGTCAACAGGCGTCTACCAAAAATGAAATCTACACAAAATTCTATGAATATTACCCTAAGAAACTAGGGGTCTAAATTTAAAACCTAGCTCCCGCCGAGAGGCCTCAAAATTGGAGCTTTTCATTGGGTAAATACATTTATAGCCAAATAACAAAACTAACATTTTGAAATTTTGTATGTATTATGACTCTGGCATAGCTACCGTTAGTTCAAAATATTGAATCATTAAACGTTCTAATTTGCGAAATATAGCGACTTCAAAATTAGAAAATTTAGCAAAATTCGACTTTAAAAAATTATGTATGTATTTAAAACTACTTACCTTAGATGTTCCATTGAGGTGTCATGGTAAAGAGCAGAAAATGGCCTTCCAAATAGTATGTGTTATGAGTTTGGTTTCCAAACTTCAGAGGTCAAACTTTACAAACCTTACATATGTTGCCGGGCAATTTTCTCGAAAAATGGTATTTTTAAAATTCTTGAAACAATATATGTTTATTAACAAGTGGCCAGTTTAAATTTTGAACTCGCAATAGTTCATTAATAATTGAGAAAAATGTAAAAGAATTATAATAAAAAATTAAAAAATCACATAGGAAAATTTTTTGTCTCTTACATTTTTTGCAATTATTCATCAACCATTGCGAGTTAAAAATTTAAACTTGGCCACAGTAAAGATAATAAGTTACTAAACAACATATATTTTTTTATGATTTTAAAAATACATTTTTTCGAGAAAATTACCCGGTAACATAAGTTCAGAAAAGTATGACCTCTGAAGATCGGAAACCAAACTAAAAACACGTACCATTTGCAAGGTCATTGTGTGCTGCTTACCACGACACCTCAATTGACAATCAAATTTCTTGTTGGGTTGTTTTTAAGAAATTTAATTAAAAAATTATACATATGGCTGATTTTCCTAATCAACCTGATTAGTAAGTAACTGGGTGAAATTTTTGTCATTTGTAATTTTAGTTGCAATGTGGGCTTATTTGTGAGTATTTTTTTTTTCGTCAACTGGTAAACATGTATTCTTTTATTCAATAAAATTAAGTGGGCTTAACATTTTCTTTTAAAATGCGCAAAGATTTATTTGTGCAAAATTATTTATCAATAACGTGTTTTTTGGGAAAATGTTCATATTTCCTTTTAAACAAATTTTCAAATTACATGTGCAGTTGATTTTTTTTTTGCCAAACTCATCAAGCTCCTTGCGATGATAAAATTACATTGAAAATATTTGGCTATCTACTAGCATAATTTTTTTCCGGTTTTCGTATTGTTAAGTTTGTGTTAGATGTAAAATTTGTTACATTTCACAATATTATTTTAAAATAATTATTGTTTAGGAAAGACGGTTTGTGGGTAGTTGGAATAATATGTTCAAGTTGGAACTTATATATAAAAAATAAATACAAATAAATTGAAAGTAAAATATATATAATAAAATTTTTAAATATAAATGAAAGGGTTAGAAAATAGAATCTTGTAATATCTGTAAATCAATCACATGTTTGTTTTATTTTGTTTAAACATTTTCATAAACAAATTTAATTTAAGGCTTAAAACTCAAACTTATTATAGAACATTCTAATTGGTTTCGAATATTGAAATATAAGAATAGATTTTCCACTCTTTCTTTCTTTGAACTCTGATATATTTTTCAACATATTTCATACAAGTTTTCTATGACGTTTAAACAAAAAACTTAAATGCTTACTCTTGTTATCATGTATGATACTCGAATAACGATCCTTTTTCATTTGATTCATATCTTTTTGGTTTTGTATGTTTTGATTATAGTATTTTTGGTGATTTTGCTAAAAAATACACACACATACTTAAACGCTTATGGCAAGACTTCAAGTTTTTATTTGAAGTATATCACGCATTCGTGTGTGCTCAATTGTCACAGTTATTTGAATTTAAAATTGATATGAACTCATTGGAGGTTTAACCTGACCAGACGTCCCGCTTTAGGCGGGATTATCCCGCTTTTCACAGGTCAACCCCGCCTCGAATTTTAATCCCGCTTTATCCCGCTTTTTAGATTTCAATATCTTTGCCACGATAGTGGTTCAACCTTCACTATTTTGCAGAATACAACTTTTATTATTAACAAAATAGTCACGAAGAGTTTAAAAATTCTCATTGCATTAGATTTCAAGATTTTTTCTTGATTTAACACATCCTCTATTTGAGAGGAGCCATGCTCACTTCCTATCATCGGCGCAATCAGCGGGATTTCAAGTTTGTGTTTGTAGCAGATACCAAGATATTGAAAAAACTAATAGTTAATTTACTTGGTACGTGACACACTTTTTGCTCCATTATTGACTTCTTTTCATAATACTTTTCTCGTTATTGGCGTCACTGCTTACAAAAAAATTTCAAAATTTTTACTGTTTTGGCTTCCAAGATACATACATTGAAGTAATAACCTCTTGTTCTTTCTAAACCATCAGTAATACTCTGTAAGCAAATCAGGAAGATCGGTACACTGGTGTTATTTTTGAAGACAAACAGAAATTTGTACTATATGTGAGGCACCACGCCTACTTGTTAAATTCTGAAGTTGTTTCCAGAGACAATGCACAATATCAGCAGAGTAATCCCCATAATATTTCAAGGTTCTCACTATATTAGTTTTCAGATATCTCACAGTAAATATTTTTTCTTTATGGCAGGTTTCACACCCAACATGTATAATTCAAACTTTTTTTGTAAGACAACGCACAATATAGAAATCGTTAATTACACAAAATTTCACGTTTCTTGGTGAATGATATTTTAAAATAAAAAAAAAAATTATAATAGAGGTGCCACATTAAAAAAAAATAGCGAAATCGGTGCATCCGCTCTTAATTGATGCCATTAACAACAAACGACATTTGATTTTTATTTATGTACATTGATAAATAATTTTTTTATAAATACTTTTGTTTATTTAAAAAAAATTCTTTTGACTTGAAAACTGTGCTTCCTAAGTACATACAATACCGTGTGTGCATATTACACATCCCGCTTTCTAAAAAATATTTAGTTTGAAATCCCGCTTTTTGGAGCTATTTTCTTCAAAATCCCGCTTTTTGATCGATCCTGTCCCGCTTTTTGCAAAAGCCATCTGGTCAAGTTATTTATACTACAAGAATATTATGAACCTATTTTAAATGATCCATGTACTGAGAATTTTTTAATGCAATTGTATGAAATTTGACTCAAGATCGGTTTTAAGATCTGGTTGAAATTGTGATCACGCAATCATTTCTTCTATTTGTGTCATCCTCTGTCCTGCGCCTAAGTCTGAGTTTACAAGAGAGTAAGGGTAAACCCATGCATTAAAAGCCCTAGTGTTCCCCTGAAAGCCTCTATGCCCAGTAATCCAGACAATCCTAATATCAATCTGCTCTACCATCTCATTTAGAGATGATCGGTAGTCGAGGGCTGTTGTTGTTCTTAGAAGCGGGGATTCGAGGGCCATAATACCTGCTCAACTATAGGTGTATATGTTAATCAAAGTCGTTGAAGTGACATTCACTTTCAACCTATCCGCAACTTCGCTTATAGCAAGGATCTCTGCCTGAAAGACACTGCAGTGATCCGGAAGTCGCTTTGCAATACGAAGACCTAAAGCCCCCGACCACACCTTGCCGAGGACGTTGCCATCTCCTCTTCTACTAGCGCCAATGGAAGTAGATTAATGAGCATCCCCAGTGCATCCGTAGGAGTAGTGCGAAGAGCCCTGGTTATATACAAGGATGCAAGTCTTTGCGCCTTGTGGAAGATATGTAGATAGGTCTTTTTCTCCAGGGACGGCCACCACGCGATGATCCCATACATGAGTATTGGACGTACTATTGCAGTATATATCCAATGAACGATGTTTGGGGTAAGACCCTAATTTTTCCAATGAAGTTTTTGCATAGATAGAGTGAAATTGTTGCTTTCTTCATTCTCTCTAGAATATTAGTTTTGAAACTCAGCTTTGAATCAAGAATAACACCGAGATATTTTGTAGTGTTGGACACTTTTATCTCCGTATTATTAAGAATGATAGGCCGGAAAACAGGTACCTTATACTTCCTGGAGAAGAGGACTAGTTACGTTTTATTAGGATTAACTGTGAGCCCTCGTTTCTCCGCCCATCTTGTTAAATGTAAAATACCATCCTGTAGGATATCTCTTAGAGTAGTGAGGAATTTTCCTCTTGCAGCTATTGTCACATCATCAGCATAAGCCACGATTTGAACCTCCGCGGTTCTAGAGATAGCAGCAAAGGACTTAGAGATATATTCTACAGCAGTATTAAAAGAACTCCTCCCTGTGGTGTACCCATTTTTACAAAGCGGGTCTGCCTAGAAGTTCCTAGAGCCTAAGTTATTCTGCGGTGAGTTAGTAGATTTTTAATTCACTTACATAATCCTGCATTAACCCCCAAATTTGACAATGCATCAATTATCGCATCTGGAGAAATATAATTAATAGCCCCCAATATCTACGAAGGCTACAAAGGTGTATTCACCCACAGAGAGAGATTTTTCTATCATGCCAACCAGCTCGTGTGGAGCCGATTTGGTTCACTTCGCCTTTTATATGCATGCTGATGCGAGGAAAGTAGTTTACCAATGATGGTTTTGAGGACATAATGATCAACCATTCTTTCTAATGTTTTCAGAAGAAAGGATGATAGACTTATTGGTCTGAAGTCCTTCGGTGTGGTGTGAGAGCTTTTACCAGCCTTCGGTATGAAAACCACTCTCGCTTCCCTCCACTTATTAGGAATATGAGAGTCCTGGAGACTTATAATGCTTGAAGCTTCTCAGAGCCCAATTTAAGGTCTGCATATTGACAATGTCAGATATATTTTCCGTAGATATTGGGTAAATATTAGGTGTGTGAATCTCAGACATTGAGTTATCCGGAAAGTGAGTGTCCAGCAGGACTCTTAACGACTCTTCTCTGGATGTAGTCCCCGTCTCATTGAGAATCTTCAAATACCCCAGAGTGCAGGGAGTAGCGGACAAAATTTTTCTCATGCGAGAGGCTTCTGAAATATTTTCAATATTTTCACAAAACCTTTTCCATGTTGTATTTTTAGCAATTCTTTTCTGCTTTTTATGCTCCTTTAGTTTACCATTATAAGCTATCCAGTCCAGTTCATTTATGGATAACTTAGCCTTATTGAAGAGTTTCCTGCATGTACACCTACATAATTGTAACTCTCTATTCCACCGAGGCGGTTTCTTCTTCCCTTTTGGCCTATTTAAGGGGCCAGACGATTCCCTTGCATTTTTAAAGATTGCAGTGATGTTATTAGCCGCACAATCTAAATCGGAAGTTTCTAGAAGTGACGAGTCTCCAATCAATCCTAATTGTCTTGAAAAAATATACCTATACAGACGCCAATTAGTCTGCCTAATATTTTGGGAGATTTCTACCTCTGGTGCCCTCTCTTTAATGCTAAACTCAATAAACCTATGATCAGAAAAGGAATGTTCCTGAAGTATATCATCAAGCACAGGATGACATGTAGTCCAGCTCTTACCGCCGCAGCTATAAAGTCCCCTACTGCTACCGACGCACAGTGGCGTGAATTAAAAAAAAAGTGGTAAAAAGTCCGCAACTTTTGAACTAGTTAACCGATTTCGATGAAACCAACTGTTTTGGAAAGTAGAAGTGTTGAAATTTTTAGAAAGCATATTTTGAGGCACCCTGTTGTAAGACAGGGTAGCTCCAAACAGCCTCAAAGTGGGAAAGTGCGGGTATCGGAATTCTTTCGGAGCTTGTAACTTTTGTAAATAGGGACCGATTTCAATAATTTTTTCAGCGGGACAATCTACGTTAAGAAATAAAAATAAAACATGCTAAGAGTACCATTTTATCTCTTTCAGTTTCCAAGTTATTTGACTTGAAAAATTAATTTTTTAATTTTTGGCCCTGACTTTTTTTATTCGTTAGTACATAACTTCTTTATTACTTGGCAAAAATCAGTATCTTTTATTGTTTTTGAAAGAAAACTTCATTACAATTCATATAAAAAAAAAAATTTTTTTATATCTCAAAAATTGTAGCAAGGAATAATTTTGCAATTTGGATTTTTAAAAATTATGAAAAAATTTGGTATATTTTGTGAAAAAAGTATTCTTAATTTTTTTGGAATATTTTAAAAAATTATTAAGTATTTGATAAACACTTTGATTGTTTCTGAGAAAGGAGACATTGAGAAAGGCTGTGAAATAAATTTTGGAGATTGTTGTTGGTGCACCCTACATTCAGCATTGGTCGAAAACTAGCAATTTTTTTTCAAAAAAACCGATTTTCGGATGTGGCAAAAAAATTGCACGGTCGTTTTTGTAAATTTTTTGGTTTTTTATTATAAATAAATTTGTTATAAGTAACCTGTAAGAAACTCTTGACATCCTACACATAAATGTAGGCAGGAGAGGAGATTTTCTAAAAATTCTAAAATTTTTCTAACACAATTTTTCCCAATAAGAAAAAAGTATTATAAAATTATAAATTGGGAATCATTTTAATTTTTATCAATAGTATACATTTAGCTTTGCAAACTTAAAAAAAATTATTCTCCTACCTTCAATACTTTTTGAAATATTCGAAATCCAATTTTGATTAAAAATTTTAATTTTCTACATTTTTTATTTTTGTCTAAATTATTGATCTTATTTTCTTTACTGCAAATGTTTCTTAATTTTTTCTATGTTATTACAATAGTAGATACAATTGTCTATTCAACGGTATATAATATGTATTCCTTTGCCATTATATCAGTCTTAAAATGTATACACAAATATAACACCTCAGGTAACAATTTACGTGTTTTATCTGTTACTCAAACAAACCCACATTTTTTATGAACTCTTGAAGTATATTTATATACCTACAAGGACAAATAGATTGAGTTATTTATTTATTTAAAAAAATTAGTAGTTAATTTAACATTAGAACATTAAATTACGAACATTTTTTTATGTAGCTCCTTTTTAAACGCATCTAAATTGCCTAAGTTTTGAATATAATTTTACAGAGAATTCCAGAGACTTTTTGCCATGATATCAGATATTTGTTTGTGTGAATATAAATACTCATGTATCAAGATATATATGTACAATGTACATATCTATGAAAACTTACAACTAAATTTCTCGTTTTGATTCTGATAATTGTATTAAAAATATATTTAATAAGTTCAGTTTCATTTTCTTTATTACTCATATCTAAGTGCATGGATACAT
The DNA here is from genome assembly GCA_944452675.1 of Tachina lurida. NCBI lineage: Eukaryota > Metazoa > Arthropoda > Insecta > Diptera > Tachinidae > Tachina > Tachina lurida. Next base: position 67,303,897 of record OX101755.1, read on the forward strand.
ACATATGTTGTTTTTAATTTATATTTGGGTTTTACTTCAAGAATTTGCTTTAAAATAATCTGAGACATCATGGCCTAGCAAGCTATTAATTTCCTCTGCTTCGGGATCGTCCTTCTCGATTTCAATACTTATTTTTGGCAACCATTTCATTCTTATGCCTTGTAGGACTGGATCTGAAGACAATAGCAAATGATGCATTAAATCATTATTTTGAGCAACTCTAGAGCATTTACGTGTATTGAAAAGTCGATATTGCTTAACATCTCTATTTCTAGCTTCCTGTGCTTCTTCGGTTAGTTCCCCCAGAGGAAGAATGTTGTTTTCTATTATTTCTTTTGTATGTGCTAGCACTTTATGTACTGTTGGAGTTATTGATTTCCATGGATATAATTCATTTATTAGAATCAGGGTGTCTTTTGCATATTTTTCAAATTTGTCCTTATTAATTAACTTTTTGCTATTTATGACGGCCAGTATTATTTTGAAACGTCTTATGAGATTAAAGCTAATACCAGTTATAGAAGATGTGGTTTCAGGGTCATCAAAAAATCGCCTGGCAGTGTTGCCATTATTGGAGTTTCCATAGCCATATAAAGGTTTGTCAATGATTAAGCCACGTTTCATAAACTCATCTTGAATTCTTTTCTTTTCTTCCAACCGTATCTGTTTTAAAGCAGAATTATTCGCAACCGGAACGTTCTGAAGTTCTGGTACACTGCGATATTTATTGTCGTAAGATAGGTGTAAAATGTACTCCATGAATCGAATCCGAGCATGAAGTGGTGATATTCCAAGCTTAAGGGCATCTTCATTAGTTGGAGTATAATTCTCAATGTCCTTAAAATCGGAATTTTTCTTTCCGCATATATTACAAATCAAATAAGATTTTGTATCGGTTATTGCATTTGCAACTTTTCCATCTATCATTGTTAAATAAGGTCTAAAAGATACTGTTATTACTCGTCCTAATATATGAACGTCAATGGGTTCCATATTAGAAATTTCATGTTTTATACCATCAACCAGATTTTGAGTTGTTTCTTTGTTTTCCTTGATGTATTCAAAACGTATTGGTCGGCATAAAAACTTTGAGCCTGGAGTAGTATTTACCCACACATCTTTAAATGCATTTTTACTTGTTGAAGGCATTTCATTATGTAGTCGAAGCCTTAATGGTACTAACGATGCCATTAAAACTTTGGAAAAGTCATTATCGTATTCACTGGGCTGTCTATATTCTGAAAATCCAGATGATCCATCACATCCCCATTTGTATATTAGTGTTAGTTCAGAATTATTACATGTATCTAAGTCTCTTTCGTCAAAAGTAGCGATGAGTCTTGATGCTGTATTATGAAGAAGGTCTGACAAACTAATGACTGCACTTCGGCTATCCACTGTTATCGGATGTGGCAAAATTTCCGATTTTCTTTTTAACAACAATGTACTTGATGGCAAAGGCCCACTTTTTTCTTTAAGCACCTTCCTTAAGATATCGTATTTATTTCTTGAAAGGCCCAAATTAAGAATGAGTGCTAGTCCATCTTCCACCGTAAAATGTTTACTATATTTTGGCGTTGGAATGCTTTCCACCATCCGTCTTAATCTTTTTGGAGACGCAACTGGTAGCACATCTACGATTTTGCCTGCTTCTTTAAGTTGAGTCTTCGCTAAAATCAATTTGAATGAATCTTTGATTTCATTTTCCGAATACGTATTTATCAAGTCTTCTTGTTTAATCCTTTTGCTCCTGCGTTGAACGTTATCGTAATCTTTATTTGGCCGACCAAACTTCTTTGGGTATATTTCCGTAGATAGTCCCATATCTAACCAATCCTGATTTTTATTCTGAAATTTAGAAATTGATTTATTGCATTCACGTATCTTCTTTTCATATAATTTAAAAAAAAATTTCAAGTTTTTTCGATAAATCGGTGTTTACAGATAAACCATATGTAGTAGATATTATGTACATCATTTGGTCTACCTTGTCCAACCGAGTACTACCATCAGTGAGGTTTTCCCACATTAATTTGCAGAGCGATTTATTTTTAATTGTTATTTCCATGATAGCTATAACTGAAATAATGACATTAAATGCATCGCAGCTTAATTAAATAGCTATTTTACAAGCTACGAATAAAAAACCGATACAAATATCAGGTAAAACCACACCCATATTGGAGATGTGCGCGCAGCTACCTTTGTCCTTGTGGGTATATAAATATACTGTGTGTATATAAATTCTTATATTTTATTGTATTTAAGTAAAGAAAGTATTTAATAACAGCTTCAAGAGTTCATAAAAAATGTGGGTTTGTTTGAGTAACAGATAAAACACGTAAATTGTTACCTGAGGTGTTATATTTGTGTATACATTTTAAGACTGATATAATGGCAAAGGAATACATATTATATACCGTTGAATAGACAATTGTATCTACTATTGTAATAACATAGAAAAAATTAAGAAACATTTGCAGTAAAGAAAATAAGATCAATAATTTAGACAAAAATAAAAAATGTAGAAAATTAAAATTTTTAATCAAAATTGGATTTCGAATATTTCAAAAAGTATTGAAGGTAGGAGAATAATTTTTTTTAAGTTTGCAAAGCTAAATGTATACTATTGATAAAAATTAAAATGATTCCCAATTTATAATTTTATAATACTTTTTTCTTATTGGGAAAAATTGTGTTAGAAAAATTTTAGAATTTTTAGAAAATCTCCTCTCCTGCCTACATTTATGTGTAGGATGTCAAGAGTTTCTTACAGGTTACTTATAACAAATTTATTTATAATAAAAAACCAAAAAATTTACAAAAACGACCGTGCAATTTTTTTGCCACATCCGAAAATCGGTTTTTTTGAAAAAAAAATTGCTAGTTTTCGACCAATGCTGAATGTAGGGTGCACCAACAACAATCTCCAAAATTTATTTCACAGCCTTTCTCAATGTCTCCTTTCTCAGAAACAATCAAAGTGTTTATCAAATACTTAATAATTTTTTAAAATATTCCAAAAAAATTAAGAATACTTTTTTCACAAAATATACCAAATTTTTTCATAATTTTTAAAAATCCAAATTGCAAAATTATTCCTTGCTACAATTTTTGAGATATAAAAAAATTTTTTTTTTATATGAATTGTAATGAAGTTTTCTTTCAAAAACAATAAAAGATACTGATTTTTGCCAAGTAATAAAGAAGTTATGTACTAACGAATAAAAAAAGTCAGGGCCAAAAATTAAAAAATTAATTTTTCAAGTCAAATAACTTGGAAACTGAAAGAGATAAAATGGTACTCTTAGCATGTTTTATTTTTATTTCTTAACGTAGATTGTCCCGCTGAAAAAATTATTGAAATCGGTCCCTATTTACAAAAGTTACAAGCTCCGAAAGAATTTCGATACCCGCACTTTCCCACTTTGAGGCTGTTTGGAGCTACCCTGTCTTACAACAGGGTGCCTCAAAATATGCTTTCTAAAAATTTCAACACTTCTACTTTCCAAAACAGTTGGTTTCATCGAAATCGGTTAACTAGTTCAAAAGTTGCGGACTTTTTACCACTTTTTTTTTAATTCACGCCACTGTGCGACGGTAGAGGGCCTTGATCGTCATGTGCGCAGTGTACCGACGCCAGCCAGTAGTATGTACCTCCCACTTCCACGCTAACCGCAGTTATGTCTCTCTCGCTGAAGTTAGATAATAGAAATATATTAAGGTGATCCCTTGCCAAGATGCAAGTTCTATTATTACCTTCATTCTCGCATGTCGTCATGCAAAGCTAGAAATCAGCTGAGGCTGCTTAAGAGTGATGGAGATTTATCTGCAGCAGGTTCAACATCCGCTACGACATCCATCTCCACCACCGTTTTATAGAACTAGTCGTCAGTTTCAGCACTGCTTCAGCTTCCAATGTCGAGATAATCCAACGAAGGCAAAATAAAATTTTGCGATTAATAACATCGGCTCCATGGTATATAAAAAACTCAAATATACATCGTGATTTAAATATACCACTAGTGGTTGAAGAAATTGCAAAATATGCAGGCAAATATTTAACAAAACTCGAGTCACATCCTAATCCGCTTGCTCGTAATATTTTGAACTTTACTGGACACGTCCGCCTAAAAAAGAGGGATACAAGTGCTCTTATACTCAACACTCCAGATGGGACTGCTTGAAAACAGGGTTACCGTTAGGAATTTTAGAAAAGTCGCACAAAAGGTCGTTTTGTGAAAATAAAGTCGCACAAAAAAGTCGTTTGAGAAAATAAAAGTTGCACCTCTTTTTTTAACGTTTTTTATTAATAAAAAGCATAACAAAACAAAAAAGCAATTGAAACAAAACAAAAAGCTTATTGCAGAATACATTTTTATCATATTTCACAACACATGCAGTTGCATTATACATGCTTATATTTGTACCCAGCAAAAAATTACACATTACCATATAATGACTTACTTTTCTGATTACCAAATTTCATTACTCGCTTACAAATCACATTACCTAAAATTTAAAAAAATTATATACAAGTTGCTAAATGATGAGAATAATTTTTTTAGATTAAATTGATTACGTGAACAAGTTGCCAAATAAAAATAGTAAGTACTTCTCAAGAATCGATTATTTTAGTCTCATGCCTTGTTAAAATCATTAAGTTGGTAATCCACCAAAAATGCTTCATTCCAAACCCGATTACCTTTTTATGAAATTTTTTGCTGGGTATGTACATGTTTTCATGTACCCTGAAGATTTTAGCTAAAACTATTCTTTGCAACTTCTACTGAAAATTTATGAAACATTTCTTGAATACATTTTATACATGACATGCATGTTACAAAAAGGTGATAAAAGTGTTTCCAAATGACCAATAATCTGTGAATTGCTTTTAAATTTTGCCGACGTTATTTTGCCGATTTTTTTTTGATAAAAATAATCAAAAAACTTTTAATTTACTGCAAATTAACTGTTTTTTGAGAAGTTTCACAAAAAAGGGTAAAAAGTCGCAACAAAATTAAAAAAAAGTCGGAAAAGTCGGTGACAAAAAAATTTTTCACAAAAAGTCGCAGACCGCTAAAAAAGGGTCAAATTGCGACTTTAGTCGGGTGAACGGTAACCCTGCTTGAAAATACTTTATATTTTATTTTATTTTTTCTTCCTTTTGATTATCACTACTTATGTATTATTTATAACTATCTCTAAATTTATGTCCGACAGTGGTCGGGCCTAATAATTATATTTTAGATTTAAGATTTGAATACTTATTGTTAGTTCATATTTGAAGATAGAATAAATAAAAATATGTATTAAAAAAAAAAAAAAAAAAAAGTTTCAAGAAGAAGGTCACTGTCTTCGCCTCCGTGAATTTCACAGTCCTATGTAATGTAGAAATCCTTTTCCGAAGATTCTCGTAGGCCGGCCTTCTTCTACTCCTCTTAAGATTCTTCCTTCACAGCGTTTTCACACACTGTCTTGGAATTATCCATCACTGGAGGCTGATCTCCAACCTGTCCAAAGCCTCACGATACAATGTTGTTGGACTTGGCCAAGTGAGGGAGGGTTTCAACGTTTAGTATTATAATTACCCTACGTATGTCACCCTCAGCCTCACCGAACCTCCCCATCTTCCAATTGCCGGTTGAAAGTGAGGGATTGCAGTCCTTTACCAATTTTATCGCTGCTTCAGCTGTGTCTAGGAATAACGGAATCCATGCATGCACACGTGGTCGGGATGAAATGTTGCTATTGTCAACAAGATCGATTTTCGCACCTGGCCACGGCTCTCCCATCCTGCTAACAGCTGCCTTGTACAGGTCCGCCGATCTCTGGTCTCCAAAGACATCAGCTTGACCCTGCCTTGATACCAGCCTGCATCGCGACAGACGGGAGGTATGCCTGGATTCTCCGCAAGGACCTGGTAGTACGTGGTTGCCAGCTTAGCTTCCACAGTGATCCATTTGCCTCTGAGGATGACACCATCCCTGTCGACAACAACCATTATGAGGTTGTCTTTTGCAATCTCACTAAACAACCTAACACCAATATTGCTATTAGCCTTAGGCTGCTTAGGCATTGTTTTGTCGTCCAGCGATCGCAATCTTTTACCAGACGGTTTTGACGACGTACTAGCATCGCTACTACTGGAGGCGGTAGTATCCATGTTTTCAAGGACACCTTTTTCCCATTTAAGAGAGGATTTTTGTTCCTCGGACAGTTTTGATGGGTCTAGAGTACCCAACGTACTTATCATGCGTAGGCATAACTTTTTTTGGTTATGCCCCATTTTTGATGGTCGGACATGCTTGGTCAAAGCCGGCGTGGCCGAGCTCGAACTGATGCATGCACCAACTATCTGCCTACTGTTTTCGGCAATCTTCGTCTGAACGAGTTTTCTCGTACCAGACGAGCTAGGAGTAACATCTGGTTGCGTGAAATCGGTCCTCAGTCCATCGGTCCCGGTCTTGTTTTTGCTTTGTTTTTGTTGATGTAGATTTTTTAATTTTTAGTCCCACGAGGATTTGAAGGCCACCACGTCATATCCCCCGATAACGTGGTGAGGGCGACGTCAACTTGCTGAAGCTCTCAGGTATCAGCAATGCTCCGTTCTAATACAGTCTTTTAATCCCGACTGCAAAAATCCGATGGGAACGGATCGCATTAAACCCGGTTTAGGGTTCGATAACCTTTGGTCCACACACCTTTAGAGTCACTTATCTTCACCAAATACCATATAGGACTATTAAAGGCCAGCTATGGTATTGGGTTGAAAACATAGACCACGGTCTGTAATAAAGCCACCACACCACGACAAGGTAGTTATCGCGATGGGGGTAAATTTGTATTAAGATGTTCTTGTTGTTTTTTGAAACTACATCTTTTGCTGTTAAGTTGATATTAAAAGTAGAACTTTCGGTACATTAATGTACATTTTATAGACTAATAGATACTTGTATTAAATGTTGATTGGTTCATCTAACTAAATTAATTTAGTTACATGAGCAAATTGAAATGCAATGAATAAAACCAATTCACATATTCCATTTGCAATAAAGTTTCGTATATAAGGCAGACATCTACATCAACTGACACAACACACAGTGGACCAAAACACAGAAGAACGCTGATAAGGAATGTTTAGTGGCCTTCGAAAACGGCTGGCTGTTCCGTTCAACTATGTGTTGTTGTCAGAATATTTACAACTAACTTTGATGTTATATGTTCATTAATAATTATCGCATGTAATTTGGCTTAAAAAGCGTTACGAACATTAGCCTATTCAATTCATAAGAATTTAGTTACGATAACTTTAAATTAGAGTGTCGTCCTTGGTCGAAGATGAAAACTTTTTTTAGTTATATGTATATATATATATACATATATATATCAATTTATTTTATTTTTTTTATTTATTTATGAATTGTTACATATAAAATTACGACCTTCACTCGTTGTAGTGAAACAGACCAGGGTCTAAGGTGAAATCGAACCCACAACCTCCACACTGATAGCCTAGCACGCTACTCACTAGCCTACCGAGGCACCCATATAAAGATTTATTTTAAAGCTTTGTTTCAACTAAGGAGAACTTACATCTAACATTTCATGTGTTATCATTTTGTGTTGCCATATGTGTGCAGTGTTGTGTCATTGTGACAAGAAAGAGTCCCATGTAATTTTTTAAATAAACTTTGACATAAAATCATTTGCTTTATCACTGTAAGGCCATGTTTTTCGTATTGTTAGTTACAAAATTATAATCGCAAAATTATTCAGTTGGCTAGTATTACCGTGTGTTTACCAATAAAATGGAAAAAATTAAGAAAATCTAAAAAAAGGCAAAGAAAGTGGTGGAAAAGACCAGGGCTTAATAAGCGAGCCACCAAAGGATTCTATTTTTGGTTTAAAAATTTCGTGTGCATGAAGCCCTAATTTCATCGAAATTTCTGCCCATGCAGTTTTCTTTTTTGCATTTATATCCATATATGTAAGTGCTACAAATATGATTCCTTACAGCCTCACGAATTTTTCTCACATTCTTCTGTATTTTTCCACTTTTTTCCATTTCCATTCTTAAAAATTTTTATACCCGCACACCTACCTTTAAAATTCTTTCGGTCTGTAGTCAATATAACAAAATGTCAACGCGCTGAAATTTTTCGAAAAAAAATATTTTTGCTTGCGATGTTACAAAATGCCATAGTGTGTACCCGGCCTAAACTCAATTGTAGCAATAATTTTAAATATAATTATAAACATTACTCACTTACATATGTATATATATGTACATATCTATATACATATGTATATACATATATCGCTCATTTACTTCAACTAAAAAAACAGTTTTGCAGAAAACGCGTTTTAAGTTTTAGATTTGCAAACTTACGGCCTGGCCCACGATGTCACTAGCCATCGTTCGATCGACAACTTGTATTGCAAACAACAATAACTTTAGAAAATTTGTTGTTGTTTGCAATACAAGTTGTCGATCGAACGATTTCTCGTGACATCGTGGGCCAGGCCGTTAATGAAGACATGAAAAAATATTCTTCTCTCAGGAGGTCATAGTACAAGGTATTTATATGAAATTTTTACAGAAGATAAAATACGAATGCCGTATTATTCTGCATTATCAACTCAAAAAACTAATTTTTTTAGTTATGACACTATTGAAGTAAATGAGCGATATCTAAAAGCTACTACACATGTAACACTTAAACGTATGAGTGTTATAAAATAAATAATCTGAGTATTTATTTGTTGTATAATATTCTTGTTCTTATTTTATTGTTGTTGTTGTTGTTGTTGTTGGTAGCTGTAATTTAAGGATTTCATTTTTATTAAGTTGCTCTGTCATCATTGTAAGCAGTTCCATTGTAGTTGTATTAAGCACACAACAGTTTTAGTTTCTTATAAAATTTATAAAATACACATAGGTACATACATATGTACATAAAACTAAAATTGCACTGTGTTCCTTTCATTGTATGTATTTAATAATTTTATTTAAAAAATACTAACGGATTTTCTAGGATTTTACGTGCATTTATTTTCAAACAAACATGTGTACTTTCTAGACAATATACTCGTAAGAGTGAGAGAAAATAGAAATGTTTTGTATAGGAATACAATACATTTCTTGTAGTTATAAACAGTTTTGTTATATAAAGATTATTATTGTCATAAACATATGTTGCCTCTTATCTCCAGTTTTATTTAAAGTGTACATTTGTCGTTTGTTAGAGTACTTAAGAAAAATCAAACCAGAGAAAGAAAGGATTAAAGTTTTGGAAAATAAGTACATATGTATTAAACATCTGCATGAAACTTAATACATAATGATGTTTATGAAATGTTCGCTAAAATTTTTTATTCGTTTCATCCTATTTCATACAGATGAATAACTATAAAACAATAACAATGAACACTCAATAGTTAAGAACGCAGTAAAACGATGTTGGTTTGTTCATATATACAAGAGCATACAAACATTCACAAATGTGAAACAGAACATGCGTTGAGTAAATCTCGATTAAGTTCATGCAAAAACAATATGCTTTTAAAGATCAGTGTTGCCAGTTGAAGGAAAATACTAGAATAATCGCCGAAAAGGAAGTTAAAAGATGTTAACGAGATCTAAATTAAATTTAGTTTTTAATAGTGAGAGCAACCTCGGTAAAATATTTCATTTATAGACATAAGTTAAATGTACACATAATTATCTTTCTTTTAAATGCAATATTATTGTTGTTTAAAATTTCGTATTTTTGCATTAGGGTGATAATAAAATTGTTTGAGTCTTATTACAAATATTAATTTCAAAAATAATTTTTAGTTATATTTTTGCTTGGAAGTATATAAATAGTTATTTTCGCTTGGAAAGGAGTACTTTTGTTGTGTTTTCTTTAATTTTTGTCACACAACTAATAAACTATTAGGCCGCGTTTACACATGTGTGCCATGTGCCACACAAGTGTAAAAAAAGCGTAACCACTAATTACTAATGAACAACTGTTTGATTCAAACATGTATTTATTAAGGGTCAAACCCACGATATCGACACCGTTCGACTTGTCGCACACTTACATTCAAAACAAAAACAAATTTTAATATTTTGTTGTTGTTTCAAATGTAAGTGTGCGACAAGTCGAACGTTGTCGATATCGTGGGTCAGGCCGTAAGTTAAATAGTTCCATACATAGCTAATAGACAATTTTATAGAATCCAACATGATTGGAAACATGTCTGAATCAAACAGCTTTTATTATTAATTAGTTGGTTACGCTTTTTTTTGCAAATGGCACACAAGAAATGCCAGATGTAAACTCAGCCTTATGAACTGGTTTAAGTTCTTATTTATTTAAATAGTTCGTACATAAAATTTAAAATATAATCACAAAGTTAATTAAAAACTGTATAACTTCCAAGCTGCTGGATCGATTTTCTTCAAACATTGCTTACAACACTCTCGATAAACTCACCTTTCAAACAATAACAAACTAAATGGAAATTGGTACAGACGTTTTGGTTCTGCGAATGCGTAGGCTGACACACAGATGCACACTTGAAATTTATAAAACTCCTCTTGTTTGGTCGGAGGTACCTGATTACTAAAGAACAGAACATTATTACTTTAAATTTCTTTTTCAGTACATGTGCTTACGCTGGTTCGACATTTTTGTAAATTTCGCTCAATCATAATAAGAGAACATAATAAAACACAAATGATCATTATTTTATGTGGTTTATTGAAATGCAATTTGAAAAAAGAGTAATTATCAGGAAAATTCAATATGATTTTAAAATTATATTATTGCAAAGAAAACCAAAAACCAATGCGTGATTTATATAAAAATTATAAATTCAGTTAGTGTTAATGGAAAAAAGTTTCATGTGAATTAAGCATCACGTTCGAAATTCTGTGTTTTTATATTATGATGTAAAAACATAATTTTTTCGACTGACGCTGTATTCCACCCAATGATGCAACGTTTTTCAGAAAGTAAATTTCTTGCTGCCGAAAACACCCGTTCCGAAGACTCACTGCTAGCTGGTATGAAAAAATCTTAGAGCTTACTTGGTATAAAAGAGGAAATTTAGACTTATTTAATTCCCAAACTAGTTGGAAAGATATACATCGAATTTTTTAACTAAAATTATTATTAACAGGTCGATATTATTATATTTATTCATAATTTGTTTGTGTAATTGTCCTATGTATGGACATTTTATCGAAAAAACTTTTTATTTCAAGCATTTTACATTAATTTTATATTCTTGTTCATTATGTTATTTTCTTTTCTTTGTAAATTATTTCTTTTTTCGTTATTTAAATAATATTTTTGTGACATTTTGTTTCATATGGCACGCAATTACTGGAAATATTCCTGTAAAAACAGAATCAGTATTGTCTGTTTTCGCATTCAAATACAGAAACAATTTTTTCACAAATAGAGAAACGATGGAATTTTGTGTTTCACACTTCTCAATATAAATACTATTTGAAAAAACATAAACATGCATATCTATGGATAATAAAAATACATATGTACATATGTATGTATGTGCTATAAAAATACCTGTAAATACTAATGAGATTGTATAACCATGAAATTCAAAGCTATTTCAACAATTTATTTTTATATTTAAATCTGATGAAAAGTACAATACTTTTCTCCTGCAGAGCATTTTAGCAGAATTATTTTTACAGATTTAACATTTTCTCATCATCATTTTCTGGCAACACTTTTATTGCGTATTAATAACAAAAAATGAGATGAGAGAAAGCAGCATGAAACAATACTCGTTTCAATGAACAATCTCTTTGTCTTAACAGTATGAAGCGAAATGTTTTCACTCACATTATGATAAAAGCAACACTTTGTTCAGTTTAAAATATTTATTCGAAGTTGGGTTTTAGTGAACAAACATTTCAGTAGTTTCATGGATGGAGTTGTTCATGCAACCCTATAATATGTATACACATACATACAAATGTATGTATGTACATTTATGTCCCTATAGGAACTCAAACCCATTTGTAAGTAACTTCAAACTGGTTTTTTAATAACCACAACTGGTTGATTAAGTGACTTTTTTCCTTGTCGCCGACTCACTATTTTAACATAGGCATGTCATAGGCGGTAGTCAATTGGCCATCTCTGCATGACTTTTAAATTGACTACTAACTACTTATTTTTCAACCAATTTGTAGTTAATTAATATTATAGCAAAAAAAATATATATGTATATTTATATTATATATATTATATATATAATATACATATATATATATACATATATATACATATATGCATATTTATATGTATATATATATATATATATATATATATATATATATATATATATATATATAAATAATTTTATTTTGGAATTTCCCTTAGGCGTAAGCTTAAACGTACTTTAAGAATTATACAATTGTATTCGAAAATAATATATGCAATTAGATTAACTGCTTGCTTTTATCAAAATAAAACCATAATTTGCTAAATAATTTCTAGCAAAAAAATTCGCAACCAGTTCCAAAGCTTTAGCACTGCCCCCTAGTTTAATTTGTCTTCTCTTCTTTAGAAACTTACATTGATTAATAAAAATATTTCATTCAATAAGCCTGACTAAAAATTATTTCTGATTAGTTATAACTATAAATATTAAAAAAAACTTTAAATTAATAGTCGATGACAGTTTGATGTTCCTCCGACATCATACAAAAGAAAAGCAGGATTTCTCTTAAATCTTATTTATTACTATTCAACCAGAAATCGATTAGAAATAAGAATAAATTTTTATTGACTACTTAATTGAATATAATCCGCAATGTTCAAAGACTGTGAAAAGAATTTCTATGAAGTATTTCCTCACTAATTGGCTCCTAAATATACACACAAATACGACTTTAAGTATCAAAATATAAAATAATACAACACGATTTATTTTTCAAGGCAATTTCTCATTATTATCTTAGTAATAAAGGTAATAATCTGTTATAAAAAATAAAAGTATATTTCTCATCGCAGTCTTACTTTTTATTTCGCAGTTACTTTCTTGCGATTTTGCTGCATTGAATGTCCATTAGGAAAATGGTTGCGGTTGTTTATTTGCAAATACTTCGAACGAGGGTTGGGAATGTAATCATAAATGTTTGTAATCCGCTTAAAGCATTATTTATTTATTGGCAATTGTACTGTGTCTACTGCCAATTCCTCAATTTAAGTCTTTTCAGTTGAAAAGAAATGCAACCCACACCTTTATGTTCAATGCCACCCACCCGTGCAGAAATGATGATGCTAATAAAGTTATAACAAGTGCTAAAATTATATCCCGCATATCTCAATAAATTCTCTTATGTTGCACATCAGAAATCATAGATTTTTAATGACAAAGTGGCCTAGAAAAACACCTCTTGTATTTGCTATTTATTTATCTATATACAGGTATTTTTCTTTTCTTTACAATTATTTATTTCTCTGGCTGTCATTGAGTGTTGTAATTGTATGCCTTGACCATTGAATCAGTCAAGATAGATTTATTGTCATTGCAGTTTTTCTATCTGGCAGATGTAAGAAAACTAGTATTACGTGGTCAAAAAACAGTGCAATGTTGTAAAAAATTAAAAATGAAATGATCAGCAGCGCTTATTATTATTTTTTTTTTGCAAGATTATGGTCTGCCCACTTGTATTGTGACGTTTTTGATAAGAATATCAAATAGATGGCATGGAGTTTGAAAATCTGCATTTTTTCGGTATATTCAACCAAGAAATATGCTTCTAGATATTCAAACACGATCAGCTTATTTGGTCTCCTAGAGAAACGGTATGGGACGCTGGGCACATTTTCCCTTTACTGGTTGAATATACATATATGTAAATATAAAGGGAAAACGAGCGTGGTGTTCTTTTTCGCTAGGAGACTAAATCAACTAATCCTGTATGAGTATGTAAAAACAATGGCGGTATTCGGTGTTTGATGCAAATTTTCTTGCGTCACTGTAAATGCAAAGTATCGTAGCTTTTCTTTAAAATCCAACAACAAAATACACACACACAATCGAAAGAAAAGCTACAACAGTTTTCATTTGCACTTACGCAAGACCATTTGCATCAAACATCGAATAACGCCAATGAAAATGACTACGAAATTAAATGTCAAATAAACGTTTCTTAGTAATTTGTAAAAAAATGAACATTACCGAGCACTAAAAATTATAATATCTGTGGCAATAAGGAAAAAGTGCTCAAGTCATATTTTACTGTTTTTCAGGAGAGTACTTTTAAGCGTTGAAGTCGATTTTCAGAAATTTATTTCTTTTACAGTTAAATTGGGAAATTCTCTGTGAACCTTTATTTTTGAGTTGAAGTTGAAATATACCAAAGTATAACCTTAATTAAGCTATTATTCCAAATTAAATTAGAGGTCTAAAAAAGATAAGTCGTAAGTAGTTTTGCTATAACTTCCTGAAAAATCAGACAAATTAATTAAGATTTTGACCAGAGGTACTTTCAAATATGCAGATTACAGAGGTACCATTAACTCAAAATCAGCTCATCTCGAGTTAAGCACTTTTTCCTTTTTGCGACAGATATATTCGCTAATGTTACTAGTTTTTGCTAAGTGGACTAACGGTCAAGCTGTTTAGCGAACATTTGATTGAGTTGTCTTAGACAAAGTAGAGCCAGAAAGCTAGTTTATTGTAAATTCAAAGTGTTTGGTAAAAATTATTATCTCTATTATTGCCAAGATGAGATTTTACTTTAAATCAAACAAAAAAAAATCATAAAATAATAAAACATTTAGTACTACTCGTAGATGGAAAAAATTGTCATCAGGTTTTTTTCAATTACTGCCGTTGTCTGCTGTAGTACACAATTTTAATTAAATCTAACAGTAGTCTTAAGTGTAATAGTGTCAAGTTTTAAAATTTTTGTTTGAAAAATAAACAAATGCAAAAACAATTATACTAAAATAATTTAGGATATAATGATACTTACGACTACCGTTTGAAGCCCCAAATATTAAATTCAAATAACTGACGTATTCGTAAGGAATAATTTAGGTTTAAAAAATGTTTATTAAACAAATTTCCGTATAAAATTCATTTTGCA
Organism: Tachina lurida; assembly: GCA_944452675.1. Classification (NCBI taxonomy): domain Eukaryota; kingdom Metazoa; phylum Arthropoda; class Insecta; order Diptera; family Tachinidae; genus Tachina; species Tachina lurida. Next base: position 67,319,027 of record OX101755.1, read on the forward strand.
AACCAAAATATTTTTTATGACACGGCAGTAATTGAAATAAATCTGAACATTATTATAGTTTTTGTTGAAAGTTTTAAACTTTCTCATATTTAGATATTTATTTTATGAATATGGGGGTTAGTAATTATGAACAATAATTTTGGAGTTTTTATTTAAAGATATTAAATTTTTTAAAAATTTTAAGAGTTTCAGTTACTTTCTCAATTTACTTAATACGATTTTTAATTTATTTTGGTCAATATTTCAGTTATTGATTCGCTTATTTCAATCATTAGATATTTTAATTTATTTTCAATTAAATTTTTTATTATTTCAACTAAACACTTTAATTGCAATCATTGTAAAGCGACGTTACAAGTATTTATACTATTACTAAATAAAAAGTGCAAATGCACGTACCTTTTACCGTATACCGTACTGAAATTGCACGTACCTTTTACCGCATACCTGAACAAAGCACGACATACACATACAGGCAGACACCACCAACGTATTTTAGCGATCGTAAGGTCTACCGAATTTACCTTACAGTATTTCCCATATTGCTAATATTATTTCATAGAGTAGCCGAATACGAAGTCTCCCGAATGTACTTCGTGCTCATTGTAGTTAGCTGCACGATAGCCGAGTATAAAGTCTCACGAATTTACTTTATATTCGTAATAAAATTATTTCGTAAATTAGCCGAATACGAAGTCTCCCGAATATACTTCGTGATCCCTGTAGTTAGCTGCACGGTAGCCGAATATAAAGTCTCCCGAATTTACTTTATATTTCGTAGTATTAATATTTCGAAAATTAGCCGAATGCGAAGTCTCCCGAATTTACTTTATGCTCGTTGTAGTTAGCTACATGGTAGCCGAATATAAAGTCTCCCGAATATAGTTATATGGTATTAATTGTATTTCGTGAATTAACCAGACATAATATCACTTCTCGGATATACTTCATATTCTTCACTTTTTAATAGTGTCGACATTAGAAGTCGTGAGTTCGTATATAAAACTGATTGTGCTAGTACACAGAGAAAAAACTGCCTCATAGAATCAATAAGATTTTCTCTATGAAACGTTTTTAGGCTAAGGGGTATCCCAGCAGAAAGAAGCGAAGATTTTTTCATAGAGATTCCTTATTGTTTTTATGTGGTAAATCTATTAATTTTATCAAGAAGAAAACCACATAAAATCAAGAAGAAATCTTACTATTCACAACTTTTATTACTAAATTTCCGTTATTTGTGGCACCAAAAAAAAAACAATCCATAGAGAAAAACTTCTTGATTCTATTAGGTTTTCTTATAAATTGTAAACTATAAGGATTTCCTATTGATTTATTGTGTTGCCTTCTTGATTTTCTTAAAAAGGGTTTCTTGATTTTATTAAGTTGCCTTATTGATTTTTTCAATAAGGTTTTCTTCTTGATTTTAGTAGGTTCCTATATGAGTATGTGTAAAGCATCTTATTGATTTTTTAATAAGGAAATCTTCTTGATTTTATGAGGTGTCTTGTTATTTCGTTTCTATAAATAGACATACAGACAATTTTTTTCATGATCGTTTTAATTTTTGTATTAGAATGTTTGCACAATAATTTCAATTGTTATTCAGGCTGCTCGTTAGCATATTGGGTAGAGTGCTTCTCTATCAGGTAGAAGTTTGCTGGTTCAATACTTGGTGAGTAAGTTAGTTAAGAATATAACATAATATGTATGTATATATGTATAAATAAATAACAACATACATACATATGTATGTATATGGTATAGAATTTAAATGAATATACATATTTACATAGAATAAAGACGCATTTTTTTTTTTTTTTGATTTTTTTATTGAAAAAAATCAATAAAATAATATCATAAAAACTACAAGATTTCTTCTTGAGTTTTTCAAAAAGGATTTCTCTATGAAATTAATAAGATTTAGTAGACACTGTTTTCTCTGTGTATATACTATTCAAAGGAAGCAGAGCTTTGACTAGATCCTGGGTAGACTGAGTCTTACCCCAGCTGGAAAATTAACTGCGTTATATCATGCATATTTTTAATTTTATTTATTTAAAAACAAAAATTTCATTAAAATGGAAAAGTTACCTTTTTTCACTTTTTGAAAATCTGATGACTAATACAACTACTTTGGTAGTGGGATCGAAATTTAACAGCTTTTTAGTTAATTCAATACATGATGATCTTGTATTTCTATTGTTACGCTAGGTTTTAAATGTTTTTTCCTATGTTTGCTTCTGGTATTATTTTCTATACTTAACACTTTGTTGTTTGCCTAAGCACGCGTGGTACAATATTACTGACAACTTGCACATCAAGCAGTATGCTGTCGTTGTTAACAAAACGATTTGCTAATATATAGCTTTATAAGCATGTGAAAACCAAGTATGTATAACTGAAAGTTGTTAATTGTAACATAATACTTACGATTGGTTCGCATTTTGATTCTATAAGCACATTTGGCCTTACCCAGTAAAATCTTCAACAATATCATCGTGTACTTGTGATTAGGGGTGGAAACTATCGATGGCACTATCGATAGTAAATAATTTTTGTGACTATCTATGTTTTAATTATGCCATCGAATAACACTTGAAAACTATCGATATATTTAGTCACTATCGATAGTAAATGGTATACCACTAAAACTAAAAAATGTGAATATTTTGCTTTTCATAAACAAAAATAACTCAAAGACGGGAACATTTCTACCGCTGATCTCACTTATATTTCATACAATTATAATTTTTTTTCGCTAGTGTCAGTACTATACGCAATCGGAACAGAAGGCATTCTATTTGTCTTGTGCAAAAGCACGACTTTTAAGCTGATTAGTGAACTGTCGATGAATAAACACCAATAATCTTTTTTTATAGGTTAACTCTATCGTCTCCATTAACTTTTCAATATCGTTGCAATAAGCGAATTTTTTTGCATCATTCACATTGAAGAACTTTTCGTACTCTTTTTGGCGTTTTCGATATGCTGTTACTTTGGTACCTTTTGCCAGCAAATTATTTCCTTTCAAAAATGAAGTAGTTCGTTCTGATTTTGTTTAGTCAAACACAAATTTGCAACAATTCCATCCAATTGGTTTTGTGTCACTAGGCTTGGGTGCTTTGATGTTTCAATGGATGTACCTTCACCAGGGTCGTATTCTGAGAAGAGATCCATGGATGTAGCAGCGGCGGTTATAGTACTGATATCTGTTTGAAGATCAATACTTCGGTATGTTGGTACTGGAACGAATTCTGAGTGAGGTAATGGTAATTGGACACTTGGCACTGCTACATAAGTTTTATTTTTTGCTTTTCTTCTATTCAAAGTTTTTTGGTAGTTGATACATCAATAGCAATTTTCTTACAACAATTTTCTTAGACAACGGGCTGTTGTCTAACCACATCATTGGTATACCAAAAGACATACGCCTAGGTTCTACATTCGTAAAATGAAATGAAAGTGAAATTTTCTCTGGTGTGTGTTCTCAATTTCGTAAAAGTGATTTAAAAAGTAAAATTTAATTTTCAGTTTGTTGCAAACGAATTGAAGTGTTCTGCAATCCAATTTCACTACAAAAAAAGTAATTTGAAACCGGCAGCAAACAACATTGTGAAATAAAATACTTTTTAGTAAAAATAAAATTTTTGTAATAAATAGTTGTAAAAATACGAAAATGCAAACAAATAAATAACACTTATTATCTATATCTATATATTTATATAAAATCTTTTTTTAACGATTTTATTTGTGTTTTAAAGGGGTAAGCACAAAAACTTTGAACAAGAGGAGACTTTGCTAAAATATATGGATAAATATCCGGAATTAGTAAAGGGATCTGTAAGTGATTTCTCCAATGCGCTTAGAAATGTTTAGCGAGCTTGCGATTTTTTCACGAACATGCGATTTTTCGCGTTTTTTCCGAGTTTATTTTATTTTTAACATTTTTGGCTATTTCTAATGAATTTCAAGGATTGTTTTGCAACTTCTCGCGAATTTTGGAATTGTTCGCGAAGCGAGTTTTTGCAAGTATACTGCTTCTTAACAGTTTTCCCGAATTTTAAACAGTATTAGACATTGGCGTTATTCTTGATAACATGATAACAAATTTTTGCGAATTTTTGCAATTTTCGCAATTTTTTTTCCGAATTTGTAACATTTCTTAGAGCTTTAGCGATTTTTAATAAAAATTATCAATTGTTTAAAATTTTGAAATTTTTTGCAAATTTCTGTTATTTTTGCGAAAGATGTAATTTTGGCTAAGTTTTTTGCTTTCTTTATTAGTTTTTATTTAGGGACTTAAAACTTAAATTTGTTGCAAGCTTTGACGAATTAATTATTAATGATTTTCGTTATAGTTTGTTTCCAAATGTTGCGAATTTTCGCGATGTGTGGTATATTCGAGTTTTAATCAAATTCAAGACTTGATATAGAATTTTGCATTTATTTCTATTGCAAGTACATAATCATAATTTTTTGGGTGTGAATATACATATGTATGTATGTACATATATGCTAGGTATGGGCAAATGAAAAAAATGTATCGATACATATTGTATCGATATTCTTCAACAGTATCGATATATATTTTTTGAAAACATCGTTATTTCGATATATCGATATTTTTTGCTGCATTAATTTCGAATGTCACTTTAAGAAATTTAATACAAAAGAACTATTTATGTTAAGTTACATACGTAACCTACTGTAGCTCCTTAAGACTTCAGTAGTATTTACTTTCTGTTGCTGCTCTGTGCTGTGCCATTCTGTTTCTAAATATTAATAGTTAAATTATCTGTAATAAATTATCAGCTGTTCAGACCAGAACGGTCTCAGTTTCCCACTAAGGTGATGAGTTTTGCATCGTCAATTGTTATTAGAGTTTTTCTTTTCCCGGACTTTTTCATTTACCGGGAATTGCCGCCCGGTACAAAACAATACAAAATATTTTTTTATTTAATTTTAATTTATTTATTTCAACAAAAAACAAATTATAACTCATGATATCGATTAAATAATAACGTTTTATAAACATATGTCAAAAAAATAATACGGCTAGTATGTTCCGTTCAACTATGTGTTGCTAGTCAGAATATTTACAATAAACTTTGGTGTTATTTGTTCATTAATAATTATCACAAGTAATTTAGCCCGTTCAAATAATAAATATAGAAACAAATGAAGTTCGAATAATAATTGGAATTATCTAATACAATTTCAGTTCCCGGCCGTAATTGTTGTAAAGTTTTAGCTATAGTTCTACCATCGCATTCATAAAGTGAATAACGACACTTATCGAGGAATGTGTACATGTGTACAAACTGAAGTTTCCCGCACAAATTTCCCTAGATTTCTTTCCCGGAAAATGTGCGGGATCCCGGGAAAACCCTAATTGTTATGTTTCAATATATTGTTTATGTTTTTCTGGTAAAAGTTAAATTTTTTTAAATTCTTAAAGCACAATCATAGTTTATTTCAAAATGTTTTTATTTTATTTATGCTGTCACTTACAATTACTGAACACTTTTTTTTTATTTTCACAGGCTGAACCGAAACAGAACAGAATGAAAGAGAAAAATTAACGACTTGTATATGATTTCTATAAACCAAAAAGAGTCAGTTGATTCGTAACAGAACAGAAATTAAAAACAAATTCTGCCCTTAGGATTATACCCAGACAATCCAAAAATCCACCTGCTTTAGTTAGGTCACCTTATAAATTCGCCTGGGATATTATTATGAAATTTCTCTTTTTTTCTTCGCATCACTAGTAATGATGTCAATATCGTACAGTTAAAAACGGCTATAGCTCTTAAAAGTATCGAAACCCGATACACGTAAATAAGAATCGATGTATCGATACATCGGTTTTTGAAATATCGGCGATATATAACGATATATATTTTCCCAAATATCGATATTTCGATATATCCCTAGTATATGCAATTGATTTTTTCCGCAGTGAATATTTGTATAATTAGCTAAAAGGTCTGTAAGTGATTTCTTTAATGCATTTAGAAATTTTATGTGAGCTTGCGATTTTAGTGATTTTCAATATTGCGAATTTTCAACAGTTTCGCGACAATTGGTGATTTATTCGACTTTTAATCAAGTTCAAGACTTGATCGAACTATGCGAAGTTCGTTGGTCGTCGCAATTGTTTTTATACCATAATATGGTATTTTTCCATGTTGTTTGAAATATTTATTTGAAATAAACTGGGAATGAAATCGTCATGGAAAAAAGTTTCATTACTTTTCTAGAACACAGTGATATCGTCTTTGCGGAATTAAAAACGTTTTCATTTTCACTTTGTAGTGGAATGTAGAACCTGGGCGAAAGCCTTCTTCTTTCCACTTTTTCATTGCATAAGAGTTGAATGGCATTTAAAACAAACTTTTTTAGGGGCATAGTTTACGTCAGTGATAAACACTTGCGAGAAATATTGTTTATAGGCTTCCAAAAAAAAAAAACACTCGCATTGCCACATGTTTCATTGCTTGCTATGAAACGTCCAAAAACATTATAAAAATGGTCCATTTTACATTCTGGTTCCGACATTTTAATACAATATATATTATAAAAGGTTTTTTTTTGTTATTTTTATGAAACCGATGCACTTAACTTAAATCAATCACAAAATGAAATAAGTTTCAAAAAAATTAATAGCGGATTTTATCACGACCGAGCGAAAATTAAAAGACATCAGCTTCGGCTGAGTTCCGAGTGTTAATTGAATCTTTATTATACCTTTTACCAAAAATGGAAAAGAGAATATATAGGTTTGTCATTCCGTGTGTAATTTACATAATATTCATATGCGATACAAAAAATTTATATATTCTGGGTCCTTATGAATAGGAAAGACGAATAAGCGATGTCCGTCTGTCCGTCCGTCTGGTGTACGTGAAATCGGTTTTTCGAAGCTCACAGAAAAGCTAGAGACTTCGTTTTTGGACTGGTGTATCAGAAATGGTCCAAATGTTACATAAACTTATTTTATCGGCCATGTCACAGAGCTCAATTCCGTTCGGAATCGGAATTCAATCCACCCCATTTGTATAGGAGATGGTGTCTAGAAAAGAAAACTAAAATACGGAAATTTTTCAGGTGTGTCCAGACGGTGGGAGTCGGTGGTATGCTGGGGTATGCTGCTAGGGCTTGACATTTTGTGGTTTATTCAATTCCGATTCCGAACGGAGTTGAGCTCTGTGACATGGCCGTATATTTCAGTACGAATAAAATTTGTATAAAAAATTTTGAAATTAGTTCGCTTGTACGAAATAAAAAAAAATAAAAAAGAAGAGAGTTGTCTTAGGACATCCGGTTAAAGCTTTGATAAAATTTAAAACAACTTTCATGTGTGAAATAACAATGCAATAAAATTATATTATGTATATGATGATGTCATATTCTCTGCAAATATTTCAAAACGTTTCCATTTCTTCCCCATTATTTTCTTTTCTAGCGGCGTGCGATTAAATTAATGTATTGTTTGTGGCTGGTGACAGGTGTTAGCCGGCTTACAACCGATCGGCGCTGTTCTCTGGTTTGTGCTCATATGCAAAAACAAAGCAAAAACAAATTGAACAATCGTTCTCATTGTTCTTGTTTTGTTTTTGTTTCACTCACTTCAAAGAACGAAACAAAACAAAATCAAACAATTTGTTTGGTTTATTTTCGTACTATACTTTTAAGTACAAAGAAATCAAAACAAAAATAAATTTATAACTGTAATAGTGTCGATTATTTTTGTTACGAAAATTATTTCCTAACCCCTGCTGTATCGCGAGATAAATAGCAAAGCTATAAAAATTAATTATTTTCAAAAATATATGCATGCGCGCGTCTTCTGACTGCATATCTAAGTTGTCCGTGAGAGTATCAAATGTGTTACGGTCCTTTTTCATGTTAAATAGTATAGTAAATATAGATAGTACTAACTTTCCCATCACTGCTCACAGCACGCACTCAGTCCTAGCAATACGAAATACACATGCACACATGCAGTACCAGCAATACGAAATACACAAACAACTTTGTCTTTTAGTTTGTTGTCGTTATTCACTGTATATACGCAAATGCAAAGCAACAAAATTATTTCTTTTTTCCTTGAACAAATTGAGCAATCGTTTTCACTGTTTTTGTTTCTCTCACTCCAAAGAATTAAACAAAAGCAAATCAAACAATTTGTTTCGTTTATTTTCGTGCTCTGGTTTAAGTACAAAGGAATCAAAACAAAAATAAATTTATAACTGTAATAGTGTCGATTAGTTTTGTTACGAAAATTATTTCCTAACCCCTGTATCGCGAGATAAATAGCAAAGCTATAAAAATATTTCCAAAAAGCATGAAAAACAAATAATTTTTCCAACATTTTGTTTCATAAGCACCACAAAAATTTTCTAAATCAATTTTTTAAAAAATTTTAATTGTTGCACAGATCTCTAGCAATAATTTAGCTTTTACATTATTAAAAAAATATCAATTAATCGACGAGTTATAGCCAAAAAACCATATAAACAATATGCTGAAAATCAGCATTTGACTGCAAAGTTCGAAGGTCGATTAAAAACAAAAATCGAACTAACGTAAACAAACGCCGCGATACGGGTCTTCTAATTTAGCCTCTATTTTCTACCCTCACTCTCAGAATCGACCTAACTTTTGCTAACCTGAATTTGTTCCACAGTGTTATTTTTGTTTTATTATTTGAAGCACAGCCGCGAATAACGTTGTAAAAGACAATTTTTAAAAAACCAGTTTTTTCAAAGATTACCATTAAGATAACTCTCTTGCGTTGTTCAAATATAAAACTATTCAAAACTATGTATCTTATCGCCGTCAAAATATAATTACAAATCGGTCAGTCAGTGCAAAACTTTGTAAGTTACTAATAAAATCATGGAAACGAAATTGTCGAAAATAATTGATAAATGTAGCAGAGATACAAAAAGAAAAGCTAATGCTAGTTATCATTATTTTCGATAAGCTAAAAAAATTTAAACGAAAAAAGCAATCTTGCTTCAAAATACGTTTATTGGCTCTCCTGAAAAATTATTATTTTGTCACTTAAAACGTTATTCGCGGCTAACCTTCATTTATTGAACTGAGAAATAAAATATTTTGTTTTGTTTTGTTCAAAAATATTTTGTTTTGTATTTTTAGTGCAAACAACTATCATGATAGTATCGTCGATATATCGATAGTTTTTCTAACATTCGAAAGTCTTGAATCGATACATCGATAACGTTTTTTGAACTATCGAAAACTTTGGATAGTGACATTATCGATAGTTTTCCACCTCTACTTGTGATCCGCAAGTAGTGGATATTTTGATAATTTCTTTTGATTTTCACATACATTATTGTTATTGCAAGGAGTTCTATTTTTTTATCCATATCCAGTGAATACAAAGTCTTTCTCATGATGTTGATTAAATCTGATTTTTGGTTTGTTCTTTTCCGAAATTTCTTTTAAATCAGTACATATCATTATCCTTAATATTTTAATATTATAAATGTTGAAGTGAGTTTGTTTGTTTGTTTGCAACGCTTTCACGTGCAAACCAATAAACCGATTTTGAAAGTTCTTTCACCAATAGAAAGCTACATTACCATCGTCAAATAAATGATATTTTTTATTCGGCTTGGAACCGGTTTTTTCATATTTTGCACGGATTTTCAGACTACTAAACCGATCCTAAAAATTCTTTCACCAATAGAAAACTACATACCAGCGTCAAACACATGTTATTTTTTTATCCGGCGTGGAACCATTTTTTATATTTAGTATGGATTTTCAAATCGCTAAACCGATTTTAAAAGTTCTTTCGCCAATGAAAGCTACATTAATAGCCTCAAATATAGGATATTTTTTATCCGGTTCGGAACCGATTTTTATACCTAGTTTGGACTTTTTCCAAAACCCACATTTTTGGGCTGGTTAGGGCAATTCTCGTTTCGGGTTTGATTGCTTAAACCGTTTTAAAAACGGGTTTTAATCTGTTTTTTAATTTTTTATAATTTTTTTTCCGTTTTATAATTTTTTTAACATAATCAGTAAGTAAGCTATAAGTATAGTTTCCAAAATATCAGATTAACGCTAGCGCAGTAAAATCTAGTATTTTTTATAAATAAAAATCGAATAGTTCACAACATTGATTTCATTTTCCTAAAAAATTAAGACACATCGGAAGTATTTGCGAAAACTAGAAATGATTTAAAATTTTGCATAAGTGAAATAACTTCCTAATTAATTATCTGGACATTGCTAATACTGCATTCCTGAAAAGTCAAAAAGTAGTTCCTGAATAATTACATCAAATTTTTTTTCACTGTAACCTTAAACTGCCGTTCAATTGTACTACAAAACTAATGTCTGTATGTGGTATGAGCGTTAGGGCATATGCTTATAATGATCCACTTCAAACGAAGCACAAAAAATATATTCAACATTTCAAGCACACTCACATAAACACATAAAGAGGTAGACAGCCATACACTCAAGTATGATTTAATGTTTTTATTTGCACATTGATGTTTCTTTACTTTTTGATGCTGACTGATGTTTGTTGGTATTATTCTTGCGTGTTCAAAAGCGTTATTCGTAATTTTCAATTTTTCTTTATCATAGTTGTGTTGCAGTTATTATACCTATTTGCTGATGTTGTCATTATGCTTTAAAACGGAAAATGATTGCAATAATACAGTGTATTCACGAACAATATAATAACACTGACAATCCAACAAAAATTTACTGGAAAAGCTCGTACAACACCCACTTATTCCATTCCAATAAATATAATACAACAATATTTATCCGATACGTCTCTTATGACACTTCCACTTCATCATTCTTGCAATCTTTTCTTGTTGTTCAATCCTATTGTTGCTGAAGTTTCTGCCATTTGCTACAAACTACTGGGTATTTGATGTTGCACAATACCATGTTGTCAATTTATATTGTGTCAATATTTATCCATAGCAATAAGTGGGAATGCACTCATTTTTTTACTCTACCTTTTCAAATAAATTTCATTACCCACATTGTTGTCTTTTATTTTCATTCTGTTTATTAATTTTGCTTTCATAAAAATTAAAAAAAAAAAATACTCGTACAATGAAAAATTAGGAGTATTTTTTGTTGAGATTGCTGTAAAGTTAAAGGTCTCCGAAGTGGTTGGTACTGAACAGCATATTCTTTACTTATTGTATAGCAACAATGTCAGTTAGTAACATTTATGTATAAGTTTTAATTGTTATAAGAGGTCTTTTGTCAAGGATCTTCATTATAAGTTTTGTATTATTTTTTTTTTTGCTTTTTAATTGCAATCTGTTTGGAAGCAATTTGAACATGATTTGAAATCATTTTCTTACTTAAATATTTATTCTGCCTGAAGTTGGAGCAGATAGTTCCGAAACTGTTCGTTCCATGACTTCTTAACTATTGTTAAATCAACTAACATTCAACGATAATTCATATCAAATTTTTATATTTCCTGTTATAAAACGATTTAGAACAAGAACAAGCTACTTGGTTAACTTAGTTTCAGTTCTCCTTCCTCTACGAAATGATTTCAGTTAGTTCGAAATGAGTAGACGCATCGTTTCTACTTTTTCCAACTGTTAATTTCAATAATTCCATTCTTTATCAGATCATTTCATCCTTTTTGTTAATATTAACTTTTCCTAGAACTCCAATAATGATTTAAGACTATCGCCTAGCATCAATTAATTTAATAGAGTGAGAAAATTTTAAATGTTTTATAATGTGTTTGTTGGGTTTTTAATTGATGTCTAGCAAACACGTTGCTTTCACACATTTTAAGTTTTCACTATCATGAAAAACTCTTGGCACAGAGTGTTTTTTTAGAGGTATGTATGTGACTTCAAATTAATATAACCATAAATTAAAGTTTTTTGGCTGATAATTTCTTTACGTTTTTATTTGAAAATTATTTATGACATATGGCCACTTCGGTTGATCCCGAGGAAGAAAACTTGCAAAGGTATGGCATTAATGAAGGCAGCATGGCAATGACAACAAGATGGATGTTGTCTACCAACGCATGTGATTTATTGGTGTAGAAGAGCAAGTTCATTAAACACCAAAAAATATATATAAATATAAATATATATATATATGGCCATATATCCTCATTTTTCAGATCCGAACCATATATGGGATATCATACATGCTTCATACATATTTTTTTAGCTGGGACATCTTATTTCTATATATGGATCCACATATGAAGAGCTTCATAACTAAATTTCCATATATGACCTCATATATTATATTAAATTTCATATATTAGTCCATATATCAATTCATATATAATACTTTTGCAATGTATATATATAAATTTCCATAAATGAATTCATACATATTTATATATATTTATATATATATTCATATATTAAAAATATATGGACCATACATATTTTTTTTAGCTGGGTAAATAAAATATACAGTTCAGCGGTGTTATATATATGTAATGCTCTTATAACTTTTCTTTCAATAAATCAATTTTACACACCCTACTAATTTGTTGCGTCGTCTTTTTAAAACCTCAACTCTACCATATTTAAAGCATTCAAAACATTCTAAAACTTCTTAGATAAAGCTCCAGTTTTTCAACATGATGCCGAATGGACCCATTTAGGTAAAACTTACTACTGCGCATTATTGCACGTTCAAAGTAACGGTTCTTGTGAGAGATTATATCGAATGTAAAATTGACGAAACGTCTCCCTACTTAAGTCACGTTCTTCGTAGAAAAATCGGCTAAATTATCAGGCGCTGTTCTCAACTCAACGCAACTTCGTCCTTTGAGATGCCACCAAACTTTCCCTCAATCAAATTATTTTATACTATTTTACTTGAAATTCTTACGGCATAAGTCAACTTTAATCTTAACTGCTATGCTAATTGATTTGTGAATTACAATACCAGTATGCAAGTCAAGTTCACTCTCACACGGCCAAACTGAGTTAACAATACGTACATTAAGATTTATCATCTTATTATTAAGGTACAAGCACAGGCAGGTTTTCATATATATATATATATTTTTTTTTATAAAAAAATATTTTCCCTGAAGAAGTTACCCATTGTGGCAACGAAATATTGGAATAAATAAAATTTGTTAATTTCTTTTTATAAAAAATAAGATCTAAAGCTTAATAAATATAAAAACATATTAAAAAAGATCGAAGAAATATAACCAAATATATATATATATATATATATATATATATATATATATATATATCCTTTATTTACAACTGAGTTATTTAATAGTATATAGAACAATTATAAAAAGTTTAAAGTGAACAAGGGCATCGACAAGCTCTCTCCATCTAACTCTACCGTTAGCCAATGTTTTTGAGTGATTCCATGATAGTTGGACTGATACCAGTTCGCCTTTTGTACAGCGTATCCAGTTGTTTCTTGCGCGGCCTTTCCTAGACCGTGGTTGATAAAAACTTGGATTTTTCGAGTTGTCGCTTGTGTCAAACTTCAAGTTGTACATCAAAATGGATTTGATATTGCAATTGAAAATTCTTATTTTTTGCACGTGTTGTTGTTGTATCTCCAAATTTTATTTAGTGTGAGAAAAGCCTTGTTAATACGATCGCGGATGTCAGCCTCCGGTCCCCATCATTGGTTATTTTACTGCCTAGGTAGAAAAAACTGTCTACGTCTTCAATGGTATGCCCGTCTATAGTAAGTGGATTTACATTTGTTGTGCCTATTTGCATTAGCTTTTTTTTTCTAGTATTTATTATCAGACAGATCTTAGCAGCATTTTCTGTCAGGCATTTTAGCTTAGACTCAATGTGTTCGAAACTGTGGGCAAAAAAACGGATGTCGTCAGCGTAGTCCATGTCACAAAGAAAAGTCACATTGACGTTCCAGCGAATGCTATAAAGTGCCAGTCTATTTGTTGATTCTAAAGCAGAGTATAGGAGAGGGTGGGTTAAAGCAAACTATAATTTCTGTATATAACTCTATAACTCACTAAACTCTGTAAAAATTTTTGTAGGTATACCTTTGTTAATAAGAGCGTTACACATAGCGCGACGAGAGACAGTATCAAAAGCTCGCTTAAAATCGATGAATAGAAGATATAGGTGCATTTTGAGTTCTACTGGCTGTTCCATTATAACGCACATGGAGTTAATGTGATCGACACAAGATCGCCCTGGACTGAAACCTGTTTGTTCCTTGCGTAAAATGGAATCAAGCGCAGGGAGATGCATAGGAGTAGCAAATTTTCCATGACTTTGCTGGTTGCATTTAAAAATGTTATTCTAAGTAGTTTTTGCATTTGGTAAGTCCTTCTTTGGTATTGTTATCATTATTCCTTTCTTCCATTCCGTGGAAAAGGCGTTTGTAACCCAAGCTTTCTGACAGTTAGGGTGATATGTTGGGGAATGGGGTCTGATCCATATCAAAACAGTTTTGCGTGGATTTTGTCTGGAGAGGCTGCTTTGCCATTTTTGAGCGACTGCAGAACTGTTTCAATCTCTTCACAAGAAGGTAGAGCCGTGGAAAGATCCCTTCTTGAATTGCAGCGGACAGCGATGGCTGTAGGGATTGATTGTGACTCGTCTGCTATAGAACCTTCACTACTAAAAAATCTTCGCCAACGGTCCAATTGTCGTTCGAGATTCGTTAACTCAGCTCCGCTTTCATCTTTGATTGTTGCAGTAGATCTTATGTTATTACCACTAATTTGTTATGGTTTCGTATATTCCTCGCATAGTTCCAATGTTTGCAGCGGTCTTAGCTTGTTGGGATAGAATATTGAAGTAAACGCTTAATCAGTGTTGCAGAAGCCCGGTGTTTTATCTCCTCCAGGGTCTCATTACTTCTCCACGGTGCTGGACTTCGTTTTGCAGGACATATAACGGTATTAGCTTTTTTCGTGCACGCTGCTGTTATCTCGGTCCATGTGTTCATGTTATTACTTTGTAATCTGTCAGTGAAATCCAAATTATATGCGTGTGCAGTTTCAGGATTTTGTAGTTGAATGAGATTGTATTTTGTACGCTTTGAGTGAGATCTATTTACGGCAACTGAGCGCAAATATAGAGTAGCAACTACCAACATATGGTCGCTGTCAGCTCCGCGTCTGGTTTTTACATCTAAAAAAAGTTTGCTCATAAGTATGTGATCAATTTGATTACGCGTCTCACCAACTAGTGACTGCCATGAATATTTGTGGATATTTTCATGTGGAAATTTTGTTCCCCAATAAAAAAAACTGGTTTCTGGCATAGAAATCTACCATTTCTCGTGTCGCCAATTCCTTGAGTGCCCTTGACAGTATAGGTTACTGTTGCTACTACCCACTTTAGCATTAAAATCACCCATAATAATCTTAATATCTCCTGTCGGAAGAGAGCGTACTATTGAATCAAGCTGGAAGTAGAATTGATGATCTAGATTATCGTGTTTTGTTGGGGCATAGCAATGTACTATAGATATTTTGCAAAACCTAGAGTTTAATATTGACGTTTTTCATAAATAGGGCTAATTTTTGCTTGTAATATACCCAATGTGTGCTTTTTTTATTTATTTTTATTTATTTATTTATTTCGGTCTATAGATTATAAATTCTTACAGACTAAAGATATAATACAGGTTGAATTTCATTATCTATTTATATATAAAATAACTTTTCTTTTTATAATATCATTGCTCTCAGAAATATATATATGATAAAATTTATCAAAATGTTCACAAATGTGTAGTAATTCAGACGGATTAGCTGAAGGTTACTAATTGGCCTAGTTGGAGCACAAAAGCTAATTTTACCAAGCAGGAACTCAGAATCAACTTCACCACGAATCAATCCAAGTAGAAAAGAGGCACTCAGCATTGCACGATGTCTTTTTAAAGTTGGTAGCTTAATAAGGGCAAGTCTATTAATATACGGCGGTAGAACATACGAATTATATCCGAGGCCTCTTAAACAGAAAATTAAAAATTGCTTTTTAATTTAATTTAATTTATTCATTCATAACACGAAAACCTAGACTCATGGACGTAATCGTTTTTCACGAATACTACTACAACAGGTACTACTACACTGCTTTTGCACCGATTCAATACCTGGTACACTGTCCCAGCAAAAAACAAGTACGACTGCTATATTCGGCTATGCCGAATCTTATATACCCTTCACCAAAGTGCGTATACATACATATGTAGTATAGAGGTACATACATACATAAGCACATACAAACATATTTGTTTTGTGAAAAAATTTATAATTTTTTTGCTCTAGTGCAATTTTTAGTAAGTGACCTCTTAGTATTTTTCGATTAAATATTTGTTTGGCAATGAGTTGGATATTTTATTCTACGCTCTGTATTTAAGAAATATTTTACATTCACTCTTATTTCAGTTGTCAATAACGACGTCAAGTCATACAATATCAAAAAGAATTATTCCTTAAGGATTTTTTCAAATTTGTTCAGCACAAAGGAACGGTTTCAGGGAAATGAAACAGAACATCCCCTTTAATTAATTTTATAGTTAGGACTGTTCTTTACCGATAAATTATATTATTATCTCTATTTACCAAAAATTAAAAAGATCTCGTTAAAAGCTCTCAACGAAAGACCATCAATTTAAAACACAACTGTGCTGTGAGCATAACAAGCAACACGGCACATACCTTCATTTATATCTACTTAAATAAAAATTTAACATGATAAATGTAAAAAATTCAATAAAGTGCGACTTTGACTCGCGCACAAAGGGTTCCATGTTTTCGGTTTTGAGCGTTTTTTAATATGGCGTTTTTTTCAGTTTAAACGATTTTTTTAGTTTTGTCGCTTTTTTTCGTTATGGCGACTTTTTTTCGGTTTTTGGCGTTTGTTCTCATTTTGGAGATTTTTTCAATTTGGCGATTTTCTTCATTTTGGTGAATTTTTCAATTTTTTTAGTTTCAGAATTTTATTCTAATTTGGCGGTTTTTTTTCTTTTTGTCGATTTTTTTTTGTATGGCGATTTTTTAATTTTGGGATTTTTTAATTTTACCGTTTTTGAAAATTTCAAGAGTTTTGCTCTTACGGTTTCCAAGATATAGCAAGTTGTCAAAATTACATAGTCCAAATTACATTAACTGATAGATCACCTTTTAATTTAGATTTTTTAAATGTTAGTGTTAATTGTTGTAGTCTGTATAAAAATACACTAACTTTACAAATTTCAAGTGCATATACATGCAATTGTATGTATATTACATGGGATTTCAAAATTGTTCGTTGCTTGTTTTGGAACACCCATTAGTTTTTAAATCGCATGTATTTGTTGTTATAGCGGCCAAAGTTCTACACACTATGTCCTAATTTCAGGTCCGTGGCTCTTACGGTTATATACAAAAAATATTAATTTTCCAGCCCTCGAATCATAATTTTAGATTTTTTTAAATTCTTTATACCAATCTAGTAGTTAAAAAAAATGCATTAAGTATGTTAAGTGAACAAAGAAAAAAGGAAATTAAAACAAATTGTTTTATTTAGTTACCTTAATAGCCAGAAAAAAAGTTAAAAGTTTCCAGCTCTGGAGCTCTGGTTTTTATTTTTATAATTTTCTGCATCAAATTTTTCTTTCCAAAACGTAAAATACATATAATTTATAAACAGAAAGGAAAAAATTAATAAGACCTACTTAATTTTATATATCACAAAAAATATAAGTTTTCCAACCCAAAAAAAAGGAAAAATTAGTTTTAGTAGATTACTTTTATATAACAAAAAAGTTTAAAGTTTTCCAACCCTGGAAACGTTTTGTTAATTTTTTTATTTATTTTTTAATTTGAAATACCAACTTTATTCGTACTGAAATATCAAATAAGTTTATTTAACAAAAAAATTTAAAAATTTGGGTTATCTAGTCACTTTTGTATGGCAAAATCAAGTTTAAGCTTTCCAGCTCTGAAACAGTCTAGTCGATTTCGCTGATTTTCAATACCAATATATTTTGAACCATTTCTGATACACCAGTTTAAGACCGAACTCTCTAGCTTTTCTGGCAGGTTCGGAAAACCGATTTTACGTACACCCGACGGACGGACGGACAGACTGACATCGCTTATTCGTCTTCCCTATTCATAAGGACCCAGAATATATATATTTTATGGGTTGCATATGAATACTATGGAAATTACACACGGAATGACAAGCCTATATATACCCTTTTCCATTTTTGATAAAGGGTATAAAAAATGTGATGAGGAAGCACTAACAACTGAGGGAAGCAATGCACTGCTCATTTGATAACAAAAGCGTCGAAAAATGCTTCTGAAAAGCACTAACGTAAGGCGGGCTGGGCTCTATAACAAAATAGATAATTATAAAAAAAATTTCCAAACAAGTAACTTTTGCAAACATTCATGGCATTTTGGAAGCTGAATCTATTGCTTCCAGCTGGCTCATCTCGAAGAAAAGAAATTCCTTATTCATGCGCAACAGGAAGTGATCCTATAAAATTGGGAAGCAGTAATTTTTGCTGGCGTAGTGCTTCTGCAAAATGTCTAGTCAGTCATCTCTCACTTATTAAAAATTCTGGCCGAAATGCTCTTCACGATTAAGAAAAAGCAAAATTCAAGTATAGCTTCTAGGTCGAAATTTAATAAACGATTACTGTACAGCAATTCGAACCCTTTAAAATATCACCTTTACTTTAAGGTGATATTTAGTTGTTATGAATTTTAGCTGACTTCCACCAGCCAACACGGTACATTTAATTATGTCAATCTATCTGAATGGCAGCGTGTCTGGCTGGTATGCAATACTTAAAGGAATCAATGTTCAATTTTTGTTGTTTTGCCTTACATTCTTTTCTTTGTATAAGAGTATTTTTATTTTAAGATACTGATATTTATGACGGAACAGTAGGCGTTACACTTTATGAATTCTGTCGTTTTATGTGAACGTGTGTTTTGTACCCTCAATTGTTTTCTTATTATGAGTTAATTTCATTGTTGTCATTATGATTTCCTGTTTACTACAACGAATGCAACGGAATCTTCTTACCGTCTTCGTTTATGCGTAAATTCGTAAATGGGTTAGGACATGTTTATATCTGTGTGTCATGTGCCCAAAAAAGCGTAACCACTAATTACTAATGAAAAACTATTTGATTCACACATGTATTTATTGATTCAAACAGTTTCTAATCATGTTGGACTCTATATAATTGTCTATTAGTTATGTATGCAAGTGTTTTACTTAATAAATATTAGTACGTCTCTGAATCAAACAGTTTTTGATTCGTAATTAGTGGTTACGCTTTTTTGGTCAGATGTCACACAGATGTAATCTCGGCCTTAGTGCCTTGGTATGGCTGAGTGGGAGTATGGGAATGAGTGTCGCTTGAGTACGTGCTGTAATGGCGCATATACTGCGTGGAAGGTGTAGGTTTTGTTATTGTTTTGATTCTGCTCAACAAGAGTAATAATCATTAATTTTATATTGCCTGCCCAGAAATTATTTTAACTTTTATTATTGTCATTATTATTATTCTTTGTAATTGATATTGACTTTCATTATTACTAATGCTAGAACTATCTACTACAAACACAACTTTTTAAGTTTGTTTTTTGTATGTTTGTTCATGTAAAAGTGTGTAAAGTTTAGCCTTTAACATTTTATTTGTTAGTATTTGTTTTATTGATTGTACAGGCTGTTTTGTGTATGTACTAATATAGTTCTCAATGAATTATTCATTTCTGCTTTCATTTCATCATGAATTATTCATTTGTGTCCACTTTCAGTCCGTTTTTGCATTGTTTTGTTTCTATTAATAAATTACAATCAACAATTACCATTTTATCCAAAGTTTTGTCATTTGTTTAATTGCCTTCGTTCATTAACAATATTATGAATATGCATGTACTCGTGCCTTTTCAAAATAATGAATATTAGATTTAACAAGTAAGAGTGCTATATTCGGCTGTGTCGAATCTTATATACCCTTTACCAACGTATGTATATGTAGTATACAGATACATACATAAGTACATACTTACATATTTGTTTTGTGATAAAATTTATAATTTGTACGTATAGTGCAATTTTTAGAAAGTGACCTCTTGGTTTTTTTCGACTAAAGAATTTGCTTGAGCAAAGATCTTCCTAAAACATGAAATATTTTTAACTGAAAAAAAATTCTTTTTGGTTATTTTTCTACCCGAATTTTTTTTCAACTTCCAGCCCTGGTAAATTTAAGTTTTTCTGGTTTTATTACGATCACAAATTTATTTCTTTCTAAAATATATATATATTTAATTAACAAAGAAATAACTAGCTTTATTTAACTTGTTTTATATAACAAAAAAGGTGTACTTTTCCCAACGCTTTATTCATCCTTTGAAATTGTTTTTGGGTCCTTATACCAATCTTGTTCTTTTAAAAATATATAAAATATGTTAAGTGTACAAAGAAAACTATAAATAAGGAAAATACTAGTTTTATTTAGTTACTTTAATATCAAATAAATTCAGTAAAGTGCGACTTTAACTCGCGCACGATGGGTTCCGTACGTTTTTTGCTTTTTTCATTTTTACGGTTTTTTGCGTTTTTGTTTTCTTTTTCAGTTTAAACGATTTTTTTTTTTTTAGATTTGTAGCTTTTTCTCGTTTTGGCGATTTTTACGGTTTTTGGATTTTGTTTTGTCATTTACACTTGAAACGGCACTGTAGGTAACATATATAAAAATATTTTATTTAACTAGTTCTATATTATTTGTAGCTTTTTAGTGCTTATTTTTGAAGTCGGTTTAAATTTTTTTTTAATTTTATTTATTTAGATATATAGTCCAGTTTTGTAAAAATCGATTAAGTAAAAACACGTGAAATATAGTATTAAATTTTATGGGGCGTGGCTACGCCTACTTTTTTAAAACAAGATTGTGTATTTTTAAGAGTTCAAGGTGTGTGCCAAGTTTCGAACAGATCGATAAAGTAAAAGCAGGTGAAATTAAGTATAAAATTTTATGGGACGTGGCTACGCCCCTTTTTTATAAACAAGATTGTGTATTTTTAAAAGTTCAAGGTGTGTGCCAAGTTTCGTAAATATTATTTAAGTACAAGCACATGAAATATTATACTAAAATTTAATAGGCGTTCCCCGCCCATTTTTTTGAATGCAATTTTGTGCCTTTATTAAAGCTTAGGATGTGTGCCAAGTTTAGTAAAAATCGGTGATATAGAACCCTGTGAAATATAATATAAAATTTTAATGGGCGTGACCCCACCTATTTTTTTAAAAAAAGATTGTATCTATTCTAGAGCTAAAGGTGTGTGCTAAGTTTCGTAAAAATCGGTTAAGCAGAACCACGTGTAAGGTTATAATACATTTTAATGGGCGTAGCCCCGCCCATTTTTTCAACTTAAAAATTTTGTAATTACAAGAAACAAAGATGTTTGCTAGGTTTCGCAGCAATCAAATGACTAGAAGATCACAAAATCAAATTTAAACAATTGTGGGCGTGACCCTGTTGGAAATAATATTTCATATAATTTATATTTGCTTTTCCCACCTGTGCATATTTTTCTTGCAACTACTTGTTATTCTGTTTTAAAAATAATCGTAGTATCATTTTGTTTTTCATTCTAGTAATTTGTAAAACTTTATAATATTTTTAGAGTTCTAAATAAATCTTTGAATTAACAGGTTATGGGCCCAGAGCTCGTATAAAATAAAATAAAAATTTTATCAAGGAATAGCTTGTGTTAGTCACATTATTTCACGTTAGTCGTAATATTCAATTGGATTCAAAATGAATTCCCTTTATCAAATTGATAAACTTAACGAAGAAAACTATGACACTTGGTGTGTCCAGATGCAGTGCGTTCTCAGGCATTCAGAACTATGGAGTGTAGCTAATGGAACTAGCAAAAAGCCAAAGGGAGCAGCAGAAGCTTTGATATGGGAACAACAAAACGAAAAAGCATTAACTACCATTATGCTTTCAGTCAAACCATCTCAACTTAGCTATTTAAAAAGTTGTGAAACAGCTGCTGATGCGTGGATTAAACTGGCTGCTGTTTATAAACCAAGTCCATTAAGAAAGGTCAGTCTTTATAAAAAATTGTTAGCACTTCGTATGTCGGAGGCTGTTAACATGATGCAGTATCTAAATTTGTTCGTCGAAATTGCTGAAAAACTAAGCGAAGTAAATATTACTCTGGGTGATGAGCTACTAGCAATAATTTTGCTGTCCAGTCTCCCTAAAGATTTCGAAAACTTCGTCATAGCTATCGAAACGAGGGACGTATTGCCGACTTTTGATGTTTTGAAGGTTAAGCTTTTAGAAGAGTGGGAAAGACGCAACCAGCATACTGAAAAAGAAGAAATTGTTTCTGTACAACACGCATTTTCGTTAAAATCAAATAGTACATCAAATAATAAAAAGAGCTTTGGCAAGAATAACTTTAAATGCTATAAATGTGGGAAGCGTGGACACTATGCAAAAAACTGTCGAATAAATGATGAACAAAAGAACCCACAACAACGTTCATTTGCTTTATTAGCTGCATACAAAAACAATGGGTTGAACAAAACTTCTTGGTGCATTGACAGCGGCGCAACGGTGCACATTTGTTGCGACCGTGAGAGATTTATTTCGTTTGTCGAATATAAAGAGAAAGTTATGCTAGCTTGTGATCAGTTCATAGAAGCTGAAGGGAAAGGGGACGTAGTGATTAAAGCTAAAACCGGAAGCATAACACTGAGAGATGTTCTTTACGTTCCAAGTATGATGGGTAACTTCATTTCAGTGTCAAGAGCTACAAATAATGGATTGACAGTGAAGTTCGAACGAGAATCTGCCATATTTATAGACAACTGTGGTAAAGAATTACTTAAAGCAAATAAAAGCTCAAATTTGTTTGTATTTTCAGAAGAAATGTCATTTAATTATTGGTTAAATGCTAGCAGTGCAGTTCTTTGGCATAATCGCTATGGTCACCTAAATTTTAAAGCCCTTGGTGATCTTTACAATAAAAATTCCGTCCATGGTTTGAAGTTGGATAGTATTTCAAGAAATATATCGTGTAATACATGCATGCAAAGTAAAATATGCAGTCAACCATTTTCCGTAAGTGAAAGCAGATCAAGGAATTTATTGGAATTAATTCATACTGATGTTTGCGGACCGATGAATACGCAATCAGTTGGAGGTGCGCGATATTTTGTGAGTTTTATTGACGATATGTCTCGTTGGATCTTTGTATATTTTATAAAACACAAAAGTGAAGTGTTTGAAAAATTTAAAATATTCAAAACTTTTGTAGAAAATCAAACCGAACACAAAATTAAGGCGATTCGCAGCGACAATGGTACGGAGTATGTAAATAAGAAATTTGATCATTTTCTTGAACAATGTGGCATTCAACGGCAATTGACTGTACCGTATACGCCACAGCAAAACGGTGTTGCGGAACGTGCCAACAGGACGATTATTGAAATGTCTAGAAGTATGATGTTGCACGCAAACGTAAATGAGTCTTTGTGGGCAGAGGCTGTAAATACATCCGTTTATATACGCAATAGAACTACAACTAAAATTTTGCATGAAAAAACGCCTTTTGAAATGTGGCACTCAAGAAAACCAAACGTTAAACACTTTCGTGTTTTTGGCTCACCAGCTGTTGCTTTAGATAAGACTCAACATAAAAAGTTTGCAGCAAGGGGTAAGAGTTACATATTTGTCGGTTATTCAACAACATCCAAAGCATATATGTTATATGATGTCGATGGCAGAAATGTTGTTGAGAAAAGAGATGTTAAATTTTGCGAGGATATGTCTAGAAGCTCAGACTCATACAATTTTGCTGAAATTATAGCCCAAAAAGATGAAAATACCAATTTAAAAGATGACAACAATATAAAAGGTGATGATAATAGCGATATCGTTGAGCGAGATAGAGAAAGTGGTGAAGAGTTTCAAACCTGCAGCTCAGACAGTGATGGCGAGAATGAAAATGCATTTCCTGTTGAAGTTCCAAGAGGAAGAGGTAGGCCAAAATTAATTCGTACGGGTACCAAAGGAAGACCTAGAAAAGTTTACCAAGCAATTAGTTTTATGAGAAACGAAAATATTGAAATTCCCCAAACAGTGAAAGAAGCTTATAACAATGACTTTTGTGATAATTGGAAGGATGCCATGACAAAAGAATATAAGGCCCTGATAGACAATAATACATGGAATGTTGTAGATTTACCGAAAAACAAGAAGACAATTGGCTGTAAGTGGGTTTTTAGTTTGAAAAAAGATTAGCATGGTAACGTTCAACGATTTAAAGCACGACTTGTAGCTAAGGGTTGTAGCCAACAATTTGGTGTCAATTTTAACGAAACATTTTCTCCAGTTGTCCGGTATTCAACAATTAGAATGATGTTGGCACTAGCAGCAGAACATAGCTTGCATTTGCATCACGTTGATGTTTCAACTGCGTATCTGAACAGCAAGCTGGAAGACGAGGTATATATGAAACCACCAGATGGATTTTCAGATGAGTTTAAGCCAAACAAAGTACTTAAGCTGAATCGTTCAATTTATGGCCTTAAGCAGTCCGGACGTGCATGGAATACTACTCTTGATTCGGCTATTCGTGAAATTGGTTTTGTGCCTTGTAAAAACGAACCGTGCCTTTACCATGCGAATGATGGTGATCAATTTAACATGATAGCGGTATACGTTGATGACATCATGATTGTCTGCAGTGATAAAAAATACTTAGAGGTAGTAAAACGCAAGATAGCTGAAAAGTTTAAAATTGTTGATGGTGGTGAAGTAAAGCATTTTTTGGGGATGGAAATAGAAAGAGAAGTCAAAACAGGTTCTATTGCAGTTGGTCATAAGCAGTATATTCAAAATCTATTGCAAGAATATGGTATGGCACATTGCAGACCCGTATCAACGCCCTTAGATCCTGGGTTTCAAATACAATGCAGCATCTATGAATGTAAAACAGTTGAGCCTTAAACCTATCAGTCATTAATCGGAACACTTATGTACTTAGCGATTTCAACCAGGCCAGACATACTTCATTCTGTGGTGAAATTGGCGCAGAAAAATACAAATCCTCATATTGAACACTTGAAGGCTGCCGAACATATATTAAGGTATCTTTCTGCAATATTGGATTTTAGATTAGTTTATTCTAAAACAGGTGAACCACCCAAAGCATTTGTGGATGCAGATTGGGCTAGTTGCAAAGAAGATCGCAAGTCTTACACCGGTATGGTATTTGTTATGGCAGGAAGTTCGATCAGTTGGGAAAGCAAAAAACAACCCAATATTGCGTTAAGTAGCACTGACGCAGAATTCGTAGCCTTATCTACGGCAGCAAGAGAGGCAGTTTATTTGAAAAGATTGCTTAGTGAAATAAACTGCTATGATGTCAATAAGCCAATATCTGTTTATGGAGATAACCTAAGCGCTCAGTGTATAGCTAAAAATCCAGTTTTACACGGAAGAAGCAAGCACATTGATGTCAAATATTTACATGTGAGAGATGTCGTGAAGGCAAATGAAATTGAATTGCAGTATATTCCAACAGATGAAAACGTATCAGATGTACTAACCAAAAATCTAACGAAATCTAAGCACCTTAAGTTTTTAAGAGGTCTCGGCCTTCACTCAATTAATTTTAACTAAAATATATGTACAATTATATATAAAAATATGCCAGTTTGAGGGGAAGTGTTGGAAATAATATTTCATATAATTTATATTTGCTTTTCCCACCTGTGCATATTTTTCTTGCAACTACTTGTTATTCTGTTTTAAAAATAATCGTAGTATCATTTTGTTTTTCATTCTAGTAATTTGTAAAACTTTATATTTTTAGAGTTCTAAATAAATCTTTGAATTAACAGACCCCGCCCACTTTTTTCAAATGCGACCAATGGGAAGCTATACCCTATCAGACAACAAAAAAAATTTACAATCGGTCTAAAATGCACCGAGTTATGAACGTACACACTTAAAAAAAAATAGAGACGAATTGTTAACCTCCTTCTTTTTTTGAAGTCGGTTAAAAAGAAAATGGAAATGAATTGGATAAATTATAAGGAAAGACCCTACAAAATATATCTGCATCCCTCAAGGTGAAAGGAAGGCATAAAAACTACTCCAAAAGAAGATTAGCGAAGGATATACAGAGTACCTCATGAATTTAAACGGAGAGAAGAAGAAGGCTAAAATAAAATTAAAAATTATTAATCAGAAATAATTTCTTAATCAGGCTTGAGTTCAGTAATTTCAATTCTTATTGAATGAAATATTTTTATTAATTAATGTGAGTATCTAAAGAAGAGAAGAAAAATTAAACTAGACTTTATAGCTGACGGAAATACCGATATTTTTCTGTGCAGCCACGCACTTCATCAGCACCCATGGCTATCTACTGCGGTAGAGATTATTATTAACATCAGCTATTTAACTTAAATTTCTATGAAATGGAATATGAGAATTGATTGTGAATACAATTATTGATTTACCTTTGGCAAACACATTTGTAAGTATCACTATTCATTTTCTGTTTTTCCATTTTCTATTTAAGTTAGCACGAAGTTATATCACACTACCTATGTATGTTTAATTATTCTTACTTATCTTTTACGATCATCACATTAATAATTTTTACTTATTCGATGCACCATCTCATATTCCATTTCATAGAAATTTAAGTTAAATAGCTGATGTTAATAATAATCTCTACCCCAGTAGATAGACATGGGTGCTGATGAAGTGCGTGGCTGCACAGAAAAATATCGGTATTTCCCCCAGCTAATAAAGTCTAGTTTAATTTTTCTTCTCTTCTTTAGATACTCACATTAATTAATAAAAATATTTCATTCAATAAGAATTGAAATTACTGAACTCAAGCCTGATTAAGAAATTATTTCTGATTAAAATTCACTATAGTTCAATTAAATTTAAAAATGTCTCATTAAAAATTATTGGTAAAATGGTCCATAACATTTTTTACACTGAAACTCTACTGTGAATTTTTACTTAAATATCAGAAAATAGTCCAGAATTTAATAAATACCCAGTAAAAAAAAGACACTCCAAAAAGTCATGAAAATGTAGAGTTTGCGATCTGGAAGTAGTGCTAATTTCGATCCGATCTAATGATTTTTACATAGGGTTGTCATTGCAAGAAGTTCTCTTTTTCGATTTCCTTTTTTGTGTTCTGGGATAATATTTTCATCTAAGAAATAGTTATCTATTTTAACAATTCGTTTCTTTTTATACGAATTTAAGCCCGAAACAATGTTTTCATGTAAATTTAAGGAAATAAATTTTAAATTTTATACCCGTATTCTAAGCTCTGTGACAAAATAAAAATTATAACAAATGACAATTTTTACATTGCTTAAAATATAAAAATTGTCATTTGTTATAATTTTGCCATATGTCACAAAGTTCAGAATAAGGGGGTTAGACTAAAATTAGATTAGTTAAAAACTCTATTTTTTTTTAATTCTGGTGAGTATTTTCTAAAGCTATGGAGGTATTAGAAGGATTTGTATGGCTAAAATAATCTTCCACTTGGTTTTCTGCTAACTATCGGCAAATTAAAAATATCGATTTTTTGGAAGCAATGAAAATATAGTTCCTTTAGAATGACTTCCAATTTTTTTTACTGGGTAATTGATACCCGTATTCCAAACTTCTATAGAAATCATACAGCTTTAAGAAAATTTAAATGAATTGCAACTTCTTAAATTATGCCGTTCTAAAAAAGTAAAACAAAACTTGTAGTTTGCATGACACTATTTAAAAAAGAAGAGAGTTGTCTTAGGACATCCGGTTAAAGCTTTGCTAAAATTTAAAACAACTTTCATGTGTGAAATAACAATGCAATAAAATTATATTATGTATATGATGATGTCATATTCTCTGCAAATATTTCAAAACGTTTTCATTTATTTCCCATTATTTTCTTTTCTAGCGGCGTGCGATTAAATTAATGTATTGTTTGTGGCTGGTGACAGGTGTTAGCCGGCTTACAACCGATCGGCGCTGTTCTCTGGTTTATGCTCATATGCAAAAACAAAGCAAAAACAAATTGATCAATCGTTCTCATTGTTCTTGTTTTGTTTTTGTTTCACTCACTTCAAAGAACGAAACAAAACAAAATCAAACAATTTGTTTGGTTTATTTTCGTACTATACTTTTAAGTACAAAGAAATCAAAACAAAAATTAATTTATAACTGTAATAGTGTCGATTATTTTTGTTACGAAAATTATTTCCTAACCCCTGTATCGCGAGATAAATAGCAAAGCTATAAAAATGAATTATTTTCAAAAATATATGCATGCGCGCGTCTTCTGACTGCATATCTACGTTGTCCGTGAGGGTATCAAATGTGTTACGGTCCTTTTTCATGTTAAATAGTATGTAAATATAGATAGTACTAACTTTCCCATCACTGCTCACAGCACACACTCAGTCCTAGCAATACGAAATACACATGCACACATGCAGTACCAGCAATACGAAATACACAAACAACTTTGTCTTTTAGTTTGTTGTCGTTATTCACTGTATATACGCAAATGCAAAGCAACAAAATTATTTCTTTTTTCCTTGAACAAATTGAGCAATCGTTTTCACTGTTTTTGTTTCTCTCACTCCAAAGAATTAAACAAAAGCAAATCAAACAATTTGTTTCGTTTATTTTCGTGCTCTGGTTTAAGTACAAAGGAATCAAAACAAAAATAAATTTATAACTGTAATAGTGTCGATTAGTTTTGTTACGAAAATTATTTCCTAGCCCCTGTATCGCGAGATAAATAGCAAAGCTATAAAAATTTAATTTTGTAACAGAGTAAAGAATGAGTTGAGCACATCTTGTATCTTTCCTTCAAAAGATGTCAGAAAGTGGGAATATATGAAAAACTATAAAAGACAAACAGGATTTTTTAAAGTCAGTTCAAATCATGAAAATGCTTCATGTAATAAAACAATCAGGCAATAATTGCCAAAATGTTCCTCTGCGAATTTTCATTCGGATTTTTAAAAATATCCATTCTTCTTTCTATTATTAAGTTCCTGTGGTGGTAATTCGTTTTTCTTCTGCTACAAAATAATAACTCGATAATTCTTGAATATACGATTATTATTCCTTTTTAATCCACTTAACGCTCGTATGAATATTCAAAACCAGCCACCATGTCGATACAGTCACTTACTTGGGGCAAATGCTTTTTGTCCTTATACATACTTAATAACTTAAATTGAAAACAAACATAAAATTACTAAGATACGATTATATTTAATCCAGTTGAAGAGTGTGTATATTTTAAGTAATTGTATCAAAAAAATGTATCTTTTCAGTATTTTTTATCTAATCATCCCCCAACTAATCAGTATTTAATACTCATACTTCTAAATTATTATCACATCTACAGAGTGTTCTCGTTGGCCCTAAAAAGAACTCATTTAAAATTCATAAATGAGCAGAAAAGTCATCAATATTCTTAAAACAGAAAATTCTTGAAAATTTGCATAAAATCGTTGCTAAAAAGTAAAATGCGAGAGCGAGAGAAAACAATTAAAAGTTATAAATTACAATAAAAATTGTTTTCTGCAGCAATTTTTCAGATTTATAGTGGAGTTAATGTCGACGTCGTTGACGGCGTTTCAACGCCGAAAAAGTTGAAACAGATTGAACTTTTACGGCGTTGCAATGCGTTGAGATTAACTGCTCTTATACAATTTCATACGATTCAACTTTTTTTTTGACATTTGACGCCGTCGACGACGTCGACATTAACTCCAGGGTTAAACTTCTTTTGTTTGTAAAAAACTTAATTTTTCATACCAAAAGAATCTATATAGTACATACTTACATATGTATATAATATATACCCACATATAAAAAATATGCACACGAATTTTAGTTTAAACGAGAAAGAAAGAAGTTTTCTTTCATGATTGATGTTTTTCTGCTGGAAAATGACAAATTAACTTTGGATTCATAGAAAGTAAAATGGCATAAAAAGTGTTAAAAATATTCTATTAGGGATCATTTTTCAATATTTGATAAAATATTGCTGAAGACGAAAAAAAATTAAATGGATGACAAATTGCTTTTTAACAAAAAAGCAATCAGAATTTTTTGAAACATTTGTGTGTGACAGATTTGGTTGGTATTATTTAATTAATTGCTTGCTAATGTTCGATTTGTTAATACTCTTGATGTATAAAGGTGGCAGGCGGATGAGTACATTAATTTTTATTAATGGTTTCCTCAGGCATACAATTTTGACAACAATAGCAGAAAGTGTTACTTATAAATTTTTTGCTTAAAGGAAAATAAATTACATATGTATATAAATATATATATATAAATAAAAACTTAAAATTTTTGCTTATTTTCAGAAGAGCCTGAATAACACAGAAAAAATTTATTTGTAAATACAATTAATTGTTTTGTTATATCAATTAAATAATGAATTGATTTTGAACCTACAACGATTTTTGTAAGTCAATTAATGAAATTTTAAATTAAAGGAAAATCTGAAAAATATTTTCATATAAATATATCAACAAATAGTTTGTTGAAATTTATTTTTTTTTTCAACATTTCAATTAAAGTTATTGTTATATTCACAATTCGAATTGTTGAATTTCCGTACAAATTTTGATTATTATGATTGTTTTATCTGTGCCGAATCTTATATACCCTTTACCAACGTATGTATGTATATGTAGTACACAGATTTGTTTTATGATAAAATTTATAAATTTTTGTTAAAGTGCAATTTTTAGTAAAAACCATGAAATATTTTTAACTGAAAAAAAAAAATATTTTTGGTTTTTTTTTCAACTTCCAATCCTGGAATAGTTTAAGCTTTTCTGGTTTTAATACGATCACAAATTTATTTCTTTCTAAAATATAGAATAAATTTAATTACCAAGGAAATAACCAGTTTTATTTAATTAGTTGTATATAACAAAAAAGGTGTACTTTTCCCAACGCTGAAATCATACTTCTAAATATTTTTTGGGTTCTTATACCAATTTTGTTCTTTAAAAAATATATAAAATATGTTAAGTGAACAAAGAAGCAAATAAATAAGGAAAATACTAGTTTAAAATTTTTTAAGTTTAAAATTTTAATTAGTTACTTTAAATAAATTCAGTAATTCGCGCGCGAAGGTTTCCGTAACGTTCGGTTTTCAGAATTTTTTTAATATGGCGTTTTTGCATTTTAAACGATTTTATTCAGATTTGTCGCTTTTTTCTCGTTTTGGCGATTTTACGGTTTTTGGATTTCGCGTTTTATAAATTATTTTTAGTTTGGCGTTTTTTCGTTTTGGCGATTTTTTTTTGGTTTTTGGCTATTTTTTGTCGGCTTAGCGATTTTATAATTTTTTAGTTTTACCGTTTTTTTAAATTTCAAGAGTTTGGCGCTTACGTTCTTTAAGATAAGTTGTCTAAATTATATAGGCAAAATTACATTAACTGATAGAACACCCTTTAATTTCGAGTTTTTTAAATTTTAGTGTTAATTGTTGTAGTCTGGATAAAAATACACTAACTTTACAAATTTCAAGTGTATATACATACAATTCTATGTATATTACATAAGATTTTAATATTTTTTGCTGCTCGTTTTGGAACACCCTTTGATTTTTAATTCTCGTGTATTTGCAGTTGTAGCGTCTAAATTTCAGGTCCGTAGTTCTAACGGTTCTCGAGAAAATAGGCTCTGACAGACGGATGGAAAGATTAGCGAAAACAATAGGGTTCCTTTTCACCTTTGGTGTACGGAACCCTAATTTTCTAATTTTAACCAACATTTCTTTCCAAAACATAAAATATATATATATATATATATATAAATTAAAATATAAAAAAAATTATTAGACCTAGTTAATTTTATATATCACAAAAAGTGCAAGTTTCCCAACCCTGGAATCATAATTTTAAACTTTTCTGATTTCTTACACCAATATTCTGCTTATCATGGTTGGCGTATTTCAAATACGACTACGACTGTTTGGTAATAGATTAAAGAAGACTTCAACAGTTTTTCTTTAATCTATTACCAAACAGTCGTAGTCGTATTTGAAATACGCCAACCACGATAAGGTACATTTTTCTTTTAAGAATGTAAGATATGTATGTCAAATTTATAGATAAAAAGGAAAAATTAGTTTTAGTAGGTTATCTTTATATAACAAAAAAATTAAAGTTCCCAACCCTTAAAACGTTTTTTTATTTTTTTGTTTTTTTATATTTTTTTATACAATTTTTATTCGTACTGAAATATAGAAAAAGTTTATTTAATAAAAAAACAAACAAATTTGTGTTATCTAGTTACTTTTCTACGGCAAAATCAAGTTTAGGTTTTCCAGCTCTGCAATCGTCTGCTCGATTTTGCTGAATTTTAATACCAATTAATTTTGGACTATGTCTGACACACCAGTCAAAGACCGAAGTCTCTAGGTTTTCTGGGAGCTTCGGAGAAACGATTTCACGTACACCAGACGGACGGACAGACGGACATCGCTTATTTGTCTTCCCTATTCACAAGGACCCAGAATATACATATTTTTTGGGTCGCATATGAATATTATGGAAATAACACATGGAATTACAAACCTATATATACTCTTTTCCATTTTTGGTAAAGGGTATAAAAATTAAAGTTTCTGCTAGTGAGCTGAAATTTGATAAACAAGTAGATCTATGTTAGCAATTAGCTAGAAAAATCAGAAAATTATAGCCAGGGGCGGGGCTACGCCCATAAAGCTCAGAATTAAAAAAACAAATCTAAGTCGTTTGACTCAATTGATTTTATTGAAATTTGGCGTAGATGTTGCAATAATACAAGGTTATAAATTGTTGTCTGAAAAAGTGGGCGTTAGCACGCCCATATAATTTAAGCCTTCTATTTTATGTACTTCGGGTCAGCACATTTAAATGTACTATTTATGTATTTACTATTATCCGTATCCAACGAAACTAAACAGGAAAGATAAACACTGGCCAAATAAAATCTTGAGGTTAAAAAAGCGGGTGGGATTTTACGCCAATAAGAATAAAAAACTATATTTTTTTTTATTTTTTGAGATTTTTATTTAAACTGGTTTCCCAATTTTGCACCAGATCATGTGTTAAGTGGGGGCTCCAATGGTATTGTACCACTTGTTATTAAGCTTTGCACAAACGGATCAGACGATATTAAGCAAATAATTAATAAATATAATGCACTGTTGTTGCAGGATTTTAAAAGTTCAAATATTTAATTATAAGTAAATTAAAAAAAAAAAGATTTCTACAACTAAAAATCGTTTAGATAAACATTTGCATACAAATTTATAGAAAATTTTTCTCGGAATTCTTCCTTACCAAATTTAAAAAGAATATATTTTTCCCAAAACATAATTAAGACTAATTCATATAAAAAATCGTCTGCATGTAAATCCTGTGCTATCTTTAATTAATTTTAGAACCTGTGATACAAACATTTTTTAAACAATAATGTCACAATTGTAGTACTGTGGTACTTATGGATTATATATCGAGTCTAATTTTCGATTTAATCGTAAGCTGCAAACATGAAATTTTTGAGGAGAGCGTTTTTTTGTTCAATATTTAAATATGTTTTTGTACGTAAATTTTTCCTTACGATAAAATTTTACAGGCCCGTATCTTAAAAGTTATCAACAATTTTGGCATTATGATAATTCTAAACTATGGGTAGGCCCCATGGCTGTCAGATATGGCGATTTCTCGCTAAACGTGGCGATTTTTCAACTTGTTTGGCATCCAAATATTTGGTTTGGTGACATGGCGATTTTTCTGGCGATAAATAAATTTGTTGGCGATTTTTATGGCGACTTTTATGGCTATTTTTCAACAAAATTGAACTTGAAAATTTTTTGTTTTTTTTTCCTTTTTGATTATCACTACTTATGTATTATTTATAACTATCACTAAGTTTATGTCCGATACTGGCCGGGCCTAATAATTATATTTAGATTTAAGATTTGATTACTTATTGTTAGTTCATTTTTGAAGATACAATAAATAAATATATGTATATATGAAAAAAAAAAAAAAATTCAAGACATAAATCTTACCAAAACTAGTCTAGCTGTTGAAAAATCTCTCATGTCTTGAAAGGTCTTATAAATGGTATTGTGCAGGAGATTAATTTCTACTTACCTGACTTTTGTTTTGCGTTTAAATTTGCATGAAAAAGAACAAGTTTTGGAAATGTGTAGCCTTTTACACTTTTTTCCAAATTAAATTAATGTTGTAGTATCAAAAAAAATTTTTTTCTTAACATTGCTCCCGATAACATAACATTTCGGTAATAGAGAACTTCTTGCAGTGACAAGCCTGTGTAAAAATTATTAGAAATTATAAAATTTTTGGCTTCATCCGTATTGCAAATTTTAAAATGCTTATGACTTCCAGGGAATGTCGTGTTTTGCTGCAATTTTACATATGTTGTTTAATTTTTAAGGTTTTGACATTGTGTTCTGTTAAGAGAAGCTAGTTTTAAAAGCTTATATTGAAAAAACAAAACTACCAAATATTTTGTTATATAACTTAATATACTTGTTCATGAATTCCAGACCATACGCAGTAGAGATGAATCCCTTTCAGAGGAACAAATGGGATATACATATATGTATAATAAAGCCCTGTTTTGTTAAACTTTTTAATTAGATATGTTGTCTCTTATATTAAAAGAAATTTTGTATTAAGAAAAAGGTTTTAAGAAAATTTTTTGCGGTTAAACTTTAAACAAATATGTTATTTTAGTTAAATTCCATAGAAGAAAAATAGATATAAAAAATTATATGGATTTTGAAATTTCGAAATTACTTTTATAAAAAAGTAAATATCAGGGAAACCGCAAATATGAAATTGCATATTTTTTCTTGAGTGATTTACTAATGAAAATATAAGATATTAATCCGTTTCAGAACTTTTAATGAATTTTGGCATCGATTTGTTAGTGCATATTTTTGCATATTTTACCCTTAAAGCATGTTTTTGCATAAAACATTCTTTCAAGCATATTTTTAGCATTTTTCGAATTTTTAGGGCATATTTGATGCTTTTAGGGCATATTTTGATACCTTATATATTTTTCTATGTTAATATGCTTGCAAGCCATATGGTGGTAAATAATTTAGTTTATATTTTTATTTCTCTCCGTTTAAATCTCATTTCGAGTTCTATGCATGCAGTTTGTATATAGATTTGGTTTGTTTATTACTATGTATAGTATAACGTAGAACCGAAAGAAACCGTAGTATGTACTAGCACTATTTTTCTATCATTATAAAGTTAGATTATCAAAAAAGGACATGATAAAGTGGTTTCTGAGTCGAGGAACAAGACCGAACAAAATTTTCTTGCGCAGCTGCAAATTTTCAATGTATAAAAGTATATTTAGACGTGACAGGCAACTATTTTTATTTGAAAATCTAAGCCAATATTTTGTTGTTTATTGCAATAAAAATTATAAATAGTAAGTTTATATATTTATAAATTAATCAGGCTAAAGTTTGTATCGCATTGTAAGCCAAATTACATGTGATAATTATTAATGAACAAAAAACACCAAAGTTAGTTGTAAATATTCTGACAAGCACGTAGTAGAGCGGCTTACAAAACGATACGAACTTTAGTCTCAACAAATTATAAATATAAAAACAAATGAAGTTGGAAAATAATAATTAAAATTTTAACTAAAACTAACAGCCATTGGCCTGTAGCAAAAATTAAATAAATATACTTAATACCTATACTAACAAACCCAAAAAGTTTGTCTTAAGAAAAGAAAAATAAGCAAATTAACCCTTTCAGACCTGAACATTGTTTTGTGTATAAATTTCTTTGAATCATCAATATCAAAACAATTCTTTAATTTTTACACTGAGAAAATTAAATCGTAAAATCAAAGAAAATACACTTTGCTGCAAAGCCTTTTATTGGTCAGATTGTGCCCAAAGACAAAACAACTTTACCGGAAAGGCGCAAAGTTCTTTAGATTCCCATGATATATATACTTAAAATTGAAGACTTAAAATCTTGTGGCAAGAATTTACGTCTTTGGAAACACTTAAAAAATTCCTTAAACAAAGGAAAAAGTATTTTGGCACAAAGACTTTCATTCGTTAGTCTTAAGACTTGAATTTTTGATTTTAAGTACAATTTTCATTGTAACAAAGACGTAATTTTAACATTATTACAAAGAAATGCAATTAAATTCAACGAAATAATTCTTTGAAATACTAAAGACTGATATGTAGGAACAAAGGCAATTTTCTTTGAAATCTGCTATAGAAATGTTTTAAAAAATTAAAATTTTTCTGCAAAATAAAATATTTAATGAAACCAAACACAGCATTTTTATAAAATTTTTTTATTTCAGTTTAATGTAATAAAAATAAAAAAATAGTTCATATACAGCATAACTTTACTTAATTAATTAAAATCTAACAACATTTTTAGACTTTGACTTTAATACTGACTCTAGACATTTTTAATGTTAAAAGAGTTATAATAAATTATTTTATTTAAGTTTAATGCAATAAAAATAAAAAATAGTTCATATACAAGTTCACTTTTCACTCACTAATAGTTATAAGTATATTGACAAAGGACAAGCGCTGCCACGACGATAGAGCGTTTTTTTTATTTTATTTTTTTTATATTGTTATTATTATATATTTTATATTGTTATTATAATATATTTAAAAAAAACACAACACTTCAATTTATAATAAAATTACATATTAAATCACTTGACGAAAAAGAAGAAAAAAAGACAAGGCGCACATGCACAATTGAGCGTTCCTATCGACTGACATACAATCAATGACAACCACGAAAACAATTCATTTTATTTATTATTTACATAAACGTAAACAAATTTAACTTTGAAGACTAAATTCTTTAAAGATCAGACTTTGTCTTTGTAGCAAGGATGCTTAGCTTTAAAAAAACCAAAGAAAAGTCTTTAATTTTAAATACGTTTTTCAATCCCTTATTACCAAAGAAATTAATCGTTGTAGCAAATATTTTATCTTTACGGAAAAGATAATTTCTTTGATTAATCTACAAAGAATTTTAATCGTTTGTGTTGAAGACGCACCATTTGCTTGTTTAAAGAATAAATCATTGATGCAAGGATTTTTTCCTTCTAACAAAGATATTTTCGTTACAATTTTACAAAGACGTTTTTTCTTTGATTTTAAAGCTTTTAATTTTCTCAGTGTAGGATAAAGTTTGCCTACAGAAGCGTTATCAAAGGTCCTTTTTTGTGAAAATAACATCGCACA
Organism: Tachina lurida; assembly: GCA_944452675.1. NCBI lineage: Eukaryota > Metazoa > Arthropoda > Insecta > Diptera > Tachinidae > Tachina > Tachina lurida. Next base: position 67,356,393 of record OX101755.1, read on the forward strand.
ATTCTATTATCTCGGTCATAACATTAAAAAATTTTTCTGAACTATATTAAAAATATTTTATTCGTTTTATAATCTAATGTGATGCTTTGACCTTAAAAGTATTCAGATCATTACATAAAATATATTATATAAACCAAATGAAGATATGTTATAAAAATGATAAGTTAAAAAACAAACAAACAAACAAATGAGGGTGACGTTGGCTAAAGTAATTAGCACGTTGAGTACAAAACCTGTATCCAACAGTCATTAAATAACAACACCACGCATTTTTCTGATGTGAATTAGTGTCCCTTTGTATCAGGTGTTGTAGGAAAGTTCAAATTCACTGGTCACTGATCTATACCGACTTCAGCAGATACTAACCTAATGTAACATCAGAGCGCCCTTCTTCGTTGTGTAGCAAAATCATTGTCGAAGTAAAATAATCAATAAAATGGCTACAAGACACAGCTTCAAAAAATTAATACGCCTCATTTAACATCAGAGAGTCGCTGCTACACTGCATTATTAAAAATGTGCAAAATGGCAGAGTTGTAAAATAATGAAGCCTTCCTCTATCTCTCCCTTCACCACCTGTCTTCTCTATCACTATCCCTTTCCTAAAGAAGGTCACACCTATTAATAGTAGTAGGTATTAATTGCCTGAGTGTTACTTCTCTTAAAAAAAAGTTTAATACAGTTTGAAATCAATGAAAATGTAGACATAATTTATGAGATAATTTACAGTTTTGAACGATATTTCTCGAAGCAGTCTCTGTTTTCTGTTAAGCAAAGTGTTACTTTATATATTTGGCATCGTCCTCTGGACTTACAGCCGCAACTATTGCTACATACTCTTGGTGGATCATCAGATCAAATGGTGATTGTAGCGATCAAATCTAATATCGTCAGTTGCATTATGTTATGTAAATGCTTAGAAAATTTGGTCCTTCCAGCTACAAATAACTAAGTTTTCATTTGCAAATTGGCAAATATCATTCCGGACCATATTTTTGTCTAAATTCAATTTAACTCTTTGACTATTGCTAGGTAACCTATATTGTGTAACTAGTGGAATTACTGTAAAAAATATACATGCCTGTCTTTTAATACACAATTTTTAAATGTTACAGCTCCCTGAAAAACTTCAAAGTCAACTACGATACCATCAAAAGTTGCGCATACCAGATTTGCAATCCAACTGTTCATGGCTTTGAGCTAATAACTTGTCGTGCAATACACTTCCCATTAAAGGGAATGAATCATTTGTTCATCAATGGAATAATTTGTGATCTCAGTTGACAATCGTTTCACAATTTTCTAACTATTTTGATGACTAATTGAACTCTCTATACATGGTTTGTTTGTTGAGTATGGTTTGGAATAGTCTGAAAAGTGCATGTTTGGTCGAAGTTACAGGAATTTGTCACTGTACATGGAGTTAAATAAGGTGGGAACTCTATATTTGTAGCACCAGTACATCTTGATCGGAGGGTGAACAAGCCACCCCATTATGATCGCACATCCGCAAAACCGTTTAATGCCCGAAGCTTTATAGCTCACTTCCTGACCATCCTACTTATTATACACGTTTAAGTATACTTCGTAAAGTCTTCATAATCGGTTTTTAGAGAATATTTATTTAGATATTCAAAAAGAGGTTTGTTGATGATTTCTTGTCGATAACCTGCTGAGGTCGGAAGCTCAATACTCGGGAATGAATCACTTTGTTATATCTGAGGAATTAAATTTTTCAGTCGGTCTATCTGGCTTGATATTGGTAGGCTCACACATGTGAATATTTTCAATATTTTCATTACTTTCTTCTTGTGCATTTTCATCTAAAGGAATCCCGGTTTCGTCAGCAGCATTATCACCGTCGATGAAGTCAACATCAGATAACACAAACGTGAGCATGCAACAAAATGTCATCTTGTGCCTGATCAACACAATTGTGCTATCTGAATCTCCTTGCACTCTGGCTAATTGTTATTATGCACAATATCACCAGTAATGCACTGAATTGTTGCAAAATCTCATTTTGCAGTTACCACCAGTAATTTTTGAGAGCTTATATCAAAACTATTTTACAAAAACACTCACCTTGTGGACGCATGTCTACACTCCTTGAAAGACACAATCAAACAGAAGCTGTATTTTTTATTTTATGCTATTTTGTTTTTGTTTGTCTTATTTTTTGCGAAAGAAACAAGATCTCACAATCGCTGCTTGCCGGTTAATAGACAAAAAATAATTTTTGAATGTAGTTTGAGGTCAATCAAGGCAGATCGCACAATCGATTAAGCTAGGTCTGAAAGGGTTAACTAACATATGCATAATTAGTAAAGAACAAACGAGAAAATAAAAAAAAAAGGAGAGAGGTGTCTTAGGACACCCGGTTATAGCAATTGCTACTTAGCTATATAATACTATGTTCACACTTATATTTTTAAACGTGTTTAACACCTTATTCGTGTTTAAGAGCTTAAACACGATTATTTTGAGATTGTTGTTTTGTTAAACATTTCAAATGAAGTGTTTTGTTAAACATATCAAATGAAGTGTTTAAGATTTAAACAAGTAAATAGAGTATGTTCAGTCCGTTTCTTGATAACTCTGGCACCTTTGTTTTGTTATTAAATGGCGGCAGCTGATACATTATTTGGTAAGAAAGTAATTACTTAAAAAATAGTGAATTATTTACAAAAACATTTGTTGTTTGAAAAGCATAATTATTCGTAATTTTTTACAAATACAATAATTGACAATAATACTGACAAAACGACAACCTTAAACATCTCAAATATAATGTGAACGGTTGTGTTTAGTTCTAAGAAAACTCGTCTTAAACACAATTGTGAAAATGTCGTCGTTTGGTTTCTGGTTTGCTACAGACATAATGTATTTTGAATATACTGTGCCGCAAACCAGAAACCAGCTGACGATTTATTAAACATGTTTAAAAACATAAGTGTGAACATAGTATAAAACAAACTTAATGTGTTTATATTCGCCGCAAATATTTCAAAACGTTTCCATTTATAACCCATTATTATCTTTTCTAGCGGAGCACGATTAAATGAATATATTGTTTGTGGTCGGCGGCGGCGGTTAATCGTCTAACAGTCGATCGACAATGTTGTCTGGCTTGTGCTTATTTGCAAAAAATAATACAAAAACAAACTGAGTGATGTTTTTCATTGTTTTTGTTTTTGTTCAACTCATTTCAAAGAACCAAACAAAACAAATTCAAACAATTTGCTTCGTTTATTTTCGTACGCTGCTTTTAAGTACAGATGTGCAATGGCTTTGCGTGAGTACCTGCCTTACGGCCTACCTCACGGGTGCCAAAGCACCGAGTCCAGTTTGGGGACGCCAGACCAACGCCCCCGTGAACCCTCACAGTTCACACCTATGCAATACATAGGTGCGCCTTGAGGGACCACAGGTTGCAAACCTTATATATAGTTATCCCTGTACTATATTTAATTACCTTGCTTAGGTAATTGAGCTATCTAAACTCTGCTGCTATGTCCGTGTCCATAGCAGCTTCTGTTGATTGGCAACAGCACCTAGAATAGTGTCTGGCTGACCGCGTCATACCAATCACTAGCATTGATTTGGCACTGGGAAGCCAAGACTATTCTCCCAGCGTATCTTTTGGTAGCAACCACAGCCACTACGATAATTCTCAGGCTTCCACGCCATGGTGTTGTGTATACACCATAGCTAGGTCCCCAAGAGAATTCCTCAACCATTGCCGGCACAGCTGAACCACCCTCGCGAGAAGAAAGCAAGCTGACGCCACCAAAATCCTGTGCCTATTACGATCAGACACAAAGTGCCAGTGCCCTGGGATCGTATCCAGGACGTTCAACCTTTTGAACACAGGATTTTGATAGCCCCAATGCTTTTATCTCTGAGCAGCTCAGCTGTCGGGCAACCGGCACCCGTAGCACCAGAAGTAGCCTCTGGTCAGACCTCGCAGTTCCACCATAAAGGCTTCACTACTACTATCTTTTGAACTCAGGGGCAGTTCTAGGTGATCATGCACCTAACTGACAACAACGATCTTTAATTATTTGTTTTCCTTTTATAAATATGTGCACATCCTTTGCTCTGTTATTCCAGAGATCGGGTAGTAACACATAAGTTCTACGGGTAAGAGCCAAAGGTCCGCCAGCAGAAAAAACTACATTACCCTTAGCTGGGGCTCCCGGGATTGCCACACCCGTAGTCATTGACTCCCCTGGGGGTGCTTTTAAGTACAAAGAAATCAAAACAAAAATAAATTTATAACTGTAATAGTGTCGGTTAATTTTGTTACGAAAATTATTTTCTAACCCCTGTATCTCGCCATAAATAGCAATAGCTATAAAAAGGTTTTCAGCAAATTGAATACGATGAGCCAAAACAACTGACATATTCCATTTGCAATAATGGCTGAGTATATAAAGCAGAAATCTACATCAACTTATACACACCTTGGACACAAAAGAACCCTGATGATGAAGGAGTAGTGGCCTTAGAAAATGATCAAATAGAATTGCGGCATAAACACATTTTCCATGCAAAATGATACAAAAACTAGCTCCAGAAATCAGTCAGCGTTTTTTCATATGGTCTCACATATAAATACTTATTCTCTCAAACATGTTACCATACTTTCAATAAATTTCATACATTTTGTGCACAAAACTACAAAGAATAAAAAGCACAAAAGAAAATAAAACAAACATTACCGAGCATTTGAAGTTACTGCCGTAGATTTTGTTAAGGGTTTTGTTAATTTGACAGCGATTTTTCCTGAAGTTGCGGGCTTATTTTGTTTAATCATTAACTTTGTAATTTGGCTTACAAAGCTATACAAAGTTCTTAGCCTGATCAAATTATAAATATAGAAACATATGCAGTTCGAACATTAATGGTTGGAATTAACTAAGGTATTTATAATTTGTTAAAAAATTTATCCAAAAATTTTTAAATCATAGTCGGCCAAAGTGGCACCACAGTGCCGAACTTCAATCGGCTTTATGTACATACAAATACACATATAAGAATACATTTGCCTCAGTGGCTAAGACTGATTTCAATTATTCAAACAGCATATTTTCTATTAATTTAAAACAATTTATATCTCACATTTTCTATATGTAAATATGTACATATTTATTTGTCAGATATTACTTTAAAAACAATGGCAAAAATATTTTCATTTATATTTAGTAGAAAACCAAAAATACCAAACACTACTACCACTTACCACAAGCGTACGAGCAGACGTATGTACATACATATGTATGCATTTATATCTGTATGTAAAAAAATCAAACATATTTGCACACATCCATACATGCACATTTATGCACACACCATTGGTTGACAATAAAATTGTGGTTTTAAATTTAATTACAAGGTTCAATGCAAGCAATAATACCATTTCAATGTGAATAATTTTCTTCTATTCTATGGTTTAAAATTCCATACAAACACATTATGCCAAACGAAATTATTCGTAGCGATATACACCAACATACAGATACCCAGCGGTAAAACTCAGAAGACCTTGCTGAAGGCCTTATTAAAGGACTCTTTCGCATAAAAGATACGACACACATTCCACACTCCCTTCTATGAGAAGGGAAGGAGTAACAGGTTTTCTTTTGCAATTTTAGCAAAGCAAAAGAGTCCATTAATTTGAAGGCCTGCCCCGCAATCAGCGTTGCCGTTGTGACACTAAAGTATCACTTTTGACCCTTTTTCATACCAATAACACTTTTTATGACCCTTTTTAACCGCCTTCAAAAAAAGAAGGAGGTTAACAATTCGTATCTATTTTTTTTAAGTGTGTAGGTTCATAACTCGGTGCATTTTAGACCGATTGTAAAATTTTTTTTGTTGTCTGAGAGGGTATGTATAGCTTTGGTCCCATTTGGAAAAAAGTGGGCGGAGTTGCGCCCACAATTTTTAAATTTGATTTTGTGATCTTCTACTCATTTGATTGCTGCGAAACCTAGCAAACACCTTTGGTTCTTGTAATTACAAAATTTTTAAGTTGAAAAAATGGGCGGGGCTACGCCCATTAAAATGTACATTACACGTGGTTCTACATAACCGATTTTTGCGAAACTTAGCACACACCTTGAGCTCTAAAATAGACACAATGTTCTTTAAAAAAAATGGGCGGGGTCACGCCCATTACAATTTTATATTATATTTCAGGGTTCTCTTTCACCGATTTTTACGAAACTTGGCACACACTCTAAGCTTTCATAAAGGCAAAAAATAGCGTTCAAAAAAGTGGGGCTGGCACGCCTATTAGATTTTAGTATAATATTTCATGTGCTTGTACTTAACCAATATTTACGAAACTTGGCACACACCTTGAACTCTTAAAAATATACAATCTTGTTTTAAAAAAAGGGGCGTAGCCACGTTCCATAAAATTTAATACTTAATTTCACGTGCTTTTACTTTATCGATCTGTACAAAACTTGGCACACACCTTGAACTCTTAAAAATACACAATGTTTTTTTAAAAAAGTAGGCGTAGCCACGCCCCATAAAATTTAATACTATATTTCACGTGTTTTTACTTAATCGATTTTTACGAAACTGGACCATATTTCTAAAAAAAAAAAACTAACAAATAAAACTTTTTTGAATTGACCTGAGCTCAAAAGTATGCACTAAAAAGGTAAAAATAAAACTTAAAAAAAAGTTAAACCGACTTCAAAAATAAGCACTAAAAAGCTACAAATAATATAGATCTAGTTAAATAAAAGATTTTTATATATGTTACCTACAGTGCCGTTTGAAGTTGGTGCCAGTAATACTGGTACTAAGCACATAGGAACATGCCCGGTAAAAAAACTGCAAGTAATTTTTATGTACATATGTATCTGCTTAGTTACCAATGTTGCTGGCACCAACTTCAAACGGCACTGTAGGCAACATATATAAAAAGCTTTTATTTAACTAGATCTATATTATTTGTAGCTTTTTAGTGCTTATTTTTGAAGTCGGTTTAATTTTTTTTTTAAGTTTTATTTAATTTACCCTTTGTATCATTTTAATGAAAATGAGCTAAAGCTCCAATGTTCTTCACAAAAGTTTTCAGTACACTTTAATGCATGTGTGTTGTATATGTACATTAGACCTGGCGTTAAATGTTTTTTTTGGAAACTTGAATGCGGGTAGCGATGAAAATATGCGGTTTGATGCCAAAATTGATGTTGTAAATTTTCAGGCTGATCGCATGGTGCCTACCCGTGCCATAATGGGGTCAAAGGTCAAAATTTTGAAAAATCACCAAAATATTTTTTTTTGCATTTGATAATTTTTTTAATAAGAAATACTATAAATATGTTCATCAACGCTTACGCACACTTTTTTAGAAGGGAAAACATTTACATCATCACCGATATGATTGTCTTCTTTGGACTCTATTTGCAATGCCAAAACCATCTTTTTCTTTGTTTCTGAGTCTACATGAGGATCAAAAAAGGCAAGTGCGATTGCCTCCTCTGATAAATACCACAGATGGTTCCGAATTTTTTCCAATAGCACTGTAGATACTTCTTTATTATAATAGGTAATAATCCCCTTTATCAGCTGCATATCTCTATTTGGCGCTTCAACTGCATTTCCGGTTCTGAACCAGTACGGAATATAGAGACTTACTAAGAAAATGCAGATATTACGAATTCCATTCAACTGATTCGCTGAAATTTTAAAGTGTCCATGAAACAAGTATATTTTTAGACAATAGATAGCCTTGGACATGAATATTGCATGAGACGTAGCTCCAGGTGTACGAAAAGTGAAATTGGGAATGCTACCACCAAGAAAAATGAATGCAAGTTGTAGGAGTTCTCTATAATCATGACGAATGTGAACTTTAGCTAAATATTCAAGACAAAAGTTATTGCTTGCTTCGCGTTCTTGGACAGGTATGACTTTCAAAACTTGATCATCCTGCATACAAGTGCTGAATCCCTTTGAATAAAATGTGCTCCATTCTCGTGCAAATCGTTCAAAAATCGCCACCTCTAGGCCACTTGATTTTCCTATATTAATCTCAAATACAGCTTTTAATAGAATTTCTGCAATATGGTGGCGACATGGTAACCACAATAAGCTGCGTTCCAGTTTGCGTTCCAATAAAGTTCCAGCACCACTATGAGAGCCAGTATTTGCAGCAGTTGTGTCAAAACATATCATTTCTAACGAATTCTGCATATTCATTTTTAGCAAATATTCGTAGACTGATTGAGCAACTGCAGCACCTGTTCCATCTTTAATGATCGGGATAGCTATCAATTTTTCAACGTTCTCCGACGTGAGTACAATAGCCAAGCGGTCAACTTTGTCCTTTCCAGCAAGTGCGGGAAGTAGCTTTCCGTCCCAATGCAAAACAAATGTTTCAGGGATCTAAGTAAAAAACTTAAGCTCAAAAAAACTTAAAACTTGGCCAAAATAAAAAATATGTACCTTGAAATTTTCAATAATTTATTTGCCATGACGTCGACGATATTTTTTACGTTGTTCACGCAAACTTGTGCAATTCAGAACAAGATCCTCAATATTGTGACCCAACGCTTTGGCAGTTGCACTGATGAAGTGTATAGCAAATGGAGTTGACATATTGCCAGCATCCACACAAGCAAGCATTCTATCGTCTATAAAATTATTCTTTCCACGTCTTTGAATCGGCTTATTGGAGCAACTTGAAATGTTGTCACTCTGTTCATCCATCGCCTGGTTATCTTCTCCCGATTCATCACTTTCAAATTCAACATATTCCATAGTCAAGTCTGTTCATGAAATTAAGTGGTAAAAATAGCCACTGTCCAAATACTACATAATAATTACCTGAAGTGCCTTTTTTCTTTTCATTATTTTTTTTCCAATCTTTGTGCCTTTCTTTTTTCTTTATTTGTAACATTTCTATCGACACAAGTCATGCTACCAACGCGTCCATTTTCTCGCTGCTTCGTTAGAAAGTCTATATCTTCCTGTATACTCATCAGCTTGAGTGCGTCAACGTGTGCAATGTCAAACAAATTATTTAAATTTTCCTTAAAGTCATTTTCTTTTTTGCGATAACTCGGAAAAGGAGAATTGCCCACTTTTTGGACTGTTCTCCACTCTTCATAAAGTTTAATGACTTTTGCAGCACATGTTCTTTGATCTGGAGTTGGTATTCTAGCTTTTTCCCAAAAAGGCAATATTTCAGCCAACACCAATCTTGCACTTTCTTTAACTGTTTTATTTTCACAACGAACATTATACAAAAAACACTGAAGCACTTGTTGTTTTGATGGCAATTTCACACCAACTATTTTGGGTTCACATTTACCGATCAAATACACATTTGTATCAGCAGATCGAAGCCGTTTCAACGATGAAATTTTCTTTTGAGCCATTAATTACGAAAATTAACAAAGTAATTTATTTTACATAAACGAAACCTTTCACAACAATATTCAAATTTACAATGACAAAACTTTATCGGCCTTATGTATAAGCAAAAATTGGCATGAAGCTAGCATAAGTGACGAAATTGAATTAGATGTTAACGAGTTCCTCCATACAATTTGGCATTAAAAATTGTCGCATTGCCTAATTTTAACCCACCTCTAAGTCCTAGCATGATTTTTAATGTGGAGTTTCATTGCAAAACTCTTTAAGATCATGTTCAATTTTGCCCATTATGCTAACTTCATGCCAATTTTTGCTTATACATAGGGCCGTATATATTTATATCAAAAGCATTGCAAAGTGTGCAGTAACAGAGCTAGAACAACGGTACTTTTAGACCAGACGTTGCAAAAAATCTCCTTATAGCAAAACAACAAAAAAATAAAAAAAATTCTGCTTGCGCAGAAGTCAAATGAGTTCATCAAAGCTGTTAGAGGAATAACAGCATAGATATTGTTGGTATTTTTTAATTTCTATAAATATTTTCGTCTTATTAATTTAGCAGAAGCACCATAATTTTTTACAACTTAAAGCTGAATTGAAAATTATAATAAACATTTATTTGATTTTTAAAAATTTGGTGATTTGGTGATTTTTCAAAATGTTGACCTTTGACCCCATTATGGCACGGGTAGGCACCATGCGATCAGCCTGAAAATTTACTACATCAATTTTGGCATTAAATCGCATATTTTCATTGCTACCCGCATTCAAAATTCCAAAAAATAAAAAACCCCATATTAGCTGCGCCAGGTCTAATGTACATATTTCCATACATGAGTTTTGTGAACGTGTATATAAAAATTGCATGCGATATTATCATTACAACAACTGACTTTTATGCTACTTTCATATTCCATGCATACCTATTTCTTCATATAAACTGTGTGTAAAATGAACTTATGATCAACTTAATATCAAAAACTTAATATTTTGAAATATTTTGACCCGGTTTTCGTAAACTGCAAACAAGACATAAATTATTTACTTTGCCTCATAGTAGTGCTTCTGATGAACGAATTTTTTCAAAACTATCACAGATTTAAAATAAACTTACAAATAAACTTAAAATAGAAACTTTTAAGTAGCATGGACTCCTCCCTCAATTTACCCGAATCAGAACTGGAAGAATGGACTCCAAGTGAAGAATTAATTACAAAATATAGAATAACTATTTCTAAAAAGTGATAAATTTCATCAAAAGTTTTTGTTAAAGTAATTTCTTTTTTGATAATATGACTTATGCCCTAATTCTGTTCGTTTGTATCGTCTTGTCTATGGACGAAAAAAAGAAGCAGTTTTTATTCTTTAAAACGATTATTATTTATTGTCTATGCTAGAAGGTTCGTGTATTTGCTTTATGATTTTGTTCTAAACATTATATCCAACACATATTTTTCATATACTTATATTTCAAACTAATGTATAATAATTTAATTGAGTTTTTCACCCGTATTGCGTATGTCGAGTCGAATATTCGACTACGAGAATTTTGTATTTGATTAAACAAACAAGTTTTCTTTATTCTATGACAAAATTCTCCTAGACGAATATTCGACTCGACATACGCAATACGTGTGTTTATGTTTTAAAAACATGGCAATAATATTTATATTTTTCATTATCAAAGACAACAACCATTTTTGAAGAAAATAATTTAGAGACTTCAAAGACAAGAACTCAGAAGCATTTTGAAACAAAAACGTCCTAAATCTTCTTACTGAATTAGGACATTATTTTGTAACTGTGAATCGTTTTATAGCTTTAAAATTCGTTTATAATTAAAGTATGCTAATTAATCAGAAATAATTTCTTAATCAGGCTTGAGTTCAGTAATTTCAATTCTTATTGAATGAAATATTTTTATTAATTAATGTGAGTATCTAAAGAAGAGAAGAAAAATTAAACTAGACTTTATAGCTAGGGGAAATACCGATATTTTTCTGTGCAGCCACGCACTTCATCAGCACCCATGTCTATCTACTGGGGTAGAGATTATTATTAACATCAGCTATTTAACTTAAATTTCTATGAAATGGAATATGAGAATTGATTGTGTATACAATCATTGATTTGCCTTTGGCAAACACATTTGTAAGTATCACTATTCATTTTCTGTTTTTCCATTTTATATTTAGGTTAGCACGAAGTTATGTCACTCTACCTTTGTATGTTTAACTATTCTTACTTATCTTTTACGATCATCAAGTTAATTATTTTTACTTATTCGATGCACCATCGGTACATACATATAAGTATTATTGTAGTGGCTTTATGTTACTTTGTTTTTGCTTTCTACAGTTGACTTCGCTTTCCAGCATTCTGAAGCAGTGATAGCCAAGTGAACAGTGATCGCTAAGTGAACATATTTTTGTCACGTGCCCATGATGAATTAAATGAGACATTTTTAGAATTAATTGAACTGTAGTGAATTTTTAATCAGAAATAATTTCTTAATCAGGCTTGAGTTCAGTAATTTCAATTCTTATTGAATAAAATATTTTTATTAATTAATGTGAGTATCTAAAGAAGAGAAGAAAAATTAAACTAGACTTTATAGCTGGGGGAAATACCGATATTTTTCTATGTAACATAAAGCCACTACAATAATACTTATATGTATGTACCGATCGATGGTGCATCGAATAAGTTAAAATAATTAATTTGATGATCGTAAAAGATAAGTAAGAATAGTTAAACATACATAGGTAGAGTGATATAACTTCGTGCTAACCTAAATATAAAATGGAAAAACAGAAAATGAATAGTGATACTTACAAATGTGTTTGCCAAAGGCAAATCAATAATTGTATACACAATCAATTCTCATATTCCATTTCATAGAAATTTAAGTTAAATAGCTGATGTTAATAATAATCTCTACCCCAGTAGATAGACATGGGTGCTGATGAAGTGCGTGGCTGCACAGAAAAATATCGGTATTTCCCCCAGCTATAAAGTCCAGTTTAATTTTTCTTCTCTTCTTTAGATACTCACATTAATTAATAAAAATATTTCATTCAATAAGAATTGAAGTTACTGAACTCAAGCCTGATTAAGAAATTATTTCTGATTAAAAATTCACTACAGTTCAATTAATTCTAAAAATGTCTCATTTATGCTAATTAATTTTATTTTAGTCGAATGTATTGAATTAATTGGTAAAATTCGTGTTTTTTTAACTGAAATAAATGGTATTTTTTTGTTCACAAAAAACTTGACCCATTTTTACTTCAAATTACCCTTTTTTGGCCCTTATTTTCTTAAATATCTTTTTTATGACCCTTTTTCGAAATTTTCAACGGCAAACCTGCCCGCAATGACAAAGCGTGTAAAAAAGATATGAGTATGGAATGGAGCCAGCAGGCCTTATACGTCCAAAAGAAGGAGTACAGAGGCTTTCTAGAAGGCATCCTTACTCCTTCTAGTTCCCGCTGGGTAACCATGCACCCAATGATAAGCCGAGAGTGCTATAACCGTTGTAATTGTAGAAGTGATGACTAAAGTCAATTGAAAACCAAAAACATCAACACCCTTTCAAGCATTCATGCAAATACTTGCATATACTTACAAATTTAGGTGGATGCACAAACGTTGATAAATACCAGCACACAGACAAGTGCAGTTATGTACGTTATAAACACAAATATTTTCATATTTACGCATGTACATATGTGCATATCAGGGATGGCAAAGTTGGTACCATTGTACTTGTTTGGTACTATTCAAACTGGGAAAGTACCTTATCACACTAACTGACTAATTTAGTACATTTAAGGAATCTACTCAAATACACTCTGTATATCTTTTCAACCAATTGCATATGTCAATTTTCCACTTTTGAAGAATGGAACTCATATTCTTCTAACTTGAAAAAATAAGTGGGAAAGCAAAACGCAGCTAGAGAGTAAAAAAATGTGAACTCGTCTATTCCCAATTCAATTTTCGTCTGCATTCGGATGATATAGCAGATGCTATTAATTTTTATATTTTAAATTTCAACTTAAACAGCAAATTTGTGAAAATTGGTAGCCAGAACAAAGTCTATTATTTGAATAAAAACAAATAAAAATATGTAATTGTAATTAAATTACAATTTTTGGAATTTGTTGATAAAATTTTAAAATTCTCAATGCCGTCCCTGGTACATATGTATTCCCACATACGTATGTATATATGGATGTACGTATTTGCAGTAGTTTGCAATTACATTTTTATTTCGAACATCAATATGATTATCCAACACAATGTTCATTCATCACCAACTTTTGATTAAGGGAAAGTGCAATGCGAGGAATGTGTCGAAAAAGGTTAAGATGTCTCACAGACGGCTGGTAGTTGAGAAAAATTTAACTGTATCGACAGAAATCGGAAGAGGAAATAAAATGCTTGAGGAACTTCTGTGTAAATTATGAAGTTAAACTGATGGAGTTATCTTTTAAAATGATAGGGCTTCCAAATAAGAACATGTTTATTCGTAATTTATTTTATTAGTATATATATAACATGCCCTCAACGAGTTTCCCCATACAATTTTACATTAGAAAACACACTAGGATTTAATAGTCGGTTCAAACTACATTTTTTTAATGTCAAAGTATATCCAGGAACTCGTTAACACCTAGTTCAATTTCGTCACTTATGTATTCTAACTTCATGCCAGTTTTTGGATAAGCATAAGGGCGTAAAAGTTTACTTATTACTGAAATGATTTTGGTAACAGTAAGATTTACTGATTACTGAAATAAATATTTACTGTGGTATACCCATGTCATTTCTTTACCTAAATTGTCTTACGCCTAAATCTAATGTACCCTATAAGGTACATTACACGCCTTGTAAATTCATCAACTCTACACCTTCCCATAAATCCTCTGTAGTCCTGGATCCAACTGATGCTTATATTGAACTAATTTGCCGCAGATATGAAAGACGCTAGAAATGATAAGCAGTCGGGTACCATTATGTTCGAAGGCCATAAAAACGGTTGGACTATCAGTGCATATCTTTTTGATGGTCAGGGTTGTCAGATTTCTTCCGACCTAGTTCGCCAAATTGATTTCAAATAATCGTATAAAAATTAGCAGAAAATAGCCAAAAGTAGAAACAAAATCGCCAAAAATTATTTCTTGTAAATTTTTCTCATCCAAATTCATTTGTTCATTAATAATTATCATTATTATTATTTGTTCATTAATAATTATCATATGTAATTTGGCTTACAAAGCGATACGAACCTTAGCCCGTTCAAATCATAAATATAGAAACAAATGAAGTTGGAATAATAATTAAAAATTAACTAAAATTAATAGCCATGGCAAAAATTAAAAAAAAAATATATACTAAATATTAACAAACCAAAAAAGTTTGTCTTAACTAGAACCAAAATAAGTAAATTAACTAACATGTGGACATATAGTAAAGAACAAACTACAATGGAAAGAATTGTGAATTTAGAGATGGTAAAATTGAGCTTTCGTTACAAAAAAGCTTTCAGATAATTGAAATACGATGAATCAAAACAATTCACATATTCCATTTGCATAAAAGTTACGTATATAAAGCACAAATCTACATCAACTGACACCACACACAGTGGACCAAACACAAAAGAACGCTGATGATGAAGGTTTAGTGGCCTTCGAAAACAGCTAGTTGTTCCGTTCAACTATGTGTTGTTAGTCAGAGTATTTACAACAAACTTTGGTGTTATTTGTTCATTAATAATTATCATATGTAATTTGGCTTACAAAGCGATACGAACTTTAGCCCGTTCAAATCATATATATCAAATTGTTTTAATTTCTTGCAGACGAGTTTTGGTAGAATTTATTTCTTTTAACTACTCCATCAACAAAATATTTTCCTGAATTACAAAAATTTTTAGATTCAATTTTGTTAAAAAATATCCATCAAAATCGCCAAAAAATGTATTTATCGCCAGAAAAATCGCAATATCGCCAAACCAAAAATTTTGATGCCACGTTTCGTGAGAAATCCCCATATCTGACAGCCCTGTAACCAATATCTATAAAATTTGCTCCCAACTTATGCCCGTAATTTCTACATACAGGTAATTTACATAATCTTTTTACCTACGAGTTTGCCTCATAAAATTTGACTTACACGATAGATATCTTTACACTAATATATATCTATGGGTAGAAATTACGGGCATTATTACTGATAGTTATTCCTTCTATGTATTTTTCTTGTATATAATATATGATGAATTATAGTAAAGTTGTACGTGAAGTAGTTTATTATAAACTTTTTTTTAATTTTTAACTACGGAGGTGAAATTTTGGGATATACTTTCAGAGGTGATGGTAAAGATAAAATGTACATTTTTTATTTCGGCTAAAAATGTATCGCCAACTCCATAGTTAAGGGTTATGTTTAGTATTAGAGTTTTTTCCCGTACTTTTTCATTTCCCGTTAAAGCGGGAATTTATTTTGTATATCCCGCTCCATAGAAATAATAAACATTAAATTTTCCAGGCATTAACAGAAACTTGATTAGAAAGCTTAAAAAACTAACTAAAACACATCTTATATACATAAATACTCGAATGTTAATTCAAATTGGGCTTTAGAAGAACTTTATTTTGTTCAACTTTTAGTTTTTAAATTCCTTAAAGGTTTTTTCCAACACGAAAGACTTTGTTATATGAGATCAAAAACGTAAACTTACAAATAAAGTAATAACATAATAGTTAATAAAAACAAACAAAAAATAAAAAATACTCGAGGTTTGAGATCTTAAACAGATCAGTGAACAGCGTTGTCAACTCGGTGCTTTTCGCACCGTTTTTAGTGCTTTTTGAAATTTTCGACGCGAAAAATTTTGAAGTTAGTGCTCAGTGCTTTTTTAAACTCATTTTCGGTGCTTTTTGTTTTGAGCGGTGGCACTAAACCAAAATAAATTTCCTTATCTATTTCTTTTTCGAGGAAGTCTATCATTGAAAAAACATAAGCTCTGAAGTTAAATAGAGCATTTAAAAAAATTCTAATAAGATTGTACAAGACTTGGTTGAAGAAATAAGCGCCATACTACCCTCAAACTTTAAAATTTTAAGTATAATTAATGTAAGCAGTGTTTTGCCACACAACAAGGAAGACATAATACAAGTATTCAGTAAACTATCGAGTTTTGGGCAGAAGTAAAATCTAATAGCGCTTGAGGCATTATCAAAAATTGCATTAGCATCAAACTTCTGTCACTTCCATATTTAAACGAAGAAGTTGAACGCGCTTTTACCTCTATGACTGTAGTTTAGTCTAAACCACGGATGCAAATCATGGTACAATTCTACTTTTTATGCTACATTTTTGACCTCGTTGGAACCGTGGTACTACCGCGAATTACTTGGTACAATTTAAAAATATATTATATTATATGTCACTATATAATTATATATATTTTTTTATATAATTTTGCCTATGTTGTCTTTAATTTTTTTGTGTATGTTTTATTTTAGACGACCAGCTTCTGTGTTTTTACCTTGGAAACAGCATTCCGCCAAGGTAAATTCATGTACCAGGTGGTGTCATGTCTGCAACCAAAAACTCTGTCTAGTACCTTAACTGTACATGTTAAATTGACAGCACCTCGTACATGAACTCGCCATGGCTGTGGTTATATTTATTTTGTTAACTACATATGGCTCCTTTACTTCAATAGTGTGTTTTACGATTTATCGCGCATTTTTTATGCGCATAACTTAGATTTTATAGTGCATGAAAATAACATTTCTGTTAATAAGCAGAATTTGTAAAATAACCGATCTCTAACAAGTCTAATCTACGAATAAACCCTTATGAATGTAATATTTAATATTTTTTTATGTTATTTTTTATACTGAATTTTTATACACATTTTTGTTAAGTTTCTGTTTTTTATTGTTTGTGTACTTCTGAGTTTTTACACATTTTTTTACGTTTCCGTTCTTATTAATATATAGGAAAAAAAATTTTACCGTCATGGTCCAAAAAGTACATTTTTCACAGTTGGTACAAAATCCAAGAAGTAATTTTCCTTCCCTGGTCTAAACTACGTAACAGAATGTCCTTACACTTGGTTAGCACTTTGCTTTTTATAAAAATCGCCCTGAAACGAGACAATTTTGATGTAAATAGAGCTGCCGGTTTTGGTTAATTATAACCAAAATTTGTAAATTTTTTCCCAATGTCCAATATTTTTTTCATTTCGATTACTTTTTTGCTATGAATATTTTTTATATAACTTGATAAACTTACAAATCACTTTTTTTATATTTAACTTTGTTATTTATATTACGTTTGCTGCACAATACTTTTGGCACCTTTTGTATTTCGTTCAAAATTTATTGCCTTTGTCAGAGAAAGAATGTTTCTACAGCATAGTTTAATAACAACCAAATTTGGTAAGCCCATCGAGTTCAAAATATAATCAGCTCTTAACTTCATAAATACTTGTCCATTACTGCCAACTTGACTAAGCTCAAGTGATTAGTTTGTTCCTTGGCAAAAAAATTAAAATTTTTTTTTATAATAACTTCAAAAGGCTTCGTCAAATTGATTTTAGAATACACTTATTAATATATAAATAAAATGTGTGCCTTTAATTTGACGTTTTAGGAACGGAATGCATATGTATGTATTTATGAATAAAAATTTTTTCTAAAATGGAAAAATAAAAAGTGAAGTGAAGTGCGTGGCTACACAGAAAAATATCGGTATTTCCCCCAGCTAATAAAGTCTAGTTTAATTTTTCTTCTCTTTTATAGATACTCACATTAATTAATAAAAATATTTCATTCAATAAGAATTGAAATTACTGAACTTAAGCCTGATTAAGAAATTGTTTCTGATTAAAAATTCACTGGATTCCCTCGAATTCCCGCACGGGAAATCCCGGGAAAAAACCCTACTTATGTCCGTAATTTCTACAAGTAGATATCTATTGGTGCCTAGATATCTGTCGTGTAAGTTGAATTTTATAAGGCAAACTCTTGGATAAAAACCTTTGGTAAATTACATGTGTGTAGAAATTACGGGCATTACCCAGCAAAAAACTTTGCCTACTAGAATGCAAAAAAGTGTATGTACTCTCCAGTCGTAAGTACTTACAATTTGACTAAATAACCCATTATTTTTGTTTGAGAAGTTCAAAAAGTATGCGGTACCCTATACTTTTTGCCTAGAAACATCCAAAAGTTAATATATTACTGATTGCCTAATGCTATGTTTAGACGACGAGTTGAATCACCTGCTTCGCTCTCTGAATCATGTTTATGAATCATGCTGTTTAGACTACTCATTCGTGCTTCGTGTGCAGCGTGCCAATTCAGTGCTTTTCGTACTAGATTTAGAGTTTTTTAATTCATAACAGTGCGGAATTTTTCAAATTGTTGCTTAAAAAAAGGCACTAAATTGGTGCTTTTCACCTTTGATTTTAATGCGTTTTGCGAATCTACTAAATATTAATTTGTTAAAGTGTGGTGGCTTTATTTTCACTTTCCAAAAACTATCTGCTTTCACCCCTTTTAAACATGCGAAGTTTCCTTTGCAGAATGTTAATTCAGCTGGGTGAAATACGAAGGAAGAAAAACTTTATCTTTCATAGTGAGAAAAAAGAATATATTTCTAGAAATTACAGAGGATACCACGTTGGAAACACGTTATAAAATAACTTAATTACAATAATCTAATTACTAACCACTGAGGGAAGCAATGTATTGCTTTCTTGATAATGAAAGCTTTCAAAAATGCATCCGAAAAGTACTAACGTAAGGTTCTCTAACAAAGTGGACAGAAGTAAAAAAAAATGTAAACCAGTAACTTTTGTATCTGAATACACAAAAACTACACATTATTACTTCTGTAAAACGAACTAGTAAGGCAAAAAATTAATGGCTTTTTGGAAACTGAATGCATTGCTTCTAGCTGGCTTACAAAAACTCTTCTGGGAAGCGGTAATTTTTGCTGGGATGGTGAAATTGAAGAAATAGAACGAAGTATCAGAAATTTAAGGATACATAAATGGAAAAATTTGCTCAAAACTGATCTATTTTGCATTGAAGTTTATAATTATAGAAATTCAACTAATCATAATCCATTTCTAATACTGTCAATATTTCCTCTAAGACTATTAACATTACCATGTTCAAATGTTGAAGTAGAAATAACTTTTAGCACTTATAACTATTTTAAAAGTAAGTAAGAAATACAATAATGATTTTATAAATCAAATTGTTTCAGTCATATAAAATACGGTCTAAAATGAAAAGACTTATGTTGTTCAGTAACTCGTTTCTGTAATTCTCGCATCGTAAAATTTCTCACATGAAGTGTGAAACACAAAATTCCATCGTTTCTCGATTTGTGAAAAAAGTGTTTCTGTATTTGAATGTGAAAACAGACAACACTGAATCTGTTTTTACTGGAATATTTCCAGTAATCGAGTGTCAAATGAAAACAAAAGTCACAAAAATATTATTTCAATAACAAAAAAATAATAATTTTCAAGAAAAATAAAATTGTATAATGAACTTGAATATAAAGTGAATGTAAAATGCTTCAAATAAGTTTTTTCTAGCAACTGTCTTTATTATAGAAAATTCCACAAAAAAATTGTAAATAAAATAATGATATCGACTCCTTAATAATAATTATTAATTAATATAAATTATAATATAAATTATAATTTTAGTTCAACAATTCGTTGCATATCTTTTCAACTAGTTTATTATTCATATTTTCATGTTTCATGTTTTTGTACAAATTTGGTTGTTCTCGCACCAATTTAAAATGGGAGTTATTTAGACAGTTCCTGCGAGAAACTTTTCACAAAATATTGTTACAGAAACACTTTTTCTCACATCGTTCCAATAATTGCTGGAAATTCGTTTAAATTACAGATAGTTCTCTCAAAGCAACGATACAGAAACACTTATGTGACAAAAGCCATTTTGTGTTTCAATTTACACTGTTTTTGTTACGATTCCCTTGTTTCATGCGGGAAATTTTACGATGCGAGAAATACAGAAACGAGCTACAGAATGTAACATACTGAACCATGTTCATGTAAAAATTAATTCAGATGAAACACCTAAAATCTAATTGTTTTATTAAAACAGCTTTATGGCCAGAGGAACAAAATGAAACTGCATTTCCTGAAACGAGAATATAATTCTCGTTGATCACTCTTTTCTTAAAATAATACACCATAATTGCAGGGTCTTGCCAAATGAACTTCAATTATTTTCCTACTCATATTCTACTTATAAGCAAAATCGAAATATGGCTCGATATAATTGAAATTATTACATAAAACCTATGAAATGTAGTAAATTTAAAATTGTAGTTATTTTAAATTTTTAATTTCTACTGATTCAATACATATATAATTAGCCATGTGGGCTTTCTCTGAATTGAAAATAAATAGATAAATAGAAAAATATAAATAAAAAATATATTGCATTTAGTGCTTTTATATGAACACACAGTGCTTTTTGCGCTGAAAAAGTTGGCATCACTGTTCGCGAGGCATTTTTTTATGTATATTCACACAAATATACATATCATACGCACGTATATACATGCATACATACTTACATAAATTCGATTCATTGAAAATCTTGTTTTTGAAGGCATCCCTATATTTTCTTCTTATTTTTCCTTTTTATATTATTCATAACTTAATTAAATTTATTTATATTAAACTCACATCTATGTTTTTTGGCTTGTTTTCATTTGTTTACAAACACACACATACACATATACTTATTTTGTTTTGACAGCTAGTTCAGATAAAGTGGCGATTACTGCGATAAAAGTTAGAGAAGATACCAATTTTACGTGCTTCGCAAGTAGATTCGTATTGAATCTACTTGATTCGCTCTCATAATTTTGTATGGCGAAGCAAGTTGATTCGGTCATGATTGGGGTGTGAAGCATGAATAGAGCACGAAGCAGGTATCGTCTAAACATAGCATAAGAGTACTCAAAATTTAATGGATTATTTTTTGCTTACAAATATGCAAAATTTCATAGATTAATTTTTGCTTAAACTTATTCTAAATTAATTTGCTAGTTTTCCTAATTAAAATAATTTTCACGATCAATAAATTTTTCTCTATGTATATATCCTTATTAACTGGAAAGCAATACAATAAGTACTTTCACGTAATGATATAAATAAGTTCTTATTTTATTAATTACAGGGCAGTCATTATTACGCACATAAAATAATTACATAAATAAGTATCAGTCATTACTTTGTAACCCATTACAAAATTTCGAAAACTTTTTGCTGGGTAGTATGCATTTAATATTTTTTACTTATTTCTGACATTAAAGTTAAATTACCAGCTTGGATTTATTTTTAATTTATAAATGAATAGCCTACCGTTGAGTTGCTTTTAATTATATTATTATCGGCATATGATGTTTGTTTTATACCATTTATTAACCTTTATATCAATTTATGTCGTTTGAATCAATTTATTGATGAAAAACAAAACTTTTTGAAAAAAAAAAATATATTTTTTTTTATCTCTAAAAATAAATGCAACTTTTTTTTAATTTTTGAAAATTTTTTAATTTTTCTTGCAATTTATTTTCTAAAATTTCTTTTGAGCTCATGTTCATCATGTTTCATCATATGTCCTTTTCATCGATATAAAAATTAATAAATGATAGAAAACTGGGAATAATTAAGATTTTTAGGTACTTTTAACCAAGTTTTAAATGCTAATTACTTTTTAAAGAGCTAACAAAAAAAATTTTTAGCGCCACTGAATTCAGCGTATTCAAATTAGGTTTATTCACCAGATCCCCCGCTTGGTACATTTTGAAATTTTTGTGGTAGAAATTCAACACGCAGTCTAGATTGTAAGCTTTTAATATGCAAATCGCTTTTGAAATCCATATGGTGTTACGGAATTCAGCTATGGGGCACTGCTTCAGCTTCCAATGTAAAGAGAATCCAAAGAAGGCAAAACAAATTTTTAAGGTTAATGACATCGGCTCCATGTTACATTAAAAATTCAAATTTACATCGTGATTTAAATATGCCACTAGTGACTGCTGAAATTGCAAAATACGCAGGCAATTATTTAACAAAACTCGGGTCACATCCTAATCCGCTCGCTCGTAACATCTTAAACTTTATTGGACATATCTTCTTAAAAGAAGGTAGACTAGGGCTCTAATACGCAACACTCCAGATGAAAATAAGTTTGTGCTTAATACGTTAAGTTTGTTTCCGACACTGGTTGGGCCTTATAATTATATATAGATTTAAGATTTTAATACTTATTATTAGTTAATTTTTAAAGATGCAATAAATAAATATTAGTGTGTAGAAAAAATAAAAAAAAATATGGAACAATATTAATTTAAAATTACCCAATTTTGATAACTTGAATATGGAAACAATATAGAAAATATATTTTGCGACATTGAATTAAAATTGAATTCTTATAGAACCATATTTTCGTCTAAATGATATGATATATGGTTTATATACGCATTTAAGTTTAATTTATCAATTTAATATTTATTTATTAATATTTATTTGTTAATATTATCAATTCAATATTTTGCAATTTAAATTCTTAAATAAGAAATTTATGGAATAAAATTTTTTAAATAATATAATAATAATATATGACATCAATGTTATTCACAAAATAAATAGAAACTAACTAATTAATTCAAAGTTGAAAATTATTTATTTAATGTATTTCAATATACATAATTTGTTTATTATATTGAAAATTATTGAATTAATGTCACACGTTCTTGTTTTGAAGTTTGCATTTTCCCCTGAGTGTATAAATCAAAAATAGAAATATATAAAAAGTCTTAAGCTTTTTTTTAAAGTTCATTAACAAAAAGCCCTAACAAAAATAACTTTCTCAAATCAAGAAAAAAAAGTCAGCACTAAATTCATTACAAGCTTTAAGCTAATTTCGCATATATTTTTGTTTTTATGTCGAAGGTTTTTTTGCATTCCTTTTTTTTTTGTTCAGTCTATTTAAGAAAAATTGAGATACGCTTTTTCTTTATTAACTATACCATCGATAAGTAATTTATTTCAATCAAACTATCATTTGACTTTTCTAGAGGGCACTTTAAAGAGGATAAGAAACGTAGCGTCATCTGGCGAATAGAAAATATAAAAAATATAAATTTGTATATACAAATGTATTTTGTGACTACAATTACATTGAAAATGTATAAGAAAAAACTAAAAATATATCCTGTAAATCTGTGTAAAACTTCGCACACAACCCTTCGATATACATACATATGTATGCACTTATTACTTTAATGCATTTGCCTGTGTAATATGTGTTAAATGTATGATCAGAAGTTAAAGCATTTGTAAAATAATTTTACATGTGGTAAATTTGTATAACATTTCATTACCAAATACATAGTTTGATTCGAGCTTTATAGCAAAATTTATAGAATTACAAAAAAAAACTAAAACTGATTAAAAGTGCTTTTCAAAGAATGAATTTGCCAAATTATTTGAGTGTAATTATTTGGATAGACCCCACAGCAATGAAAAACTAAATTTACGTTTAAATGCGAAATGCTGTCATTCAAATAAAACACTTAATAACCAAAAAACTGAACAACTTGTTGTGTAAGTCAATTTTATTTGAATTCATTAAAATAAATGTTTGGAAAATTTGCTATAATTTTCAAAGTAATTTTGTTGCTCAATTTTCTAAAAAATTTCAGTATGTTATTTTGTTTAAGTTTCTTCTTTTTTTTTTGCTATTTGGAATAATTATTTGCTCACGAAATAACCCAAGAGTACTCTTACTTTTGCCACATTTATTTATTTCAATGTACAATGTGGTTTCTTAAGAATCTATGTTGATTGAAATGTGTGTTTTTACATAAATTTTTTTAGTAAAAAACATAAATATATACACGCTATGTACGTACCCAGCAAAAACTTTGCCTACTAGAATGCAAAAAAGTGTATGTACTCCTCAGTCGTAAGTACTTACAATTTGACTGAATAACCCATTATTTTTGTTTGAGATGTTCAAAAAGTATGCGGTACCCTATACTTTTTGCCTACAAACATGCAAAAGTTAATAGATTACTGATTGCTTAAGGGTACTAAAAATTTAATGGGTTATTTTTTGCTTACAAATATGGAAAATTTTATAGATTAATTTCTGCTTAAACTTATTCTAAATTAATTTACTAGCTTTTCTAATTAAAATAATTTTGACGATCAATAAATTTTTCTCTAGATATATATCCTTATTAACTGGCGAGCACTACAATAAGTACTTTCACGTAATGATATAAATAAGTTCTTATTTTATTCATTACAGGGCAGTCATTATTATGCACATAAAACAATTACATAAATAAGTATCAGTCATTACTTTGTAAGCCATTAAAAGAGTACTACCCATTACAAAATTTCGAAAATTTTTTTATGGGTATATATCTATACATAATTAATAATTTATATACATTTTCGACAAAGAAATCATATTAGTGGACTTATTCCTAGTCAGGTTCAAGTTCGCATTTTAGTCGCTGTGGAGAAAGGGTTACGGCCATACAAAAAAAATATTTTTCACTTCACCAAAGCTTTTATAAGTTCGTCTTACAAATGTATAAATTTCTATTTATTTATGTAAGTCTCTCTTAGTTAATAGAGAGCCATCAGATATTTTTTCTTTATACTACATCTTTTCATATCAATTAATTTATTCATTTATTTTTTCTTCTTCATTTCAGTGTGTCAATGTAACGGTCATGCACGTCGTTGTCGTTTCAATTTGGAGTTGTATAAATTGTCTGGACGTGTATCGGGTGGTGTTTGTTATAATTGTCAACATGATACAACTGGAAGATACTGTCATTATTGTCGTGAAGGATTCTATAGGGACAACACAAAGCCACTCAATCATCGTAAAGTTTGCAAAAGTAAGTGCTGTAATTTTCCTTTGGATTTTTTTTTTCTTATTTAATACTTGATAAGAAAACAAATCTGCATATCGCACACTAAATCATAAACAGACACAACTCAAAATGATCAAAATGGTTTGTTTTTTTATAAACCAGTTCACTGGGAAAATCTCTAACGACCGTAAAAGTTTGTTTTGCAGCACAGTCTTTTTGAACAGTACAAAATACCGTTAGGCCAGTTTAAATGTATGATATCATCGTTTGGGGGGTTTAGGTGCTCTACGTGTTGTTGAATTTTAACATAATTTTTCTAAAAAACGAATCTATAGGATTTTGTGATTTGTCTACATACTATATATGTAGTTGCTTTTAAAAGATAATTTTGAGAAAAAATTGTATC
Source organism: Tachina lurida (assembly GCA_944452675.1). Classification (NCBI taxonomy): domain Eukaryota; kingdom Metazoa; phylum Arthropoda; class Insecta; order Diptera; family Tachinidae; genus Tachina; species Tachina lurida. The sequence continues at coordinate 67,382,194 of OX101755.1, forward strand.
TCCTCGTCGCTTCTGTAACGGACAATTTTCTAAGAGTAATAAAAATCCTGTTGGCTCTATGCGCCACCTTAACCCTTCGATATTCTATAACCTCTTCATCACTAAGTGCACCTCATGTTTTACAGCCTGTTTTTAGGACGCGACTCGTTGATAATAACCGCTAGCAAATGAGCGTTTTTTGGTTTTTAGAACGCGACTGTTGACGTTTTTTACTAAATGACGTAACAACTGTCAATTTATTTTGGTTTGTATTAAACGATTTGTCTCGTCATAAACTTCAAGGTGGACGATTGAAAATTTCTAGTCGTGTTCAACAAAAGTGCATAAAAAAAATATATAAAATTTCTACAAAAGCAGAAAAAATAAACAAACAGCGACATAAAATAAAACTAAAAGACTTGAAAGCTCAACGAAAAAAAAAAGTAGACATACATAAGTATGTATGCACATACATATATATATATAAATACATATGCACTCTAAAACACTTTTGTTGAAAATTAGGTCGATAATAGCAGGCAACACTTTACAGACTACTTTCGACCTAAAATTACATAACTATATTTTTAAACCTTTTGTTGATCTTTGAGCACAATATGTTTAATTTTGAATAAAATATGTTTAATCATGGGTGAGAGCAAATTTCATTTACGCCCTTTCCAATAAAATTGCAAAATTCACCAGACAACCGATCAGAATATCAACACGCAAATTATTTAAAAAAATGCGGTTTTTATTAGAGTTACTCCGTGAAATGCACTACATAATTATTATAATTTTGAAATACTGTCCTGCATTTTGAATAATTATAAATGTAAATGATAGATTCTTTTAATTTTGCAGATAATTAATTTCTATAGATTCACAACATTTATTTATCACTATTTAAACAAAATACATACCACGAGTATTATTATTTACACTATACTGCTTTAAACACTAGACATTTAATTTAATAAAAAATATGGAGTGCTTCTGTTGCAACTTGTTCACTTTTCTACTTCTACTTATTTTTTCAAACATATTTCTGCTGTTTTACGCATATATGCTTAATTTTAAACGTTTTGACGTTATTTAGACATATGTGGCTCTATTTTAAGGACACTTTGCTTAAAAATAAACACTTTTAACAGCGGATTTGAATTTTTGTGTAAAAGAAGACAAATATAGTTTTTTTGATGCAAATAACAACAAAATCAATATAAATTTAGACATTAACGGCCTTATTCATAAAAAATATTTCAGGTTTATTAACCCCTTATTTGACATATTTCTATGGGAAATTTGTCAAATAAACCTGTAATAAACCTAAAATTGTTTTTATGAATTAGACCGTAAGAATATTTCAACAACAATTTAGACAATATATGATCCTAAATTTGCGTTAATGTTTTAGAATGTGTATGTATATACTAGTCATGCACGAATATTCGTATTCGTATTCGAATTGTCGAATATTCAGAAATTTTTAGATATTCGTATCCGTATTCATATTCGCCAAATTCAGGCGAATACGAATACGAATATTTTTCCAAACAAATTAAATAAATAAATACATAAATCCTAAACGAAATTTAAATAAAATTGTATCATTTTCAAATATTATTTAATGACGATCATTAAAATGTTGGGTGGTTTTTATTAACTCTAAAGTATGAAGTTTTTATTTCATAATTTTTTTTAATATTTCATATTGCAGGCGTAAAGAGAACCCCAATTTAATGTCTATAAATTTCACATATAATATTCGTATTCGTATTTGCGAATATCGTTTCAAATATTCGTATTCGTATTCGCGAAAATCAAAAATTGGCATTCGTTACATCACTAGTATATATCATAAAGCAAACTTGTGTATACTACTTTCATATTAAAAATAATTTTGATTATTCAGCATCAAAATGACAACAGCAATGCAGCTTGAGCAATTTGTCGCCTGCATAGAACAGTTTTGTCATTTGGCCACAGGAAATCCGAAGTTCGGGATCAGCATAGCTTCTATGGAGTGTACATGGGAGACGGTGGCAATGAAAATAAATTCTTACGGTCCTCCATCAAGAAGTGGTAACGAAAAACGTTTGTAGCCGCGCACGAACAAGTGGTATATTTTTATAAATTTCCACTGGGTTAAGAAACAGTTCAAAAAATATTGCGTTCATATTTTTCCAGGAGGCAGCAGCTTTCTTAATAATGTACTTTTTATTTGATAAACGCAACTACATGCACTTACATACATAAAATTTAATTGTTTTCAGAAATTTTTAAAACAATTGAATTTTTAATGCTAATTCTTATATTTACTCTAGTCAGCTGTATTTCTTTTTGGCGCCAGAATAGGGTTGCCTTTTTACCAATTTGCATACATAATTTTGTATGAAAAGAGATAAACAAAAACTATTTTTGAACACGTTGGCAACGTGACATTTTGACACAGAGTTGATATATACGTGATGCAACGTAAGTGGCACGACAAAATCGCGTCGTGTCCTATGAACGCTATTTCTTACGTAGTCGTCTATGTATAGGCTGATAGCGTTTCAATTGTGTCGTCTGCTAAAAACAGGCTGTTAGTCTATTTTCCATTTGGAAGGCACATAGCTTTTTGCAGTTTCCACCGCAAAAACGAGTTTTTCGCTGAGTACGGATTTCATATATTCCAATTACGAGGTAGGATTATTAGGTAGGATATATTTCTTGCGCTCTGATGTTTGTTTCACTGAGACTTATATTTTCTAATTAAAATTGTACAATGTATAGCAGACATTTCTGTGATAGACCAGTTTTTATAGCGATAGATTGTGTACTAGTCGCCTACTAGCTGTTGGTGGTTTTACTTTCCATAATATGCCTGCTTTACTCCAAAATTTTCCACCACTTGCAACATAATTTTTTTCTATGTTATCATCGTTATCAAACTTCTCTGCGTATTCCACGTCGAATATATCATTTTCTGTTTCAGACGCACAGTCAGTTTTTTGAAAACATCGAATTTTCGATATATCGATATTTTTTGCCTAGAAATGTTGCTAAAATATTCCAAATCTAAAAGAAATACACATACTAACATATCGTGCCATAACCGCCAAAAATTTTTAAGCGACATAAATTTTGAACAATTATTGAGACTTTATAAAGGGTTTTTAAATCTGATTTCTATAAAAAATTTGTTTCTTGAGCCTTTAGAAAGCCTTAATAATTTTTATAAATAAGGATGTTAATCATTGTTTAATGAATGCCCAGTGTTGAACACTTCATAGTTCATCGTTGCAGAATAAGAAATATCCACTAGGCAATAATATTTATAGAAATCGTGAACAACCAAATTAATATTGACTACGAAGAAGGAAATAAATTTATCCATACATCTGTATGTTTAATTTGTAATATAAGATAATTTCTAAAAAACTGCATTAATTTCGAATGCACAGTTAGTCAATTTAAGAAATTTAATACAAAGGAACTATTTATGTTAAGTTATACGTTCTGTTTCTAAATTTTAATAGTTACTTTTTCTGTAATAAATCAGCTGTTTTTGACCAGAACGGTCACAGTTTTCCACTAAAGTGATGAGTTTTACATCGTACATTGTTATGTTTCAATATAGTTTTATGTTTTTCTGGTAAAAATTACATTTTTTCAAATTCTTAAAGCACAATCTTATTTTATTTCGAAATGTTTTTATATTATTTATGCTGCCACTAACAATTAGTTAACAGTTTTTTATTTTCACAGGTTGAAACGAAACAGAACAGAATGAAAGAGAAACCAGTAAGAGTCAGCTGATTCGTAACAGAACAGAAAGTAAAAACAATTTCTGCCTTTAGGCTTATACCCACACCTGGCTTAGTTGGGTCACCTTATAAATGCGCCTGGGATGTTATTATGAAATTTCTCTTTTTTTTCTTCGCATCTATAGTACTGATGCCAATATCGTACAGTTAAAAAACGGCTATAGCTCTTAAAAGTATCGAAACTCGATACGCGTAAATAAGAATCGATGCATTGATATATAGGTTTTTGAAATATCGGCGATATATATCGATATTTATTTTCTCAAATATCGTTATTTCGATGTATCGATATTTTTTGCCCATCAATAGTCAATGGTACCATTTCCAGGCACATAATCATCCTTCTCTTCACTTATAGCATACGGTTCTACATCATCACAATCGCATATATGTACATATATGCAATCATCCTATTTGCGGCCGCTTATCTTTCAGCAGGTGTAAAACGATGAAATCTAGCTGAGCTACTTGCAACAAACATAATTTTAAAACTTTTTTCAACCTTTTGTCGTGCAAATGGCATGTAACGCCAGAATGGAATCACCCATATGTTTTTAATAAAACAAGCCTTTTACCAAAGACTATAAATATATATATATTTATAGTATTATATTATATATATTTATAGTCTTTGCTTTTACATTGCTCTTATTTGATCTATATATATAAAACACGATGTGTGTATGTATGTATGTATGAATGTAACGTATGGACTCCAAAACGGCTGGGGCGGTTTTAATGAAATTTTCAGGGAATCTTTAGAACATTCAAGCGGGTGACACTGTGAAGTCTGATTTTTGATTTTCGGTCTGCGGGCAGAGGGGCGTGACAAAATCCAATTTTCATATTGCACTACCAATGCCATATATATGTATATTTATTTTTTTGCGTGGTGGGGAGGGGTAGCGAAGCACACCGGGTTAAGCTAGTATTTTATTAAATTTGTAGGAATATTTGGAAGCTTCATCACCTTCTATTTTTCAGTCTTCTTTTTATACCCTTTACCAAAAATGGTAAAAGTGTATATATATAGGTTTGTCATTCCGTGTGTAATTTCTATAATATTAATATGCGACACATAAAATATATAAATACTGAATACTTATGCATAGGGAAGACGAATAAGCGATGTCCGTCTGTCCGTCTGGTGTACGTGAAATCGGTTTTCCGAAGCTCCCGGAAAAGCTAGAGATATCGGTCTTTGAATGGTGGGTCAGAAATGGTCCAAAATAGATTGGTATTGAAAATCAGCAAAATTGAGTAGACAGTTTCAAAGCTGGAACTTAATTTTGCCAAATAAAAGTAACAAGCTAAATCTTCTATCTTATCTTTCGGTACCAATAAAATTGGTATTAAAAATATGAAAAATAAATAAAAAAAAAAAATCAAAACGTTGTTTCCAGGGTTGGAAAACTTTAACTTTTTTAAAAATAACCAACTAAAACTAATTTTACTATTTTCTCAATGAATTAAACATATCTTACATTCTTAAAAGAAAAATATTCGTGTAAGAAATCAGAAAAATCTAATATGATGATTGCAGGGTTGGGAAACTTACACTTTTTGTAATATATATAAAATTAACTAGGCCTAATTAATTTTTTTCTTCTTCTTTATCAATTCAATATAGTTATTTTATGTTTTTAAAAAAAAAGTTTCATATAGACAATTAGAAAAATAGAACTCCATAGCTGGAAAATTTGATTTTTTGGATATTAAAGTAAATAGTTAAAAGTAAATTTTCCTTAATTTTTTAAGGAACAAGATTGGTATAAGGAACCAAATAAATCTAAAAAGTGATTCCAGGGTTGGAAAACGTACACTTTTTGTGATATATAAAACCAATTAAATAAAACTAATTATTTCTTTGGTTATTAATGCCCTAATTCTGTTCGACGAATGTATCGTCTTGTCTATGGACGAAAAAATAAGCAGTTTTGATTCTTTAAAACAAATATAATTTATTGTCTATGCTAGAAGGTTCGTGTATTTGCTTTGTAATTTTGTTCTAAACATTATATCCAACGCATATTTTTTCATATATTTTTCAAACTATTGTATAATAATTTAATTGGATTTTTATGTTTTAAAAACATGGCAGTAATATTTATATTTTTCATTGTCAAAGACAACAACCATTTTTGAAGAAAATAATTTGAAGACTTCAAAGACAAGAATTCAGAAGCATTTTCAATCAAAAACGTCCTAAATCTTCTTACTGAATTAGGGCATAAATAATTCTATGTTTTAGAAAGAAATAAATAAGTATTAGAACCAGAAAAATCAAAATTATGGTTTCATGGTTGGAAATTGAAAAAAAAATTTTTTTTGGGTAAATATTAACTAGATAGAATATTTTGTTTTCAGTTAAACATACGAGTATTTCATGTTTTAAAAATTTATTCAAATATATTCTCTACTCGTATATGCTTAATTTGTATATGGGTATCTAATTTAAGTATAAACGAAGGTTTTTGCAATGTTGTTTATTATGTTCTCAGCACAGCTATGTTTCAAATCGGTAAATGGAGATAAAAATTAATTTAATCGCTTAAGAAAAGTCAAAGCTATAAAATAAATTTATTGCATGTTTCATTTCATTTCCCTGAACCTATTACTTTCTGCTGAACAAAATCGAAAAAATTCTTTAGGAATAAACCGTTTATATAATACCGCGATATATCATTTCTAATGGGGGATGTTTAAATTGAGACACGAAAGAGTATTGGTATAGAGGTACAATGCTAAGGCTATTTTAGGGTTAGTAACCAGGGAAGGAAAACGACTTCTTGGATTTTGTACCAACTGTGAAAAGAAAATTTACTTTACGTAAAAAATGTGTAAAAATTCAGAACTAGATAATAAAAAGCAGACACTTAACAAAAATGTGTATAAAAATTCAGAATAAAAAATAACATAAAAAATATGAAATATTGCATTCATAAGGGTACATTCGTAGATTAGACTTGTTAGAGATCGGTTATTTTACAAATTTCGCTTATTAACAGGCCTGTTATTTTCATGCACTATAAAATCTATTTTATGCACCGTATAAAATAAAACACACAAACAAATTAAAGACAACATAGGCAAAATTAATGTTACCATATAGTGAAACATTGGCATTTTTAAATTGTACCAAGTAACTCGCGGTAGTACCACGGTACCAACGAGGTCAAAAATGTACCATAAAAAGTACAATTGTACCATGATTTCCATCCGTGTTAGTAACACGGTTTTTTAATATCTTCAGAGCGAGAAAACAAGTCCAAATTTTTTGGTATTGTATTGACGTGACGGCAATGTTGGCAACTGGAATAGGGATGAATGCAAAATAGCTCTTAAATATAGAGTGTAGAATAAAATATTTAACTATATCGAAAATAAAATAATTGAATTAAATTCTTTAGTCGAAAAAAACCGAAACGTCACATTATAAATTTTATCACTAATATATATATATATATATATATATATACATATACATATACATATATATATATATTATATATATGTATATATATATATATATTATATACTTATATACTTATTAGCTTTACTCGAGTCTCCGTTCACGTTGTATATTGTACATATACTTAAAATTTATGAATGTTTTATTAATTGTTGGTCGCCGATAAAAGCGATGAAAAAGTTAAGACCAGCCCAAAACTATATTTTCCGAAAAATATCAGTACCATATCCAAAAAAAAACCGGTTCCGAACCGGATACAAAAAATATGCTTTGTTTGACGCAGGTAAATTAGCTTTTTATTAGTTAAGGAATTTAAAAATCGGTTTAGTGGTTTGGAAGTGAAAGCGAAGAAAACAAACGAACAAACTCAACACCAAAATTTTAAGTAAATTTCAAATAAATATTGTACTACCCAGCTAAAAAAATATGTATGGAGCATATATGATATCCCATATATGGTTCGGATCCGAAAAATGAGGGTATATGACCATATATGATAATATATATTCATACATTTTCATACATACATTTTCGTACATACATACATACATATGTGTAAATTCATATTCGTATTTATTAATGATCAAAGGCCCCTTTCAGATTAGGCAATTTTACTTGCGCAAGTCTTGTGTTTGTGGGTGTGAGAGGAAAGGTCGGTTTGAAGGGGAAAGAATTGCCGAGACTTGAGTACAGACTTGCTTGTACTTGGCAATTCTATACTTGTACTTGGCAATTATGTATATTCAAGTATATCTTTAACTAAATTATTTTTTCTTCAACTTCCATTGTATACACAATATTTAAAATCACTTTCACAATTACAATGAATACAGAAATGAAAAAAAAAACGTCAACAAATTAAGAAAATTCGAGCATAAGAAAATTAAACTTGCTCAACAAAGTTGCTGAATGTGAACATAAAAGCAAGTTCAAAAGAAAATAAATAAAAGTGAAAATTATACTTGCGCAATTAAAGTTGCCTAATCTGAAAGGGGCCAAACAGAATATGTCCGCAACTTCAGGAAAAATCGTTGTCAAATTAGCAAAGCCCATAATAAAATCTACGGCAGTAACTTCAAATGCTCTATAATTTTAGTTTTATTTTCGTTTGTGCTTATTTTTCTTTGTAGATTTGTTCACAAAATGTATGAAATTTATTGAAAGTATGGTAACATGTTTGAGTATATATGAGAGCATAAGAAAAAACGTTGTCAAAATAAAATAGATTCTATCTATCGACTGCTTTCTGGTGTTGATTTTTTGTGTAAATTTGTATGGAAAATGTGTTTATGCCTCAATCCTGTTTGATCATTTAAAATTACTTTTTTTAAGATTTTAAACATCGAAGTTGTATTTGATGAAACATTTGATTGGTGGATAAATAATTAAAAACAAACTTAAGGACATTTTTCATAATTTTAATAGAAGAGGTGCATCGATTACTTAAAAAAACACAAAACTTATCTGCGTACATAAAATTTAATTTAATAAGAATTTAGATTAAAAACTAATGCAATTAATCATTAAAAAAAATTATCAATTTTATATCAGCACTAGTTTTCAATCATTTTTTTGCAGTAATATGAACTTTGTTTCTATAAAATTAATGACTGAAATATCCTGTAGATTATTTCGTTTATTTAATACGGCCGCAATGTATAAAATCGTACAAGAATGGGGTTTATTTTTTAAACGTTAAGGTTGTTCGCATATAAACTTTTCAAACCGTATGTATTATCTAATAGATTTTCAATTCACCAGTGATAAAAAAGAGAGAAAAAATTCGAGTTAATAAAATGCAAGCTTTTTTGAATGCAAAAACGATCTCATGTGAGATATCATGTATGTATACATTTTTATATGGATTCATATATTACATCTTATTTCTATATTGGATCCACGTATGAAGAGCTTCATAATTAAATTTCCATATATGACCTCATATATTATAATAAATTTCATACATTAGTCCATATATCAATTCATATATAACACTTTTGCAATGTATAATCCTATATATTTCCATACATGAATTCATACATATTCGTATATATTTATATACATTCATATATTAAAAATATATGGACCATAGATATTTTTTTTAGCTGGGTATGCAAAAAAAAATACTAACAATCTGGCGTTACGTTACACACTTTTGAAAATTAACATTATATTAAATATTTGTTTTATAAAGGATTTTTTTATTATTACCACATAAGCTAATAACAATTTGTTAACATGCAACATTTCACGCAATTGCGATCTTCAACGTAGAGATAATGAAAATAAATGCTACTTTTCCTGGCGTTACCATACATTGAAATATCATTTTAAGAAAAACTAAATTTTACCGTTAATTGATATATAATGGTTTTCTTTTCATTTGTCTATGATTAGTTGTTGTTGTAGCAATAGTTTTGTAATAAAATTATTACTGTACAATTGCTCCTAAAAGTATAAAAAGTAAAGAGAAAATGCTCCTGAAATTAAGTAAAACTCACCAAAACGAGAATTCTAACTTTGTACCCCGTTATTTTGCCATCAGAACTAAGGAAAGCCTCGAACTCTTAAATTTAATTAATATTAAATATTTCTCATTTATAATTTCTTAATCAGGCTTTAGTTCAGTGTAATTTCAATTCTTATTGAATGAAATATTTTTATTAATTAATGTGAGTATCTAAAGAAGAGAAGAAAAATTAAACTAGACTTTATAGCTGGGGGAAATACCGATATTTTTCTGTGCAGCCACGCACTTCATCAGCACCCATGTCTGTGCGTGGCTGCAGAGAAAAATATCGGTATTTCCCCCAGCTATAAAGTCTAGTTTAATTTTTATTCTCTTCTTTAGATACTCACATTAATTAATAAAAATATTTCATTCAATAAGAATTGAAATTACTGAACTAAAGCCTGATTAAGAAATTATTTCTGATTAAAATTCACTACAGTTCAATTAATTCTAAAAAATGTCTCATTTCTCATTTATAATACAAGAAAACAAATCTGTTGGTGAACTTTAAATTTATCCGTCATGGTGGACTTTTTTTTGGAAGTGCCCATATACATCCAACCTGCCCAAATTAGCACGAGAGTGCCGAACATCAATCGGCTTCTTAAAAATGAATATTCATACGCGAATACATTACTCTCGTGCTTCTCTTGGTGGAAAGCTCTGATACATATGTATGTATGTATGTATGTATATGTAACATATTCATTATATTTTTATGAATATTCCTATTGGTGTAAAAAAATTATAAGCCGTATTATTTTTAACTAAAAATTTTAAGCGAATCTTCAACATTAATATTTTTGTATGTAGAATTGATACTGAATTCCATAGTAAAAAAATGCTTCCTGCTTTGGTCTAATCGTCGCTTTCGATAACGAGCTGATTCGATCACGTTTTTTCTGTTTGAGATTATGACATTTGATATCGAACGTTCTTCGATAGCGAATGCCATAATCTCAAATTGAAAAAACATGATTGAATCAGCTCGTTATCGAAAGCGACGATTAGACGCCAGGCTTGTGCTAGAGTAAAAATAGCTCTCACAAGTCTGCTGATTTTTGTATGACAAGTTCACTGTTTGGAGTACTACATTTTTGCTCACAAAAGCCCTGTTTTGAGTCGTTGTGGCGCTAATAGGTGATTGATTAGCCGCAATATAGTTTGCTTTATATACGTTCACTATTTCTAAACAAGCTCACTTGATTTCCCGCTAATACCTAAATCATATATTTTTGCCGCAAAATGTACTTAAAAATCGCTAGATTTGACGACAAAATAGCTGAATTGGCCACAGTGTTCAAAAGTACAAATAAAACTGAATAAAAACTTTGCAAGTTTCAGAGCTGGAAAACTTAAACTACATTTTGCTATATAAAAGTAACTAGCTAAAAATAATTTCTTATTTTTTTTTAATAAACTTTTTTTATGTTCCTGTAGAAAAAAAAATTGGCATTAAAAATATAAAAAAATTAAAAAGACATTTCCAGGGTTGGAAAACTTTAACTTTTTTGGTTATACAAAAATAACCTAATAAAGCAAAATTTACATTTTTCTCCGTAAATTAATCATATTTTACATTCTTAAGAAAAAATGTTGGTCTAAGAAATCAGAAAAATCTAAAAGGATGATTTCAGGGTTGGGAAACTTACACTTTGTGTGATATATGAAAGTATCTAGGTCTAATTTATTGTTTTGTTTTTCTTTGTAAATTAAATGTATTTAATGTTTTGGAAAGAAAAGTTGGGGATAGAAAGTTAGAAAAATAAGAACCACAGCTCCAGAGCTGAAAAAGCTTAACTGTTCTTATTTTTTAATAAAGTAACTAAATAAAATTAGTATTTTCCTTATTACTTTTTTTTCTTTCTTCACTTAACATATTTCATATATTTTTTACAGAACAGGATTGGTATAAGGACCCAGAAAAATCTAAAAAGATGATTCCAGGGTTGGGAATCTTAAACTTTTTGTGATATATAAAACCAATTTTTTGGTATTGTATTGGCGTGCGGTCGATGTTGACAACTGGAGTAATTGTAAATATAAAATATTTCTTAAACACAGAGTGTAGAATAAAATACTAAACTATTGTAATATCGAAAATGGAATATTTGAATTATATTATTTAGTGGAAAATTACGAGAGGTCACGCACTATATATGACACTATAACAAAATATTATAAATTTAATCACAAAACAAATATGTATGTCTGTATCTGTATACTACATAAACATAAGTTGGTGAAGGGTATATAAGATTCGGCACAGCCGAATATAGCGCTCTAACTTGTATAATTTAGGGATTGTTTAATTTTACCGTTTTTGAAAATTTCAAGAGTGCCTCTTACGGTTTCCAAGATACATCAATTTGTCAAAATTACATACTCAATTACATTAGCTGATAGAACACCATTTAATGTAATTTTTTTTTTAATTTTAGTGATAACTGTAGTAATCTGTTTAAAAATACATTAACTTTTTTCAAGTGTCTATATACATACAATTGTATGTACATAACATGGGATTTTAACGTTTTTCGTTGCTCGTTTTGAAACACCATTTAATGTTTAACTCTCATGTATTTGTTGTTGTAGCGGCCAAAGTTCTACATACTCTGTCCAAATTTCAGATCCGTAGCTCTTGCGGTTCTCGAGAAAATAGCAGAATCATCGGCGAAGTAAAATAATCAATAAAATGGCTACAAAACACAGCTTAAAAAATTTAATACGCCTCATTTGACACCAGATGGCGCAGCAACACTGCATTATCAAAAAAGTGCCAAAAAAAAGCAGAGTTGTAAAAGAATGAAGCTTTCCTCTATCTCTCCCTTCACCACCTGTCTTCTCTATCACTATCCCTTTCCTAAAGAAGGTAACACCTAGTAATAGTAGAAGGCATTAATTGCCTGAGTGTTACTTCTCTTTATAATAAAAAAAAAGGAGCGTGCAATTTGTTTTCTACATCAAAAATTAGATTTTATACAAAAAAAGCTAGTTTTCGGCCAATGCTGGATGTAGTGTACACCATCAAAAAGCTTTACAATTTATTTCACCATCTTTTTTAACACCTCTTCTCTCAGAAACAGTAAAAGTTTCTATCAAATACTTAATAATATTTTAAAATATTCCAAAAAAAACTTAAAAAATTTTTTCACAAAATATACAAAATTATCTCATAATTTTCAAAAATTAAAATTGCAAAATTATTCCTTGCTACAATTTTTGAGATATTAAAAAAAATTTTCCCTGTGAATTGTAATGAAGTTTTCTTTTAAAAATAACAAATCCAAATGATTTTTCCAAGTATAAAAGAAGAAGAAACAAATTTAAGTCAAATAACTTGAAAACTGAAGAGATAAAATATTACTCTACGCATGTTTTATTTTTGTTTTTTAACGTTGAAAAAATAATTAGGATCGGAGGACAATTACAAAATTTACAAGCTCCGAAAGAATTTCGACACCCGAAAATTCCCACTTTGACGCTCTTTGTAGGTACCCTGTCTCAACACTTCTTTCTAGACAGTTGGTTTTATCGAAATCGGTTCCATAGTTCAAAAGTTGCGGCCCTTCTACCACTTTTTTTTATTTCACGTCACTGTGCATTTGAGAGAAAACTCAAGAAAAAACTTAATTCTTCAGAGGTAGGATTAGTTCCTCTGAAGGGAATTTTTTTTCGAATGTTCCTATTTTCAAGCTTTGACAGTCTATGACAATAAGAGATATTTCTGCCAAGTTTCATTGATCTAGGGATACTCCATAACTTTTCACAAGCAATATAAAGTAAACCAAGTAAGAGTGCTGTATCCGGCTGTGCCGAATCTTATATACCCTTCACCGACGCACGTAGTATACAGACATATACATACATACATATTTGTTTTGTAAAAAAATTTATAATATTTTCTCTACTTCAATTTTTAGTAAGTTACCTCTCAGTATTTTTCGATTAAAGAATTTGATTCAAATATTTTATTTTCGATATTAGCAATAGTTGAATATTTTATTCTACACACTGTATTTAAGAAATATTTTACAGTCAACATTGACGTCACGTCAATACAATACCAAGAAATGTTGGCTTGTTTACTTGCTCTCGAGATGGTCAAAAACCGTGCTGCTATTTAATAACCGTTAGTATTGGGCCTCCATACCAAGTAAACTAACTTGTTTTATATTTTCCCGTATTTAATAATTTTTGATGTTGCAAAACTGTTTAGTGTCTTAATTTAAACATCCCATTGCAATTGGTATATATCGCGGTATTATCTAAACCTACAGAATTTTTTTGAGTTTTGTTTAGCAGAAAGGAAAAATTTCAGAGAAATGAAACGGAGTATTTCCTCTACTTTATTTTATAATTATGACTGATCTTTAGCGATAAATTTTATTTTTATCTCCATTTACTAAAAATTAAAAAGAACTCGTTACAAGCTGTCAAGGAATGGCCATCGGTTGGAAACATAACTGTGCACAATAAGTAACATGGCACAAACCTTCGTTTATACTTTAATTAGATATTCGTAAAAAAATTTAACATACATATATAAAAAAATCTTGAATAATGATATTCCTAAAACATAAAATATGTTTCACTGAAAAAAAATTAATTTTTGGTTATTTTTTACCCATTTTTTTTTTTTTTTTAACTTCCAACCCTGGAACAATTTTGATTTTTCTGGAGCTATGTCTCTTATTTTTCTAATTTTTATGCCAAAATACTTCTTTCTAAGACATAAATTATACATAATATGTAAGCAAAACAAAAAATTATTTGACCCAGTTACTTTTATATACATAAAAATTTGATTTTCCAACCCTGGAATCATTGTTATAGATTTTCCTGATTCCTTATACAAATCAATTTCCTTAAAAAATATATAAAATATGTTAATTGAACAAAGTAAAATGAAAATAAGAAAAAAATAGTATTATATAATTACTTAAATATCAAAAAAGCTCAAAGTGTTCAACTCTGGAGCGAAGGATTTTATTTTTCTAATTTTTTATCCTAACTTTTCTTTTAAAACCTTAAAATATATTTATTTATAAAGAAAAAGATAAAAATTAATTAGACGTATTAAGTTTTATATAGCACAAAAAGTGTAAGTTTCCCAACCCTGGAATCATAATTTTAGATTTTTCTGATTTCTTATATCAATCTGTTTTTTTTTTTTTTTGAAGAATATGAGGCATGTTTAATTTCTAGAAAAAAGGAAAAATTTGTTTTAATAGGTTACTTTTATTTATCAAAAAAAAGTTAAAGTGTTCCAAGCCAGGAAGCGTCTATTTAATTTTTAAATTTTTTTTGTTATATTTTTAATACCAATTTTATTTGTATGAAATATAGAGTAAGTTTATTTAAGAAAAATTCAATAAAA
This sequence comes from Tachina lurida, assembly GCA_944452675.1. Lineage (NCBI taxonomy): Eukaryota > Metazoa > Arthropoda > Insecta > Diptera > Tachinidae > Tachina > Tachina lurida. Next base: position 67,397,349 of record OX101755.1, read on the forward strand.
ATTAGTTTTAACTAGTTACTTTTATATGGCAAAATAAAGTTTAAGTCTTCCAGCTCTGAGACCGTCAGTTTGATTTTGCTGATTTTCAATACCAATCTATTTCGGATCATTTCTGGCTCACCAGTTTAAGACAAAAGTCTGTCGCTTTTCTGGGAACTTCGGAAAACCGATTTTACGTGCAGACAGACGGACATCGCTTATTCGTCTTCCCTATGCATAAGGATCCAGAATATATATACGTTATTGGTCGTTTATTAATATTGTGGTGAAGGGTAGAAAAAGTAATGGCCAGCTTTTTGGCTAAAATACTCCTCTGTGCGACGTGACGTGCCACGTTTGTCAGGTTAATGTATCGACACCATTGGTAACAACGTTCATATGGAACTTCTACTCAAATTCAATTTAATCGATATGCAATTTTTTATAGCTATTAGGATGTATAAGAACAGCAAGTAGATATAAGAATTGTATATGAAAATATTAGTAAAATACAAAAATAACTCGTATATGCATAAAGAGTCAGTAACACTGGATGTCACTAAGAACCTAAAAAGAAAAAAAGAAACAGAATAATAAAATCCAACACTTTGTCCTTCACTATCACAAACATCGTTTTCTACATGGACTCTCCACGTACTCTACTTTGTATAGTCCTTGAAGTTATCCCCTTATTCATACTTCACTAATTCATTGATGTTTTCTTTCATTCTTCCTAAAAACGTCCTGTTTTTCATTTTAGTTTGATGAGTCTTTACATTTTTTTAAAGAAGGTTGTTGGTGTTAGTGCTTCAGTATGCTGCCCAGTTTTCTGTTGATTTTGACAAACAATGGGTAGTATGAATAAAAAAAGTATTTGCTTTTTATTTAAAAAATTTTTTAAAAAAACAAAAAACACACATATTTGGGGTTTCAAAACAAATTTTTAAATAAAAAGCAAATAATTTATTTTTATTCATATTACCCAATGTTTTTATGCAAAAGAAAAAAAACACTTTTGAAAATTTTGTCTATTAATTATTAACGTTCTGTTTAGTTTAGTTATGAGTATTTTTTTAAGAACCCTATTGTAAGTTTTTAATGCAAGTATTTGAAAGTGTATAATAACACTATGATACAAAAAAAAAAAAAAAAAAATATTCAGGGATTCTAATGTACCAATTCGATTTTGTTGGAGTCCATGGATGACGAAAATACCGTTGGTTTTTTTAGGTCACTTCATAAAGTGATTTTATAACGGTAAATGTAGTGAAAAACGGGGTTTCAGTTTTAAACAGGTGTAACTTCTTTGTTTCCTAACGGATTTCTTTTAACTTTCCGTTGGTGCAAAGGACCGAATATTATCTTTCAACCAAGATATATTTTTTGAAAATCGACTCACAAATGGCTAAGTTACAGTCGTTGAAGTGTAGAAAAAACCCATTAAAAAAGTATTCTTTTGTAACTCATAAGCAACTTATGGCCTGAGGAAAACAAAAGAATACTTTTTCAATGGGTTTTTTCTACACTTCAACGACTGTAACTTAGCCATTTGTGAGTCGATTTTCAAAAAATATATCTTGGTTGAAAGATAATATTCGGTCCTTTACACCAACGGAAAGTTAAAAGAAATCCGTTAGGAAACAAAGAAGTTACACCTGTTTAAAACTGAAACCCCGTTTTTCACTACATTTACCGTTATAAAATCACTTTATGAAGTGACCTAAAAAAACCAACGGTATTTTCGTCATCCATGGACTCCAACAAAATCGAATTGGTACATTAGAATCCCTGAATATTTTTTTTTTTTTTTTTGTATCACAGTGTAATAATAAACTCAAGTTTGTTATAAAAAACATAAATAAAGTTTGTGTTGCATATGTTGTAAATCTGTGTGTTAAATGCGAAACTATGTAAATTAAAGTTTCAAACAGATTGAATAGAACCAGGTAATTCTAGTGCTTCATAAGTCGAAATATAAAAATCATATTGATATAAATCTTTTACTTGGCGATATCCTTTCAATTATAACAATAGTTAGTTGAGATGTATTAACTAGGGCCAATTTCGACATGCTAATTAAGTTTTAATTACTTTTAAGTTCTTTTTAAAAACTAAATTCTGTTTTGAGTGCATATTTAAATAATACTTAAATGTCCAACGCTGCGTATTTAAAGTTTTTAACTTTTACGAGCATATCATATGTATTTTTTCTAGTCCCAGCTAAAACAATATGTATGGACCTTATATGATATCCCATATATGGTTCGGATCCGAAAAATGAGGGTATATTACCATATATGATAATATATATTCATACATTTTCATGCATGTACATATGAATTTGTAAGTTCATATTCATATTTATTAAAATTACTTTTTTAAGATTCTAAGCATTGAAGTTGTATTTGATGAAACATTTGTTTAGATAAATAATTAAAACCGAACTCAAAGATATTTGATTCATCATTTTAAGAGAAAAGGTGCATCAATTATTTAAAAAACACAAAACTTATCTGCGTACATAAAATTTAATTTAATAAGAATTTAGATTAAAAAGTAATGCAATTAATCATTAAAAAAATTATCAATTTTATTTCAACAGTAGTTTTCAATAATTTTTTTTGCAGTAATATGAACTTTGTTTCTTAAAAATATCTAGAGTATTCCGATATTTTCTATAAAATTAATTACTGAAATATCCTTTTGATTATTTCATTTATTTAATACGGCCGCAATATATAAAATCGTACAAGAATGGGGTTTATTTTTTAAACGTTGAGGCTGTACGCATATAAACTTTTCAAACCGTATGTATTTTCTAATAGATTTGCAATTCACTAGTGATAAAAAAGATAGAAAAAATTCGAGTTAATAAAATGTAACCTTTTTTGATTAACAAAAAGATCTTTTGTGAGATATCATGTATGTATACATTTTTATATGGCTTCATATATTACATCTTATTTCTATATATGGATCCACATATGAAGAGCTTCATAATTAAATTTCCATATATGACCTCATATATTATAATAAATTTCATACATTAGTCCATATATCAATTCATACCCAACAAAAAACTTTGCCTACTAGAATGCAAAAAAGTGTATGTACTCCTCAGTCGTAAGTACTACCTACCTACCTACTACCCTATACTTTTTGCCTACAAACATGCAAAAGTTAATAGATTACTGATTGCCTAAAAGTACTCAAAATTTAATGGGTTATTTTTTGCTTAGAAGTATACAAAATAATATAGATAAAATTTTTGCTTAAACTTATTGAAAATTAATTTGCTATTTTTTCTAATATTTTTTTAAATTATTTTATTTTAAATAAATAAAATTTTGTAAAAAATATCTCCAGATATATTTCCTTATTAACTGGAAAGTACTACAATAACTACTTTCACGTAGTGATATAAATAAGTTCTTATTTTATTCATCACATGACAGTCATTATTATGCAAATGCAATAATTAGATAAATAAGTATCACTCGTTACTTTGTAAGCCATTAAAAGAGTACTACCCATTACAAAATTTTTAAAAATTTTTGCTGGGTATATAACACTTTTGCAATGTATAATCCTATATATTTCCATACATGAATTCATACATATTCATATATATTTATATACATTCATATATTAAAAATATATGGATCATACATATTATTTTTAGATGATGTGTGTGTTTCTTTAAAACATGTAAATGAACTACATACATACATACATACATACATATACATATACATACCCAGTAAAAAAAGATACTCCAAAAAAGTCATGAAAATGTAGAGTTTGCGATTTGGAAGTAGTGCAAATTTCGATCCGATCTAATGTTTTTAACATAGGGTTGTCATTGCAAGAAGTTCTCTTTTTCGATGCCTGGTCACCGAATTGGAAGTGATTTTAAGAAAAATTTCCTTTTTTTGTGTTCTATGACAATATTTTCATCTAGGAAAAATGGTTAATAGTTACCTATTTTAACAATTAGTTTCTTTTTATACGAACTTAAACCCGAAACAGTGTTTTTTGTAAATTTAAGCAAAATACTTTTAAATTTTAGACTAAAATTAGTTCATAAATTTCTTTAAAAAAAATCGATTTTTTAAAAATTCTGGTTAGTATTTTCTAAAACTATGGAGGAATTACAAGGTTTTGTATAACTAAAATAATCTTCTAATTGTTTTCTGCTAACTATCGGCATTTTAAAAATAACGATTTTTTGGAAGCAATGAAAATGTTGTTCCTTCAGAATGACTTCCAATTTTTTTACTGGGATAGCTTAACTTTCTTATTTATGTTAAGCTTTTGGAAAGCTTTTCATAATTGTCTATGTTATGGCTTCCACATTTCACATGTTTTCTTGTGAGCTCGGATGTTAAAACGCATGCTACACCTGTTTAAGTTGAAGTTTTAAAAATACAAAAAAATATAAAATATACCAAAAATTGGGATTCAATTCATATTGAAGCTTTCTTAGATCTCTACTACGATCACTTTGCCACTATCGTTACAACTTGTAACGCACTAAGAAATAATTTACGTCACTCATTTGTGAAGATCATGTTAATTAAGGCCGTTTCACACTATAATACAAGTATTAATACTTTTGTGGAAAATGCAACTCTTACATGTTGAGTTGTTATTGTCTTTTGAAATTTTTTAAACAGAAATTAGATTAGGGATGCATTTTCGTCAAAAGTATTAATACTTGTATTATAGTGTGAAACGGCCTTAAGATGGGATTGCAAACCTATCTTAGTGGTCATTGCACGGAAAACAAAAGCTTATAACATCCGAAGATATTGAATCTAACATTACTAACCTAACGAAAGTATTAAGCGTGCTTCTGAAAATGCCGTTAAGTCCCATCCACAGACTAGCCTTAAAATAATTTATTTTACGGATTTTGAACATCTCGTTTGTTAGAAAAGAAGAGCTGGAAGGGAATGGCAACAGCACAGATCACCCTACCTTAAAATGAGACTTACGGCCTGGCCCTCACGATGTCACGAGAAATCGTTCGATCGACAACTTGTATTGAAAACAACAACAAATTTTCTAATGTTATTGTTGTTTGCAATACAAGTTGTCGATCGAACGATGTCTAGTGACATCGTGGGCCAGGTCGTTAAAGACTGCACTAAACGACTTCAAAAGTTGTAGACATCGGAAAGCACTGCATCTTTCAAAAGCTATCCTGAAGGTCTCGATGACACAGCAGAATCTAATAAGTCTATATGGCGCGCTGTGAGAAAGCGTAATACATCCGTTGAGTTTAAACCACCTCTGCACACTTTGACCCGAGGTTGAGCAAGAAGCGATTCTGAAAAAAGTAAAATATTTGGTGAGCATTTAAAATCGGTATTTACCCCAAACACATGTAGTGGTGTTGTTGATTTGCCGAGTGCACTTGTTGCTCTACCCAGGGGTGCCAGAAGTTTTGCGAAGAAAATCATTATTTGTCGGAAAGAAAATCATATTTTGAAGAAAAAAATCTTCACAAGTCCAATTGTTTTCCAATAAAAAAGTAACAATTGACATATTTACAGTGGACAAAAAACTATTCGACATTCACCAAAGTTATTTTGTTTTCATCAATAAAAAACTATTTACTATCATATTTTACAAAAAGAACTTATAGTATGATTCCACCGACATGATTTATAAAAATTATGATGATTTGTGCAAATCATGTTAAATTCTACATGATTTACCATACATTTTGCATATGGATAAATCACCTCAAAGTGGTTGATTTATTTTAAATAATGTCGAAAATACTATTTTTTTAACTCGATTTATGTATGCATCCCTGCGTTGCTTTTAAATTACAAACTCCATCCCTGGGCCATCCATCAATAGTGATTGATAATTTCGAAAAAATGACATTAAGGAATATTTAATCAATTTTAAATGTCAACCACATGTAAATAAAATTCACATTACAGCTGCTGCGCCCACCTTATAAAGCACGTGCATAAATTGAGTACGAAAATTCGAACAACAACGAGCTAAGAAATTCAAACAAAAAAAAATTATTCGACATTGTTAATATTCTTATCGTATAAAGTATCACAGAAAAAATTATTGTTGAATTTTGTTCAATTAAGTGATTGCTTATAAAAAATAATATTTTTGATTAATATTTTAATTCAATATATATTAATTGAATTTACTGCTTCTATCAAAAAATTTTTATCAACAGAGCTTAACTCACCAATATTGATGAAACATATATGGTTTGAAAGGTATTTTTGTGTAGATATGCACAATATAAATGTTTTTTCAAATTTCTTGGCTAAAAAGTAGTAAAAAGCGATTTAAATTTGCTTGAAAATAGACGAATTTCTTCTTTGTGGTCTAATTTAGACCACCGGGCGATCCTAGTACTATTAAATGGTTAACAATTATTACATATTGATTGTAAATTTTGTTTTTGTGTGTGAAAATCGAGCTGTTTTTTATAGTATAAGACATTGTTTTGAAAAAACATTTTCAATTAAAATACTCAATTAATCTTTTAATTGGTTTTGATATTTTGTATGGGAGAAAAAAACTACTCGGCTTATTTTTTTTTTTTTTTGATTCGTGGTAATTTAAACAAGCGTTGAATTTTTTATTCATATTAAAATAAAATAAACAGAAATTCATTTTGATCCCTTTTGTTCAGAAATAATAAGCAAATAATAATAAGAAATACAAGCTTATAGACCAAATGTGGATGGTAAAGATAGTACCTTGGCGGTATTTGCGGTTCGATGCAAATGGTCTTGCTTAAGTACATATGGAAAATATCGTAGTTTTCTTCAAAATCCAATCACAAAATACACACGCAATTCAAAGAAAAGCTACGATATTCTGCCTTTACACTTACGCAAGACTATTAAACACCGAAATACGCCCATTGCACTTTTGTGTTCCATTCGAACTTCAAATACGATGCATCAGTTAGGTTTTTGGTACAATAGACAAATGTTTCCATTTTTGGAAATTTTTTACATGTACATAACATAATTTTTTATATTTTTATATTATTAGATTTTTTTATATTTGATATACCATTTCAACTGAATCTTTAAAAATTTCTAATTTGTTTTTAAATGAATCTTAAAAATATTTCAATTAATTTTTTAGTTGAATCTTTAAAAATATTTCAATTAAATTTTAATTGAATATTTAATTAAACTATTTTTTTGAGCTTTAGGTCTATTTGTATTGTGCTTTATTATTTCAATATTTCCTTAACCTTCGGTTAACTTCTTCAGGATATAGTATATATATAGTATATACTGAAGAAGTTAACCGAAGGTTAACGAAATATTGAAATAATAAAGCACAATACAAATAGACCTAAAGCTAAAAAAAATAGTTTAATTAAATATATAAAAAAAGGTCGAAAAATTAGATAAAAGAATTTTAATTGAATATTTAAAAAACCATCAATTAAATTTTTAGTTAATGTAATATTTTTTTATTTGAAAAAAAAAATTCAATTAAAATTAATGAGTTAATACTACAATATCCGTGATTGGTTAAAAACTAATTATTTTTTTAGCTGAAGCTTTGGTTTTTTTAATTGAATATTGCTTTTACTTTTTTCTGTGTATGTAAAGATGCACTAGACACAAATTTCCTTTCTTTGGCTACGTAGGACTTCTTTAAAATATCTGGTATAGATTTCTCCAGGATTTGAGTATATTCCGGGCCGATTTTTCGTCATTTCTCTAAGATGACTTTTTCATTTTATTTTTGCTTGTAAAGTGACGTTTTCTTATTCTTTTTTTTTAAATGACTTTCAAAATGTTTTAATGTAGAAGAATAGTTTCGCTGGGACAAAAATGTTTTATTTATAGGTATACATAGCTATTGATAAACATTGTAGAACAATAGAGAAAGTTGTACATACATATGTATTGAACGTAAAAATCATAGTTTGTAACATTAAAAATCATCATTCGAGAAAAAAAAATCTTGAAATCATATTTTGTTCCAAAAATCATCAAAAATATGATAAAATCATCATTCTGGCAGCACTGGCTCTACCCCCTCGACCATTAAAATTTAAGTTGCGTGATGTACAAAAACTTATTACGAGACTCAACCCGAAGACAGGTAACAATTTGCTGATAAAGTTGCCAGCTATATTATGATTGGGGTATTATTAACAAAACGACTCCAAAGCCGGGCAAAATATCTTACTAAGCACGAGTCATATAGGCCAACAAGTTTACTATCAACAATGTCAAAGATGTTCATAAAACTGCTCAATTCTAAATGATAATGGTAGATAGATTCGTTCAAGCTAAAGAAGAACATTTAAAAAAAATTATTGTTCCGCCCTCTTTATTTATGTTTCTCAGGTACATATTTGATAAAGCGTGGCATGAAGACCTAATTTTAAAATTAAAGACATATCTACTACTTAGCATTCTAAATCTTTCGGAAAGTTATATTATTGTCCGGAAGTTCTCTGTTGTGGAAGAAGACTTCATGAGTGTGCCCGAATCAATCTCATCCGGTGTTCCACAACAGAGTATACTGGGGCCAATTTTTTATTTGATTTTAATTCCCTGTGAGCAGTAATATCCACGCAGCTACATTTGCCGATAATACAGCCTACCTTAGTATGCACTAAAACACTCATGAGGCATCCCTATATCTTCAGGAACATATTGCCCAGTTTGAATTAGGGATGGGCAAATGAAAAAATTGTATCGATATATATATCGTATCGATATATATTTTTTGAAAACATTGATATTTCGATATATTGATATTTTTGCCTACAAATGTTGCCAAAATATAATAATGAATGCCCGTGTTTAACACTTCAAAGTTCATCATTGGGGAATAAGAGAAATATGCACTTTTTTATTTTAGCAGCAGCTAAAGTTTCTTAATTTTATTTGAGTAGCTCTTTTAAAACAACTGTTGTAGTTTGGTTTTTATTTCGGTTGTTGTATTAGTTTTGCTTCATTATTATACAGACGCCAACCAATCCCATTTATCAACTAATATTGTTGCCATGTTCATAAAACATGAAATCTAAAAACATAATACAAGACCAAAACTGCATTATTTAAAATGTTTTGTGATGGCTACTATGGTTTTAAAAAACCTAATAATGTTTTCACACTGACTTGGTTTTAATAAAAGTTGATTTTAATGTTAAAACCAACTGTTAAAACCTGGTTTTACCATGCAAATTGTTTTTGTTAAATTCAACTTAAAACCATTTCTGAATTGGTTTTATTTTGGTTTTATGAAATGCAACCCAGTTTTCGCTGTGGTAAATTCAGTGCTGCCAAGTTAAAATGACCGGCAGCAGCTGATAATGTTTATGCCAGTGAATAACAAGAGATGTCGTATAAAAGATTTTCCACTTGAAAATGGATGCAGCAGCAACAATAAGTAAACAATTATGGAAAAATAAGAGTTTTTTGGAAGGAAAACAACAAAAATATTTTCATTGACCTCTGGAAAGTGAAAATAAACGATATGACATATCGATCCGCCGATAAAAAAGTTGTATTTTGTCATTTATTTGTGCATTTTTTATATACAATAACTTGATTTCCAAGCACTTCTTCACTTTGTATTACTAGATCCATAATTTTAAAATATTAATTTACAAAATATAAAATAATTTCCATTTTAGAGCGCTTTGTAAAGTTTCTTAGTTTTTCATACCAACAAAAACAGTTGTACAGTTTGTCAAATAAGTGTTATAAAAAGCAGAAAAAATACAACAACAAACACACGCATTTCCGCAGGAGATTTATTTTATTTTGAGCAAAGTTATTAGACAGTCTGTGAGTTAAAACCTGAATTTAACAAACTGCAGTATGAATGCAAAATCAGCTATTTATAGTTTTAACGTTAAAACCAGGTTTTAACTTGCAGTGTGAAAACACTATAACATAGATAAAAACCTTTTCTTTTCGAACATTGTTTCGAATACAACTAAAATTAGTTGTAATACAGAATACCAAAAAACAGTTAAGTTGTTTTAAAGTTAAGTTGTTTCAATTACAACTAAACTTAGTCGAGTTGTAAACCGTAATAGGGGTATTCATTTTTGTTTTAGTTGACTGAAAAAAGTCTCCACTTATATTTATAAATCCCGAAGATAGGCAATAAATTTCAAAAATTCCGTGTATTTCTCTTTTGAAAGTCCGTACTAGTAAAAGAAAATTTCTTTATGAAATTCACCAACCTATATATATATATATATTCTGGGTCCTTATGAATGGGGAAGATAAATAAGCGATGTCCGTCTGTCCATCCGTCTGGTGTAAGTGAAATAGGTTTTCTCAAGTTACCAGAAAAGCTAGAGACTTCGGTGTTGGACTGGTGTATCAGAAATGGTACAAAATAGATTGGTATTGACAATCAGCGATATCGAGCAGACTGTTGCAGAGGTGGAAAGCTTAAACTTGATTTTCCCATTTAAAAGTGACTAGGTAACAAAAATTTTTTGATTTTTTTTTGTTAAATAAGCTTATTTTATATTTCAGTACGAATAAACTTTGTACTAAAAATATAAAAAAATAAAAAAAAAATAAAACAACTAAGATGTGTCGAATCTTTTATACCCTTTACCAACGTATGTACATGTAGTATACATATACATACATAAGTACATATCGCACACTAAATCATAAAGAGTCACAACTCAAAATTATAAAAGTGTTTTTTTTTTATAAACCAATTAATTTAAGAAATCTATAACGACCTCAACAATTTATTTTGAAATACAGTCTTCTTGAAGAATATAAAATAGCGTTATGCTTGTTTTTATGTCACATACTTGCGTCATTTGTACAGTATCAACAGCTGTTTGCAACTACTCAGCATCTGAAATTTTTTGAGTTGTGACTTTTTATGATTTAGTGTGCGATATGTACATGCATATTTGTTTTGTGATAAAATTTATAATTTTTTATTATAGTGTAATTTTTAGTAAGTGATTCTCGGTTTTTTCGACTAATGAATTTGCTCGAGTAAAGATGTTCATAAAGCATGAAATATTTTTAACTGAAAAAAGAATTATTTTTGGTTTTTTTACCCAAATTTTTTTTCAACTTCCAAACCTGGAATAATTAAAATTTTTCTGGTTTTAATTCGAGTAAAAATTTCTTTCTTTCTAAAATATAGAATATACTTAATTACCAAAGAAATAACTAGCTTTAATTAATTAGTTTTATATATAAAAAAAGTTTACCCTTCCCAACCATGGAAACATCTCTTTACATTTTTTTGGTTCCTTATACCAATCTTGTTCTTTAAAAAATATATAAAATATGTTAAGTGAACAAAGAAATAATGATAATGCTAGTTTTATTACTTTAATATAAAAAGTTTAATTTTTTCAGCTGTGGAGGTGCGGTTTTTATTTTTCTAATTTTCTATACCCAACTTTTCTTTCCAAAAATAGAATATATTGTTACGGAAATGGCCGTCGACAAGATTAATAAGTGTTACGCAAGAATATTCGAACAGGGCCAATATAAAGAAACATCCAGAAGTATTTAAATAGATAACTAAACCTACACACGTATTCACATACATACAAGCACTATAGCTATATGCACATGCGTAGCACATACATACGTGATTAAACGTAAACAACCAACAACAACTACAAGCGTCTGCTTATTAAGAAGGTATACATAGCTACATGCATACAGACATACATGCCTGACAATTCCAACTAAAGGCAGAAATAAAAGTAAACAACCACTTAATGATGTATGCATATACACACGTATGTACATAGTTACCACATGAACTTAATTACGCGCTTTGTAAACAACATTGAAGATAATGATGATTCGGTCTATACTTTGCAAGAAAATTCTAGTGGTTGTTGTGCGAAGTATAAAAAGGGGTTGACGCACCCAACAGCAGTTCAGTCGCGATCAAAAGTTAGTTGGGAATAAGTCAGTTGCGAAGAAGCTCAGTTGCGAATAAGTGCAGTTTGTAATAAGAAGTCTGTTGTTAATCAAGTGAGTTGACAATTAAGTTGTGCGCAGTCCGTGATTTGTGATAAAACAGTGAGTTGATATTTGAGTCTGTGATTTACAATACGTGAGTTGGAAATTGAAGAGACTATAGTACAGTCTATAATGACAGTTAGAGTCTGACGTGATTTGAGATTATTGTGGAGTCCCTTGAGTAAAGCTTGAATTAGACGTGACATAGCCAATTGATTTCTATGGTGAGAGTGAGAGAGACTTGCCATAACTCTCACCATAGAAACCAATTGAATTTTGGTTTGGTTATGGCTATGGCGTTATGGCTATGTCACGTCTAATTCAAGCTTAAAGAGTAAGGGAGCAGTGGAAGCTGATAAACGTGTGTAAGTGAAGCCAGCGAGTCCTGATTAGTGTATCAACTGTGAGAGTCTGCCATAGAGTTGTTATTGGTGTATCAACTGTGAGTGACGGCAGAGTGAGTGGCGTGTGACGTGCAACAGAGAAAGCAGAATTGTGTCAACACTAGCGCAGCCGGTTGTCTGAGACGTGTATATACAACAGCGAGGAAGGAGTAGTGGTAACCAGTTGTGAATATTGAAGTAATCTATGTGTTTGTATTTAAGCTCTTGAATTAGATTTGGATTAGTGTTATTTATTAGTAAATAAAGATTGTATCATTCTTAACCCTAATTAGTACACTGGGGTCTTTTATTTATTGCAAATCTGCGAATCTACGGAAAAGCGTTTTAACAGAGAATAAAAACGTAACAATATATATATATATATATAAATAATATATTAAAAAAATATTAGACCTAGTTAATTTTATATATCACAAAAAGTGTAAGTTTCCCAACCCTGGAACAATAGTTTTAATTTTTTCTGATTTCTTACACCAATCTTTTTCGTTTGAGGATTTAAGATATTTTAAATTTATAGATAAAAAGAAAAACTTAGTTTTAGTAGGCTATTTTTATATAACAAAAAATTAAAGTTCCCAACCCTGGAAACGTCGTTTTTATTTTTTATATTTCTTGTTATACGAGTATTTTTAATATGCATTTTATTCGTACTGAAATATAAAATAGGTTTACTTAACAAAAAAATCAAAAAATATGTTTTATCTAGTCACTTTTATATGGCAAAATCAAGTTTTAGGGCCAATTTCACTAACTCTATTTGAATATCAATTCTTATATATATGTCGATTCTGGTTAATTTTTGTATGGAAAAGTTACTTTTAAATATGAATTGATATATAAATATGTTGGTGAAATTGGCTCTAAGTTTTCCAGCTCTGAAACTGTCTGCTCGATCTTGCTGATTTTCAATACTAATCTATTTTGGACCATTTCTGATACACCAGTATAACACCAAAGTCTCTAGCTTTTCTGCGAGCTTCGGAAAACTGATTTCGCGTATACCAGACGGACGGACAGACGGACATCGCTTATTCGTCTTCCCTTTTCAGAAGGACCCAGAATATATATATATATATTTTATATTTTATGGGCCGCATATAAATATTATGGAAATTACACACGAAATGACAAACCTATACATATAATATGAGATCTTCAAAGAACAATAATCCCCCTTATTGCGAATGGCACTTGTCTACTCTTTGTCGACAACAATTGACTACTATTAATATGCTCCATTAATTTACAATGCCTTAGAGATTAGTAAGAGATTGTCAATAAGATCCAATTGTTGTCGATAATGAGAAGACAAGTTATAATATTGACTGTCGTCTTGATGTGACGTCGACGTCGCCATTCAAAGTAAGGGGGAATGTGAAATTTAAAAATTTTGTTTATAAAAAACATAACAATTTGCAAATATATAAGTAACATATTAAACAAAGCGTTATTCCGTTTTATTGAATCTAATTTTATTCACTGTAATACGTATACGTCATTCATTTGAGTATTTGCATATACAGTGAACTCGCGAAATCGTGAATTAATTTTTACCGGGTGTTCATATTTTCAAATTTGTTCACGTTTTCGATTGTGAAAATTTTAGAACAAAAAATCAGAGTTTACGAGTCGTTCATGTAATAGAGTATTCACGTTTTCGCGAGTTCACTGTATTTAATTAATATCTATTGTCCAAAAGTCATAATAAGCTGTATATTTCATAATTCCGATATTTCTTAACTTTTAGGATGTGATTGCCACCCTGTCGGTTCTACTGGCAAGACTTGCAACCATTTGAGTGGTCAATGCCCATGTAAAGAGGGTGTGACTGGTTTAACCTGCAATCGTTGCGCTCGTGGTTATCAACAGACCAGATCTCATGTGGCACCCTGTATAAGTAAGTGCAAGCGAAATTTAATTGTTCAATTAAACAAAAACACACTCAGGAAAAAGCTAATATGCTCAACTATAAAGTCAGACACAATCAAACAGAAATGCAGTCGCTCAAAGTCTTGTAGTCGCAATTTATGCCCTAATTCAGTAAGAAGATTTAGGACGTATTTGTTTGAAAATGCTTTTGAGTTCTTGTCTTTGAAGTCTCTAAATTATTTTCTTCAAAAATGGTTGTTGTCTTTGACAATGAAAAATATAAATATTATTGCCATGTTTTTAAAACATAAAAATCCAATTAAATTATTATACAACAGTTTGAAAAATATATGAAAAAATATGCGTTGGATATAATGTTTAGAACAAAATTACAAAGCAAATACACGAACCTTCTAGCATAGACAATAAATTATATTTGTTTTAAAGAATCAAAACTGCTTCTTTTTTTCGTCCATAGACAAGACGATACATTCGTCGAACAGAATTAGGGCATTAGTCTTTATACAACTGCATATAGAGAGTGTGTTTTCGTCAAATATTTTTTATGTATATACTTTATCGTAGAGTGGTTCGCCTTCCATACAAAAAAAAGTTGTGCCAGTCACCCCTAGGATTAAAGATAATGTAAAAACAATTCCAAAATTATTTATATTATTTTTTTGTCACGCCTACAAATACCGCAAGGGCTACATTTCTGTCTTTAATAGTTTTTTACTACCACCTCATATTCTAGTCAGGACTTTCGTTTAAAATATTTAGCAGTAGTTGAGTACAAACCGAGTTTTAAAAATCATGACTAGAATATGACGTGGTAATAAAAATTTATTAAAGACAGAAATGTAGCTCTTAAAGAGCCGGTATACAAAATGTTATGATCGGACTAAAAATGGCGACACAGTGAACACTAAAAGGGCGGTATTTGTAGGTGTGGCAAAAAAATAAAAAAAATATTTTTGGAATTGTTTTTACATTATCTTTCGAACCACTCTACTGTATCTTTTGTTTTATTTTACTTTACTTTATTCTATTTTATATTCTTTACCCATTCCATCATGATGTACTTTTAATTTCATTTGTGGGCAACAACAAACTATTCAACTTGAATACAAATAAAACGAAACCCCACTTCATACTGCCCAACAACACTACCGCCAATGATGACGATGACGATGATGATGGTGTTGTTCATGCTTTTATTTTATGAAACATTTTAACTGCTGCTGTTGTCGATATATTTGTTGTTCTTGTTGCTGCCATTTCTGTTCTTGTTGTTGTTGTGCGACCCAATTAACAGAAGTGCCAACAAATGCAAATATGATACAAGCCGAAAGTGCAGCGGTCAGTGAATATAGAGAACCCACCCAAGCTGAGGAAATGAAAAAATGTAAGTTTCTGTAAAAAGGAAAGCAAAAGATATTTTTAAACAATTTGCTGAAATGAAGTTATACCACTCGCATATTGAAAATCACACTTACATATTTCATTTGAATTTCTTCTCTATTATTTTTTTCATATATTTTAACAATATGCAACAGATTGTGGCAAATGTAAAGCAACACCAAAAAAACTGAATTTGAACAAATTCTGTATGGAAGATTATGGTAAGTAAGTTTTTGCTTTTTTATTTCAAGATTTTATTTGTATGTGTGTACGTATTGTAACAATTAAAATTTTCATAAAAATATTATTATCTGTTACTGCAGCTATTCTCGCCAAAGTTATAGGCCATGATCGGGCCTCACAGGATATAAGCACTGAAAAATTCTCCATCGAACGACAAAATGAAATTTTCAAATATGAAATAAATATTCAAACGATATTCAAACGAAACGGCATGTCTGGCACCACAAGTTCTATGCTGAGTAGAGGACACATGATGTTGCTGGTGCCGCGTAAGAATTTAGAATGTCAATGTCCAAAAATTAAATTGAATAAGTGAGTATGAAATCTAACTTCCATGCATATGTGTATATATAAAATTGACGCATTCCTCGCACTATAACTGGACGTTATTTCCAAAAATAATTTAATTCGAAGTGATATTGAAGTATTAAATTTTTAACATTTAAAGTTTTCCGTACATCAACAACAAAATGTGTTGCAAATATGTATAATTCTAAAGTGCTCTTTATACAGATTAGAAAAAAAAAATATGTGAATACATTTACCTACATGAAAATGGTATAATTCATATATTTACAACATTCTTGCTTAAAAATCATAAATAAATACTCGTATATAAGTAGGGTAAAATGTTCATGTTTTTTGTCGTTGGTCGTAGCTCAACGAATCAGTAAATTTGCGACAAAATGGCATCGAGTTTTTAGTGCATATACTTGCATATTTTAAAATAAATACATATCTTTGCTTATTTAGTTATAAATGTATATGTTTAATTAGAAATAATTTTTTAATCAGGCTTAAGTTCATTAATTTCAATTCTTACCGAATGAAATATCCCGATTAATTAATGTGAGTTTCTAAAGAAGAGAAGAAAAATTAAACTAGACTTTATTAGCAGGGGGATATACCGATATTTTTTTGTCCAGCCACGCACTTCATCAGCACCCATAGATATATATCTATCGTGCTAACCTAAATTGAAAATGGAAAAACAGAAAAGGAATAGTGATACTTAAAAATGTATTTACCAAAGGTAAATCAACAATCATAATTGTACACATAATCATTTCTCATATTCCATTTTATTGAAAATTTACGTTAAATAGCTGATGTTAATAATAATCTCTAACACAGAAGATAGACATGGGTGCTGATGAAGTGCGTGACTGCACAGCAAAATATCGGTATATCCCCCTGCTAATAAAGTCTAGTTTAATTTTTCTTCTCTTCTTTAGAAACTCACATTAATTAATGGGGATATTTCATTCGGTAAGAATTGAAATTAAGGAACTTAAGCCTGATTAAGAAATTATTTCAGATTAAAATTCACTACAGTTCAATTAAATCTAAAAAATGTATATGTTTAATATATTTTTTAGTTTTATTTATGCTACAACAAAAATTTTGGTGGTTTTTGAATAGTTTCAAGGTACTTAAAGACTGGGTTTACTCTGAGACTCGAAACAAAAGACAAACCGCTGGAATTTACATGTTATTAAAATACAAATTCGAAAGGGGTTTATTTTGTTTCGAAATACAAAGTAGATCCCCGCCTGTTTTACAACTGTGTAAAAAAAGAATTCAGTAAAGTGCGACTTTGACTTGCGCACTAAGGGTTCCGTACGGACACTACACGCAAAGAAAAGATATGGCTGAAAAATGGTTGAGAAAACAATATTATGTTCTCTGAAACAAATGAGTGGTCGTTGAAAACTAGTTATAGTTATTTGAAAAATTAATTTCGTTACGATAAAGAGAGTAGACTACAATATAATTTGTATTATTGTGTAAAAATAATATGATGTAAATAAAAATATAATGTTATCAAAAACCATACTATGTTAAGTTTTTAAAAAAATCTTTTTCAGAAACACCTTCTGTCAGTTCAGTGTTTCGTTTCTAAGCTATCGGTAGTGCACGTGTGATGTTAAATAAATAAAAAAGTATAAACAAAAGGGTAGAAAATAGAATTGTTAAAATTTAAGTTGAACGTTTATTAACGCACTAATAATCCCAAATTATTATTTTACTTAATTAGTAAAATAACTTTTCCATTAAAAATACATTTAGGTAAAATAATAATTTGGGATTATTAGTGCGTTAATAAACGTTAAACTTAAATTTTAACAATTCCCATAAAAACACTAATTATTAACTTGACTGCAGCCGGTCAAAAATACTTGTGTGGCAACACTCTATTCTTTAATAGCTGTTGTTGTTATTTACATTTATTTTCTTTTACATACTCTTACAACTACAATTTGAAGCTGAAAAAAAGTCAGCCAATGTAGCAATGGTAAAGTAAGAAAATAAAAAAACATGTTGATTATTGAGTTCTTGTTTCAACTTTGTTATTTGTTGTTAGGCTTCTCATTTGTTTAAATGAAAGTTTATAACATAATAACTCTAGTTGTTCTAAGAAATTTGGGTAAAGGTTCCCTGATGATCTGCATTAGCAACAGTGAAATGCGCATAGGATCCAGCTAAACCCCTCAATAATCAATTTAAATGTATTTTTAATGGAAAAGTTATTTTACTAATTAAGTAAAATAATAATTTGGGATTATTAGTGCGTTAATAAACGTTAAACTTAAATATTAATTTATTTTTATTTCGGATTTACCGCACAGTTGTTTTAAACAAAAGATTTGCTAATAAATATATGATTAAAAAACAAAATATTATTATTACATAAAATAATACTATGGTCGTATTTAATAATATTATTATAATATTAGAACATGGTATGGTAAGTCTCAATTATATTTTAGTCACATCTAGCAATAGATAGTGTTGTCTTATTTACAATAATAACATTAGGTATAACAAAGTTAATTGTTTTTGTAGATAATATTATTATTGACTCAGAAAATAATATTGTTTAAACTTTGCTTTTCCATTGACAATAATATGATTTGACTGCAACCATATAATTCAATCATAGTATGTTGCTGTTTGATTATGGTTACCTCAACCATATTTTTTCTTTGCGTGTAGCGAAAGCAATAGGGTTCCTTTTCACCTTTGTTGTACGGAACCCTAAAAAGAGGAAAAGGAAAACCATTTCAACAGGAATGGAAAATTTACGATCGCAATTGTTGTGATATTATTCGATATTCAAAAACACCGCAGGACTCGATTTCATTTGAAAAATTCAATATTGTGGCTTAAGTCAAGAACGCCAACGCCGTTGAAAATAAAAAAAAACACAATAATAGTCCTTTTATGCCCGTAATTTCTTCCCATAGATATCTATTAGTGTAAAGATATCTATCGTGTAAGTCAAATTTTATAAGGCAAACTCGTAGGTAAAATGCTTAGGTAAATTATCTGTGTGTAGAAATTACGGGCATTAAACCCAACAATTTTAGTGTAATTTTTTTTGACGTTCTCTATGGGTTCCTTATTAATTTCATGTGGATAGAAATTGGTTTTGAAAGCTCCTTTGCGTGTATCCTGAGATACGACATGGGGGACGTGGTTGAGGCTGTCGGATACTATATTTCTAATAAGAAAGTTGAAGGAATCTTAAAGTAAAAAAAACTTATGGGTTTCTTGTTGACACTATAGCCCAATTAAAGAGTTTTGATTCTATAACAGCGCAAGTTAAATTAATTACAGATGCGGTAAAAAATTCTGTGCGGTAAAAACAATTTGTTCTCTGAAAGGCAGAATAAGTGAAGAAATTAAAAATAAATAAGATAATGTTACACAAAAAAATTATCAACTTAAAAAAAATTCAACAAACTGCATCAATATTTTAACAGTTCTAACAGCGAAAATTTAGAAACTGAATATTCCGGAAAGGAACACCAATAACTTCTGCAGAAGTGGAACGTTCATTTTTAATATATAAAATTTTTTTCATAAAAAATTGTCAAGGACCTAAGGCTGCGTTACCCGAACGTTGCTATTGCCGTACTTGTACCATACCGTACGGTTAGCACGTTTCTGCACTTAAACTAGAAAAATACACGCGTTTGTTCGTCGACGAATATCGTGTGTTTGAAAAACTTATCGCATGTAAAATGGCAAGTTACACAACACGCGTTATAAACGCCTTTCCTATCAGCTTTTTTTACTTATTTTTACATTGAAAAATGGACTTGGAACATTCTCTAATTCTTTTTTTATCTAATACTGTGTTTTTAAAACTCTTCAATAAGTTTTTACTCCATGATTCTAATTATTTTAAATTTGTTCTTATTTGTTATCGGCTGATTAGTTGTCAAAACAATACAGCGCGTTAAAAAGTTGAAAGTTAGACGTCTTTCTGCGGCAAACGCGCCAAAGAGTTTCGTATTTAACTTGTTGTATGCAAAAACACTATTTCAACTTTTTTTGACAGATGTCTACAACTCCCACACGCATTAACGCGTGTTATGAACTTTCACATTTATAGAACATTTAAAAACGTGCTTAAGCTTTACTTCATATTGTTGTTTTAATATAAAACAAGTAAGAGTGTTATATTCGGCTGTGCCGAATCTTATGTACCCTTCACCAAAGTGCGTATATTTAGTATAGAGATACATACATAAGCACATATGTACATACATATTTGTTTTATAAAAAAAAAATATAATTTTTTGCTCTAGTGCAATTTTTAGTGAGTGGCCTCTCGGTATTTTTCGATTAAATGTTTTTTTTCGATATTGGCAATAAGTTGAATATTTTATTTTACGTTCTGTATTTAAGAAATATTTTACATTCACCCTTATTCCAGTTGTCAAAAACGACGTAACGTCATACAATATTAAAAAGAATTATTCCTAAGAAAGTCTTTCAAATTTGCTTAGCATATAGGAACGGTTCCAGAGAAATGAAACAGAACATGTCCTTTCATTAATTTTATAGATAGGACTGTTCCTTAACGATACATTTTATTTTTACTTTAGTCTTTTTTTTTAACGATTTTTAACGATTTTTTTTAGCTTTGTCGCTTTTTTCTCCTTTCTGCAGTTTTTTCGGGTTGTAGCGTTTGTTTTCATTTTGGCAAATTTTTTTTCACTTTGGCGTTTGTTTTCCTTTTGGGTTTTTTTTTTCTTTTTCGCGATTTATTTAGTTTTAGAATTTTTTTTTCAATTTGGTGCTATTTTTAATTTTTTGCGATTTTTTTGTTGTTTGGCGTTTTTTTCCGGCTTGGCGATTTTATAGTTTTGGAATTTTTTAGTTTTACAATTTTAGAAAATTTCAAGAGTTTGGCTTTTACGGTTACCAAGATACACATATTAATATTACACACGGAATGATAAATCTATATATAGCTTTTAAATTTTTTGGTAAAGGGTATAAAAACAGCCGTTCAGAAAACAGTGAAGGGACTTAGAAAAAGTTCAAATGGTGACTGTGGCGAAGAAAATGAACCTAAAATATTTAAATGCTCCTTGAACTTTATTGGTATATGTTCACATAAAATATGTAAGTGTGTTATACATATATAATAAATAAATATGAACGTATCTATGCATACACAAACCTATCTATATTTATATATTTCTTTACTATATATAAATATGTATATATTTTTTTCATAAGTATGTAAAATATGTACATATGTATTATTTTGAGTTGTTTTTTACTCAGATATTGTTATTAACAAAAGTACCGAAAAACAGAACCAAAATAACCCCATTTCCATTGAACATTCAATAGCACCACAACTGGTGTACAAACGTAAGTTAACAACGCTAAGAAATTATACTTTTCAACGTTATAGTAAATTTCGGTTAGGATTTACATTGTTTTTAATCAACAAAAACAATCAGCTGTTTCGTAAGGGGACCTGCACGCTCGGCTAATTCTACCTTTAACTTTGACAATTTCCCAAAACATTTATTTACGTAAATAAAAGTTCGATTTAACATTATTTTGTATTCCACATGATTTGACAAAAGTGTATACTCAAAAAATAACAAAAATTAAAAATTTAAAAAACCCCCGAATATATCTAGAGAAAATGCGAAACAAGCAAGAGTGCTATATTCGGCTGTGCCGAATCTTATATACCCTTTACCAACGTATGTATGTATGTGTAGTATACAGATACATACATAATTACTTACATACATATTTGTTTTGTGATAATATTTATAATTTTTTGTTATAGTGTAATTTTTAGTAAATGACCTCTCGGTTTTTTTTACTAAAGAATTTGCTTGAGTAAAGATCTTCCTAAAACATGAATTATTTTTAAGTAAAAAAACTATTTTTGGTTATTTTTTTACGCAATTTTTTTTTCAACTTCTAACCCTGGAATAATTTAAATTTTTCTGGTGTTAATACGAGCACAAATTTATTTCTTTCTAAAATATAGGATATATTTAATTACCAAAGAAATAACTAGCTTTATTTAATTAGTTTTATATAACAAAAAAATGTACTTTTCCCAAAGCTGGAATCATCCATTTAAATTTTTTAGGGTCATTATACCAATCTTGTTCTTTCAAAAATAATATAAAATATGTGAAATGAACAAAGAAAAAAATAAATATGGAAAATACTAGTTTTATTTAGTTACTTTAATATCAAATCTATTCAGTAAAGTGCGACTTTAACTCACGCACGAAGGGTTCCGTACGTTCGGGTTTCAGCTTTTTTAATGTGGCGGTTTTTTTCGTTTTTGGATTTTTTTTGGTTTAAGCGATTTTGTTTTAGATTTGTTGCTAGGGGATTTTTTTTTTAATTTTGCCGATTTTTCCGGGTTTTCGCGATTTATTTTAGTTTTAGAAATTTTTTTTAGTTTTGCGCTTTTTTTCTTTTTGGCGGTTTTTTTGGGTTTTGGCGATTTTTTGTCAGCTAAGCAATTTTACAATTTTGGAATTTTTTAGTTTTACCGTTTTTGAAAATTTCAAGAGTTTGGCTCTTACGGTTACCAAGATACAGCAAGTTGTCAAAATTATATAGTCAAAATAACATTCACTGATATAACACCCTTTAATTTCGATTTTTTAAATTTTAGTGTTAATTGTTGTAGTCTGTATAAAAGTACACTAACTTTACAAATTTCAAATGTATATACATACAATTCTATGTATATTACATCGGATTTTAATATTTTTCGTTGCTCGTTTTGAAACACCCTTTAATTTTTAAATTCTCGTGTATTTGCAGTTGTAGCGACTAAGTTTCAGGTCCGTTGCTCTAACTGCTCTCGACGGACGGACAGCGTAGCGAAAACAATAGAGTTCCTTTTCACCTTTGGTGTACGGAACCCTAAAAAGTTTAAATTTTCCAGCTGTGGAGTTGTGGTTTTTATTTTTCTAATTTTGCCCCATCATTTCTTTCCAAAACATAAAATATATATATGTGACAGCGCATAGAGAAAGGGACATAAGGGTAAAAAAATCAATTTTAATTTTTTTTTTTGATGTGGACAACATGTGAGCATCGAATGAGACCGATCATATGCCACAAAAGTGTTCCCTCCCAGAGATATGCGCGTTTGATGAAATTGAAGTCGACGATTCTAAGGTTATGTGAAAAAATTTTCGTACTAACAGAGTGATATTCACGATTTAAAAGAACTATAAATGAGTATTTATTATAATTCACAATTAATAATTTCAGAAAATAAACCTGGATTCGAAAAAACGCGAGCAAAATTGATATCAAACTCATGGAAACAGCGCGCTAGGTAGAAAACAGTAAAAACCAACTACACAAAACAAGAGGTAGGGACGACCTACGCGCGTTTGCTAGGTTGACCATCACGTTCCTGACGTCATGAGATGTGTCGCTTTCAAATGAGACCAATACCAACACGCTCAGTGATGGTACACCAAAGATACACTTATTTAAATCTTTACAATGGCTCTCCTGAACAAAACCGGTTTTTACACTTAGGTCCCTTTCTATTTTGCGCATCACATATATATACATATATATATATATATATATATATATATATATATATATATATATATATATATATATATATATATATATATATATATATATATACATATATATATATAAATTAAAATAAAAAAAATTATTAGACATAGTTAATTTTATATATCGCAAAAAGTGTAACTTTCGCAACCCTGGAATCATACCTTTAAACTTTTCTGATTTCTTACACCAATATTTTTCTTTTAAGAATATTATATATGTTGATCTTATAGATAAAAAGGAAAAATTTATTTTAGAAGGTTAGTTTTATATAAAAAAAAAATTAAAGTTCCCAACCCTGGAAACTTTTTTTAAATTTTTTATATTTTATTTATTTTTAATACCATTTTTACTCGTACTGAAATATAGAATAAGTTTATTTAACAAAAAAACCAAAAAATTTGTGTTATCTAGTTACTTTTCTATGGCAAAATCAAGTTTACGTTTTCCAGCTCTGAAACTGTCCAGTCTATTTCGCTGATTTTCAATACCAATCTATTTTTGACTATGTCTAAGACCGAAGTCTCTAGCTTTTCTGTGAGCTTCGGAGAACCAATTTCACGTACACCAGACGGACGGACAGACGGACATCGCTTATTCACGTTCCCTATTCATAAGGACCCAGAATATATATATTTTATGGGTCGCATATGAATATTATAGAAATTACACACGGAATGACAAACCTATATATACCCTTTTCCATTTTTGGTAAAGGGTATAAAAATTCTAATGCCCTAATTCTGTTCGACGAATGTATCGTCTTGTCTATGGACGAAAAAAAGAAGCAGTTTTGATTCTTTAAAACGATTATTACTTATTGTCTGTGCTAGAAGGTTCGTGTATTTGCTTTATGATTTTGTTCTAAACATTATATCCAACACATATTTCTTCATATATTTTTCAAACTATTGTATAATAATTTAATTGAATTTTTAAGTTTTAAAAACATGGCAATAATATTTATATTTTTCATTGTCAAAGACAACAACCATTTTTGAAGAAAATAATTTAGAGACTTCAAAGACAAGAACTCAGAAGCATTTTCAAACAAAAACGTCCTAATTCTTCTTACTGAATTAGGGCATAAGTCTAAGTTATTTTTTCTAAGTTTAAGTAAATTTTTACGAAAAACTAGTAACACTAGTCTGGTGTGTTGTTGTTGTGGCTGTTGTACTATCGTAACGACGGGTCGGTGTGAAATCACAAAAGCTCTTTTGTAAAAGTTTGCTCATTGTGCATATGGCTTGGACTTAGCTGGTCTACTACATACATACAATTGTATGTACATTACATGAGATTTTAACGTATGTATCATAGGAGAAACCTAAAGATGATTTTAAACTACGTGTCGAATTATACACATTTTGATAAAGTTCGCCGATTTTGTTTTTCGTATTTACAAAATGGCATCTGATGGCGGCCATATCGAGTTTTCATATCTTTAGTGACACTCTCAGGTTTAAAACAAATCGATTGATGTAAGAATCATCAAATTTGGTCCATGCGTTTGGTTTATCAGTGCTGCAAAGAACACATATACATACATACATACATACATTCGGGTCTTTTCGTGTTGGCAAGATTGACACGAAAAACACGAAACAATTTTAGATTTAAAATATGTATGAATGAATTTCCAGTAGAAAAAAAATGTAATATTTTGTATTGATAAACACAATACCCTTTTTTGCATCGCGCAGTTGGGTAAAAATATGAAGTTTGTTAGCTAACTTAAAATTCCTTTGAGTTGATGCCTACTGTTTATTCCATAAGCGGGAACAAAATGCATAAAGACGAAGATGGTCAAATACGAAAAAAGTATCGATATATATCGTACCGATATTTTTGAACAGCAGCGATATCTATTTTTTAAAAACATCGATATTTAAATATATAGAAACGTTTTTATCTAAAAATTGTTTAAACTCATTCCAAGTTCAAAATAAATACACATACTAACATATAAAATGTATAAAATATATAAAATATATATAACAAACATATGAATATTATGTAAGGTCCATAAGTATATTTCAAGCTGGGTACATATCGAGCTTTATTTTCGATTTTATCGCAAGCGACTTGTTATCGAAAACATACTTTTTTATGCAAATTAAAATTTTATGGACTTATCTATCTATAGTTTAGAATTATTAAAATTCCAAAATTGTTGATAACTTTTAAGATACAGGCTGTACAATGCTAGCCTCTCAGTCCAGAGGTCGTGGGTTCGTAGGGAAAGGTGTTTAAGGGGGATAAATTTTTATGGAAAAATATTTTTTTTAAAACAAATTAGATATTTTAATCATTAATTAATTGAGTGTACGAATAAAACAAAATTGTAACTCGCCATAGAGAAGGCAGGTGGTGAAGCCATTTTGTTGGTTATTTTACTTCGCCAATAATTCTGCTACACAATACCGGAAGGAGGGCTCTCTGATGTTATATTAGGATTACTTTCCGCTGAAGCAGGAGTAATTCATTCAATGACCAGTGTCTATGCCTTCGTCACCTCGACTTTCATACAACAACTGATACAAAGGGGCACATCATAAAAATTTGTGGGGTTGTAATATTTTGATGGCTGTCAGAACCGAGTTCGAACCCAGGACGGTTTTGTAGTCAACGTGCTAACTACTTCAGCTAACACCACCCAAACTTTGTTTATGAGCGTGTTTGTCAAATTATGTGAACCAATTGCCAAAAAAGCCCTCATGTAAATTACAATGTCAGACGAAATGCTTAAATTAAAACTGGTGTAAGGGTGTTTTAGGAGTACATTGCGAAATATAATGAAAGAGCAACAAAAATTGCAACGCGAATTAGAAAAAATAAAAGCACTGCTTATGCGCTTGTATGTACAACAAATAAATTACAGCCCCAAAATATTATCTGCCTTGTTCATAAAAAATATTTCTGTTTAATAAGAGGTTTATGAAACAAATTTTCTATGGAAGTTTGATTAATAAATGCAAAATATTTTTTATGAATTAGGCCTTATATATTTACGGTCTAATTCATAAAAAATATTTCAGGTTTATTAAGCGCTTATTTGACAAATTTCCCATAGAAATATGTCAAATAAGCGCTTAATAAACCTGAAATATTTTTTATGAATTAGACCGTTAATATTTTTAAGTTTTATTCATTTCATGCTCTTCTGTATTCAATATTGAAACTATGAAAAAATTGCCACTGAATTATCTCAAGATTTTCACAAAAATAAAAAATTTCATCAAAAGACTTCACCGAACTAAAAATTTAATATGGAAAAGAACTCTTTTTAATTTGTGCCCAAGTGCAAGCAAACCTAAAGTAAAGGCATTTAAATTGCTTTGCTTAACAAAAAAATATGTTAGATATGTGGAATATGATCTCAACTAGTGTTCTTGTATAGACACAACAAGTGCATGAAAGGGTTAAAACTAGAGGTGGACGCGTGTCGATTTTATCCAACACGACACGACACTCAACACGTACGAAACACGATACATCTGATATATATGCTGATTTATCTGCCACAGAACTTTAAGCTTCAGAGACCCATACAATATCAACAAATATGCTGGTGTTGTGTGTTTGCCCAGCAAAAAATTTTCGAAATTTTGTAATGGGTAGTACTCTTTTAATGGCTTACAAAGTAACGAGTGGTACTTATTTATCTAATTATTTTATTTGCATAATAATGACTGTCATGTAATGAATAAAATAAGAACTTATTTATATCACTACGTGAAAGTAGTTACTTATTGTAGTACTTTCCAGTTAATAAGGAAATATGTATGTATATATAGAGAAATTGTTACAAAATTTTATTAATTTAAAATAAAAAAATTAGAAAATATAGCAAATTAATTTTGAATGAGTTTAAGCAAAAATTAATCTATATTATTTTGCATATTTGTACGCAAAAAGTAACCCATTAAATTTTGAGTACTTTTAGGCAATCAGTAATCTATTAACTTTTGTATGTTTGTAGGCAAAAAGTATAGGGTACCGCATACTTTTTGAACTTCTCAAACAAAAATAATGGGTTATTCAGTCAAATTGTAAGTACTTACGACTTAGGAGTACATACACTTTTTTGCATTCTAGTAGGCAAAGTTTTTTGCTGGGTGACAATACAAAATATAAAATTTTTTTTCTACTGGAAATTCATTCATACATATTTTAAATCTAAGATTGTTTCGTGTTTTTCGTGTCAATCTTGCTCAACACGAAAAGACCCGAACACGCACCCACTTGCAATGTAATGTGCAATTTTTCGTATCGTACAATAATATATGTGTATCTCATATTCGAAGGTAACACAATATATTACCAAATATCAATAGACTTTTGATTTTTATTGTACAATACGGACAATTGTGTAATGTTGTTTACTATTTCACTGTCAAGAAAATTGGACAATATTATTTTTGAAAATATTGTGCCATTGCATACTATAGGCCAAAACGATAATAATATGTACAATAAGATATGCAGTAATATTGTATAATGGATGGGCCGCTTTAGGCTTATATCCACACAAACCGTAAAGTTACTTAGTTGGGTTTCCTTGGCAGTAATCCCGATATCGTATATATAAATTAGAATCGATGTGTCGATATATGTATCGGTTTTTGAAATATCGGCGATATATATATCGATATCATTTCCTTAAATATCGATATTTCAATATATCAATATTTTTTGCCTATCTCTAATAGACAATGCTTAATCAAGAAATAAACATTCCTGTAAAAATGCTATTTTTAATATGACGAGAACAGAATACAAAATATAAAAAAGTGGAGCTGAAAAGAGAAATTTTGTGACTCGAAGTATAAGAATGACGAGAAAAAAATAACAATTTAATTATTTTCAATTCTGCACATATAAAGGATGCGTCAATATCCTTATGTTAACCACTTCTTTCAAAAAGCTTAAACACATATAAACCTTTTTTTTTCTTTTAAATACATACATACATACATAGATATATAAAAATGTATGTTAACATGAAAACTCAGATATCATATTGCCGAATCATTTGATTACACCGAGTCCACTTGAATTTTATATCACTAACCATCTAGCAATAACAATGTTATGTTTTCTTATGTTTATTTTTCAAAGCAATAGAAAAATGCTTAAGAAAAAACTTCCTTTTTTACTATCCTGATATCTAGGGCACTAGCAACAATGTCGACTCATACAGGGCGTAAAGTGCAGTGCCAACAGTCATTAGTCATGGTGATTTCTTAGATCAAAACTCTTTTAGAGAGCCAAACATTATTAAGAAACGTTCATCAAATTACACTTTTTTGATGGAAATGTAGCATTTTTTTTGTAAAAGAAAGTACCACAAAAAATAGACTATCAACAAATAGTTCCTTACGTATTTATGTATTTCGGATATTTAACTTATTTTACTTTTTGTTAATGTATTATTGCTTTCATATGAATATAATATTGCTAATAATTTTATTTATTTTTTATTTTCCAGATCATATTTAATTTTAGGACGTGATTCGGAAGCGGCACCCGGCTACTTAGCCATTGGTCCCAGTTCTGTTGTCTTGGAATGGAAGGATGAATGGTCATTGCGTATGAAACGTTTTCAACGACGAGCGCGTAAATGTAGTTGAATCGAACCGGAAGCCGAATATGTCAAAACGGATTTCAGTTTCGTATTTTTGCAACGTTATAGATTTTTGTATAAATTGTACAGTTTGCTCAAATTTTTAACTTTCTTTGGCATAATGCTATAAGTAGAAATCGATATTATCTAATTAATTTATAAATAAATAGAAGAAAAAATACAAAACCCAAATACACACACACACACACACACATGCGAGATATATAAACAAATGCAAATAATATAGAACATATAAATACTAATACATACACAATAATAGAGAGTTGTACTAAAAACATAATTATTTAGCATTTAGAATTATTTGTATTTAATTTCAGTTTTTTTTAATTTAAGTTCCCAATAACTTTAAAGCCAAGTTACTTAATTATGTATAAAAACTCACTCATACTCACATACTCACACTTGGGCTAAAAATTAAATTAAATTATACATACACGCACACGTAAATGCATATTTGTACTCTTTTTTTTATATATAGAAAATATGGCCAAAATGAAAAGCAGCTAAAAGAGAAAATTCCAACCACAAATTATGGTTAAAGCCGGCAAGAGCTAAACGTTTCACAAAAGAAAGAAAAAAGACTATCGTCAATAAAATTTATATTCATGCATGTCTAGAGCATTGTAAAATCATGGTTAATTAATTATTCACTGGAAATCCCTTGAGGCAGATTTTTTAATATTAATTTAATTTTACCCGTACAAAGTGAAGAAATCAACTTAATACAATATCATTATAATAATTATCATTAATTGTGTTTGAAAAAAAAAATTAAATAATCATTGTGATTATTATTTTGTATACATATTTATTTATTTAAATTTGCCATATTTTTCCCTTCCCATGCATTCAAATGCAAATACTTAAGAAGGAACAATAAATATTAATACATATTTGAGAAATACTTAGCAATAAATAGAGCGTTAGTAAGAGAGATTATCGTATAGAGTATGAAAGTATCACCAAATAATGGAAAGATTTAACAAAAGATATAAATAATTTTCTGTAAAATCGCAAAATATCATTGACATTTTCTTTTAGGCTGTGTTAACGTTTTTTTTTTTATTTAATTCAAAATTCGTTAACTTTAATTTTAAGATGAACTTAATTTATGTCTGTAATAAATATAACAATAAAATATTTTTAATTAATACTTAAATCAATTTCAAATGTCTTTTATTCAAATCGTACTACATTACCTAATGCATTAAGCACGAATCTCAGCAACAGTTACTACGTTTATACGCGCACTATTTGCAAATAAAAATATTTGCAAATAAATTAACTCACTGTTTATACAGCATAGCAAAAGTACACAAACTTGGTAACACTTCTATAGAAAACTTACTTATATTGGCAAAAAAAAAGTAGTGTAAATGTACAAAAATGAAATAATTATTTGTTTTTATTGTCATTATGTGCTTCTATCAATGTTTTTTGTGCAATATTTATCCATTTATTGTTATTGTTATCAAACATTTGTGAGCGTGGCAACCTCAAGCATTTTATTTGCAAATAGTGCATTAATCGTGAATAGTTTTCTGAATTAGTAAGTCGCAATAAAAACAATAATATGGCAACAATTTACAGTTTTATTTGCAAATAAGCCCTGCGTATAAACGTAGTAAGTAAAAGGTAATTAACTCATTATATTCTTTATATATGGAAATATGTATGTATGTATAAACATTAGAGTGGTCGTTAATTGTATGGATAATTTTTTTTGTTGATTTCTTTTACTCTCAACCCCCAAATTTGTTCAGTTTTATGTAAAACAAAGTACAAAAAAATTTCATAGCGATAAGTTATATTTTAGGGGGTGCGCCCGGCCCTCAAAGTTAGCCCTAAAGCCCATACATTCAATGTAATTTTTTTTGGTTTAGTTTTTTTATTACTATACCTTTCAGAAAAAAAGTTAAACTAAATGCAGCTTAAAAGCTATTCTCAATACCTATTACATGGGACCAATTTCGACCCTGTATCTTAAAAACTTTTGAAGATATGAGCAATAATGGCAGACCACTTATGTATATGTGTTTTTAATGAGTTTTTCATTTTTTGACGCGCCATATCTCAGGTAAAACAGAAGCTGGAAGTCCAAACTTTTATATTTAGTTAAGTAACGTGCAAAAAGACAATTAAGTTTCATAAGATTCAAAGTTGGTCGGCAAGATCCGTTCGTCGGTTATAAAAATCTTAACCCATATATAATTTTTGGTATTCTGTTGGTTATTTTCTTCATTATTTCCTAAAATATTAATTTTAGCAAAAAAGTTTCTTTGAGACTAATCTTGTAGACTAGAAGAGCTAAAATATTGCCATACATCATATTCTTTAAAATGTTTGTTTAAAAGATACTCATATGCAAGCAAATTACAATGAAAATAGGCTTGAAGGCAAACTTTGAGGGGCGGGCGCACACCCTAAAACAAAACTTATCGCTATGAAATTTTTTTGTATTTTTTTTTACATAAAACTGAACCGATTTGGGGGTTGAGAGTAAAAGAAATAAAAAAAATAAATAACGGCCACCCTAATAAACATGTATGTATATCATCTGTCTTAATCGAAACTTTGATCTTTTTTTTCAATAAAACGTTTTTATAATTTTTGACATCCCAAGTTTGAATTTTTCATACTCGTTGTTTGTGTGATTGCATAAATACAGACAAATAAATAACACCTTATAATAATCAGCACAGTCAAAAATATAACCAACTTGAATCACGTCGAGCTATGATCGACTAAAATTTCTATTATTTTACTTTGCTTTTTGTTGCTTATTCCTTGTTGTATAATTTGAGGTATGATGTAAAGGTTACTTGCGGTCAAATACTTTTGAATTAAAAAAAATTGGTCTGCCACAGACAAACTCATTGATATCCCAGCAAAAAACTTTGCCTACCAGAATGCAAAAAAGTGTATGTACTCCTCAGTCGTAAGTACTTACAATTTGACTGAATAACCCATTATTTTTGTTTGAGAAGTTCAAAAAGTATGCGGTACCCTATACTTTTTGCCTACAAACATACAAAAGTTAACAGATTACTGATTGCCTAAAAGTACTCAAAATTTAATGGGTTATTTTTTGCTTACAAATATGCAAAATTTTATAGATTAAATTTTGCTTAAACTTATTCTAAATTAATTTGCTAGTTTTTCTAATTAAAATAATTTTCACGTTCAATAAATTTTTTCCTAGATATATTTCCTTATTAACTGGAAAGCACTTCAATAAGTACTTTCACGTAATGATATAAATAAGTTCTTATTTTATTAATTACAGGGCAGTCATTATTATGCACATAAAATAATTACATAAATAAGTATCAGTCATTACTTTGTAAGCCATTAAAAGAGTACTACCCATTACAAAATTTCGAAAATTTTTTGCTGGGATATTATACTTTAATATCTGAATGTAAATACTGAAGCTATGACAAATTTAAAAAGGTGACCCCTACGGTATGCAACAATGAATTTATAGAAGCATTTTTTAAATAGTTGTGCTGTAATTATCGAAATACTTTCTTTGCAAAAGTTTTATGATTTTTTGCGAACTATAAATTTCTAACATTAGGGTGTCACATTAGGGTGGTAGGAAACGAGATTTAGGTGGTAAGTACTAGAACGGTACACTTGAGGTTAATGGACCCAAGAGCAAAAATAGTGGGCTTCCTGAGACAAAAAAGTCGCTATATCAATATTTAAGTTCGGACTGTAAATATGGAAGAAATAACGAAAAAACTAAAAAGGCGACCCCTACGTTCGGCAAAAAAAATATAAAAAAATTTTTTTTAAATCTCCTTGGAACAATACTTTATATTCGCTGGTGTACGGAGAACTTTTTTTTTTGCCTGTTGGGCGAAACGCTCTAATGTATATATAGTATACAGATACATACATAGGTACATACATACATATTTGTTTTGTGATAAAATTTATAATTTTTTAGTTAATTTAATTATTTTTCGCACTGTATTTGTTTCTATATTCTTATGAATTGAACAGGCTAATGTTCGTAACGGTTTTAAGCCAAATTACATGTGATAATTATTAATGAACAAATAACATCAAGGTTAGTTGTAAATATTCTGACAACAACACATAGTTGAACGGAACAGCCAGCCGTTTTCGAAGGCCACTAAACCTTCCTCATCATCAGTTAAACATATTTCATATTTTATGAAGATCTTTACTTAAGCAAATTCTTTAGTCGAAAAAAACCAAAAGGTCACTTACTAAAAATTGCACTAGAGCAAAAAATAATAAATTTTTTCACAAAACAAATATGTATGTATGTGCTTATGTATGTATCTCTATACTACACCTACATACATACGTTTGTAAAGGGTATATAAGATTCGGCACAGCCGAATATAGCACTCTTACTTGTTCTATATGCCAAGCACTTTACATCCCTTCACAATTAAAAAAACACAAAAAAAATTGTAAACGCTTTCCATATCAAAAAAATATTAAAATTCGTCCACAAATGACAAATATATTTGATGACCAATTATTGTGGCAGGTAATTTGTGACAGACACCCTTCTTCTCTTCTCAATTTTCCAAAAAAAAAAACCTAGTGGACCCCTTTCATGTAAAAAAATAATTTCGGAATAAGCAATTTTTGGGGCGGGCATTTTGCACCCTTCCTCCCAAATGAAAATAATCTAAGCCCAAAGAGGAACAAGCCAAAAGGTAAGAAGAAGGGTTCTTCACACAATGGTCTTATCAACAATAATGAAGAAGGTGCACTGGCAATAGATAGTACTAGCAGGCCGAGCCCAAGTATTAAAGAGCCTGGCTGGGTGAAGGTACGTGTCAAAGTTCGAAAGTACGGAGGTACACAAACTGCAACCATTGGCTTAAGTGCTTCCTAGCCAGTTGCCTTATAGAGATATAAGAGTATCGATTATGGGCATGAGGCTTAAAATTGCAAGGGCCATTTCCACTTTTAATTGATTAGGGTGTAGTTAAGCCGAGACCATGTTCCAACAAACTATCGAGTATGCTCTGCAAAAATGTGTCAAATAGCATTGGTGATCGTGTTACCGGATGTGTAGTTTGTCCGTATTACAAAAGAGCGCTACAGAAACTTCAGGGTCAAAATAAAACGTAAGTCATAAAAATGAAAATATTACAGCTGAATCTCAATCATTACCAATCAGCTCAAAAGCTACTTATGCAAAGCGTTCAAGATTTAAAAGAAGACATCGCTATACTGAGTGAGCCATTTAAGAAGATTGTATCTGATAATACAGAAACATCGGCTATATGGCTTCTTAACACTGAGAGATAAAGCATCATCCCAATAGGGGTACACACGAGCAACTGTTTCTGGAATTTATCTATACAGCTACTATATTTCACCTAGGTATTCTATAGCAGACTTTCTTTTCACTGTAGACAATATAGTGACAGATGCAGCAACTAGAAATCCTGTCATTATAGCAGATAATTTGAATGCCCCTCGACAAAGTACTCTTTTAAGCCTTTTCTGCATTGAATGTTGTGCTCTTTAATACTTTAGATGAAGAAACTTTCAGAAGGGGTACATCTGGATCAATTACGTACATCACTGTGTAAGCTGGAGAATATCTGACCTCTACACAAACAATGATGACAATGCTTTAATTATAGATGTATAGGATGAACGACGTTATGTGACCTTACAGGTACAAAGTTTAACAGGATGGAAAGTAAATACCTTTGACAAGGATATTTTTGCCATCTGTATGGAGGGTGTGGACTTGAATGGTTCAGCCGAAGATGTGGCAATTGGTAAACCTTATCATTAGGGTATGTGATACATCAATGAGAAAGCGAAAAAGATCTGCAAAGAATCCACCGTTTTACTGGTTAAATGATGTAACTGCAAGGTTGAAATCAGAGCGTATACGTTCCAGAAGGCAATATACAGGAAGGAAAGGTAGTTTAGAGAATAGTGCTTACCAGGAAGAATATAGGGACAAAAGAAAGGCCATAAAAGAGCTAGCATTAGTATTTTCTTAATGTATGTGAAGAGGTAGTTAATAGTCTATAGGGTTTCGCATATAAACTGGTAACTTAGAAGCTTAAATATATTGGACCATCGCCACCAAGTGAAGAGTAAATTTTTAAGGGAATTGTAGATCACCTGTAGATCAACAAGCACCGTTATGGGAGAACAATTCTTCGGGCTGGGATTATATTCCAAATAGAATATTAAAAGAGGGCTTGCAATTGTATCCTGAAAAATTTTTAAGACGAAAGCTGGGGCAACCAATACTCTTAATGTTGGCACTAGTTGTATGGAATCCAGGACATTTCTGAAATACGTAAGCGTGATGATGTATACACGTCTATCTTTTCGTGAATACTTGCGATATGTAGTTTCCAAGGCATCAGAAACCTGCTTGGCGCTATTTTAAATTATGACAAATAGTTACAAGAGGCCCAAGATATCTTATAGAGGAAACTGCTCGTTGATGTTGCAAGGAATATTATCTTATACGCACACCCTACATATATGTGGTTGATATTGCCTGTATATAATAATAGGCTTTGAGAGTATGTAACGCATTTCGATATGTGTCGGACGAATCGGCATTTACCATTGCACATATACGGTACCTGATACAGATTTGTGTTTACGAAAATGGCAAGAACGTTGGTCAACAACTGAAAAGGTTCGATGGACTTACACATTGATACCCGGCATCAGAAAATGGTTGACTAGAAAATATGGTGACTTAAATTACTATATCACACAGTTCCTGGTTGTTTTTGGTCGTATTTATACCTCTTCGAATACGAAAATGTTCCGTTTTGTTCGAATTGTATTGGAAACATTGTAGAGATTGCCAAGCCTGTATTTTTTGTATGTTCACAAGTTTGCAATTGCAGGTCGTACTTAGAAGGCACTGTAGCGCGTTACATTGGACCGAAGAGCATAGTCCCGATTATGCTAAAGTTCTTGTATAACCGGACCAGTGTGAGTAATTTTGTAAAGCTAGTTCTATTAAAAATTCGTTGATCAGAACAGATTCGTAGAAGAATCAATATATTAAGATTATACATGCATAAATCAGCATTTATGTTTTGGAAAAAGGTGAACATAATGCTTTCTCCCCAAAAAAACAACACTCTTTTGGGAGTTGAATTAACAAAGCTTATTAAAATAAGCGATAAATTATTCTAATTTACTTCCTTCAAGGACGTTAATTTAACTATTTAAGGTGTAGTTTTCATTACCATGCGATTCTACTATTTTACCACTGTTTTAACTAAAATTTAGTTTATTTAACAGAGTTTTAGATACTATTTTAACTAATTTTTATTCAAGCCAACAGATTGTATTTTACTACATTTTTAACAAAAATCTATTATTTGTTTTGAAGAAAATTTGTTTATATTAATAAATTTTCTTAACATTTGAATAAAAAGCCAGTATATTTAACGATTTTTTTCGTTAAGGGTCTACTAATTTTTTTCGTTAATATTACCTACGACATTTGGTTCAGTGTATACTATATATACGCACTTTGGTGAAAGGTATATAAGATTCGTCACAGCTGAACATAACACTCTGCCTTGTTCTATGTTAAACGTTTTTTCGAATGCCTTTTTGCTTGCGAGTAAAACCACGAACGGTTGCATTCGAATGTATGCACGTTATCGAATGCTGTCATTAGAAATTTCGATTTGTGTTATTCAAAATCAAATGAGAGAATCCCAAAAGTTAAAAAACTCGCACATTCGAGTAATAACCCAGGATACAACAGATATGGCAGATGCCATAGCACTTTAGGGGATGATTTTTATTTACATTAATTAAAAATAAATCTGTGGCAATAAGGAAAATGTCATATTTTACTGTTTTTCAGTACAGCACTTTTAAGCTTTTAAGTCGATTTTTAGAACTTTGTTTCTTTTACAGTTAAAATGGGGAATTCCCTGTTATCCTTTACATTTAAGTTGCAATATGTCAAAGTATCACCAATTTAGCAGTATTTTCCGACTATTGCCATAATAGCTTTGGTTCTGGATTGCAAGTTGATGCTATTTATAAAGATTTTTCAAAGACATTTGACAAAATACCACATTCATTACATAAATTAAGCACATTTGGCATTCATGCAAATTTGTATGAATGTTTTTATTCATGCCTGACAGATAGAAAATGTTGTAATTGGTGTGACAATAATTTTCTAAAATTCAATATGAATAAATGTTCTTATGTGTCTTATTCAAGATCTCGACACTAATTTCGTCGTCTTGTAACATAAAAGCTTTTATGATAAAAAAAATTAACATTTAAGCCGCATCTAGAAAGGTTAATTCCGAAGACCTATTCTACTTTAGTGTTTATTAGGAAAAATTGCTTTGATTTTTCAGATCCAATACAATTAAAATTTTATATATGTACATCTTTTGTAAGATCTAAACTGGAATATGGGGCTTTAATTTTGGGTCCTTATTGTAAAAATTCTATTGCCCATATCGAAAGAATACAGCTTAATTTTATTAAGTTTGCTTTACCGCATTTGAATTTTGTATACCCACACCCTTCATATGAATCGCGTTGTCTTCATTTACTCGTAGGTCTTGAAACCTTAGAATATCTTCGAAAAATTGAACCTTATACAATAAATAGTCCTCTAATAAGAGCTTATGCTGATTTTAATAAATTGAATAACATTCAAATGATTGAATTCATCAAAACAAAACTTAAAAAAAAATATATATTATATGTAACTTATAAAGGTCATTCTACGTTAAGAAGTCATTTGATATTAGGAAGGGCGGCGTGATAAAAATACTTAAAATAATAATTTTTTACAAGATAATAGTATTTAATCATGTATTTTGTATGCATGTTTAACAATGGCAGTAGTAGGGAACTGTTCATCCTGGCGCCGATTAAAATTGTGAAATTTGGGTAATTAAAATTTGAAATTTGAGAATTTCAGTACAAAATTTTAAAATTTGGGTAATTAAAATTTTAAAATTTTAAAATTCTTGGAAATTTGTGAAATTTGATACCCTACGAGGGTGGATCAATAAGTCCGTCCAACTTTTTGTTTACATAAGGAATTTTTTGTTTACATAAGGGGTTTTGTTTGTTTAATACATACGAGGGTGGATCAATAAGTCCGGGTTTTTATGACCGTGGGAATTTATATGTATGTTTGGATTAAGGGGTTTCATAAGATTAAGATTTCATAAGTATATATGCCGACGGGAAAATCATGAAATGATTTTTCTTAATACCAACGGGAAAATCATGCAATGATTTTTCCTAATACTAATGGGTGTGAAATAGTGAAAATTTATTTTTCTTAGTGCCTTCGGCAATACATGATTTTCCTAATGCCTACGACAATATATGAATATTTTTCCTAATGCCTACGGCAATATATGTTTATTTTTCCTAATGCCTACGGCAAAACATGATTAATATATTTTCCAAATGCCGACGGCAAAACATGATTAATATATTTTCCAAATGCCTACGGCAAAACATGATTATTATTTTCTAATACCAAAGGGAAAATTGCCAGTGTTGCCAGACTGTAGAAATTTGTTATCGTAATAATATATCAGTAATATCAGAGAAAATATTTATTTATGTGTTCACATGTATGTGAACACCCATACTTGTGTTCACATGTATGTGAACACCCATACTTGTGTGTGGGGGTTTTCAGCTTGATAGTCGCGGGTAATTTAATATTTTGTGTATTTGTTTAAGAAATATGTATGTATGTGTATGTATGTATGTGTATGTATGTGTATGTGTATGTATGTATGTATGTGTATGTATGTATGTATGTATATGTATGTGTGCATGTGTGAATATGCGATCGTGGGTACTTGTGCGTGGAATATTTTGTAGAATACATATATATTTTGCAAGGTAATCATTTTCTTTGTCTACGATTATTTTAAAGCAGCAAACTAAGTACAGTCAGCAGCAGAGAAACAAAAAGTAAAATTTTTGGATGCTGCAAGGATACTGCTTCTAATTTTAGTATAAATACGCCAACATTTCTAACCAACACATCAGTACGTTATTGTATTTACAAGAAGTATCATCAGCAATTGTGTTAAAGTGAAATAATAATAAAATAATTAAAAATGAGTTCATCAGGTTATCAGTGTAATACATGTAATAAGGTATACAAATACCAAAAGTCCTTTTTGGAGCATGTTAAAAACCATAGTGTACAGAATCAAGTGGTCGTAAGCCGGGGCATAAATCCAGAGCTACCGCAGACATCTCTTCAAAATCACCAAAATCCATCATCATCATTTATTCATCAACAATATCCTTCTCTTCAGTATCCTCAATATCAGTTACCATTAAATTTTCAACAATACGGTATGCCATGGAATAATCAGTTTTTGGGATACAATTATAATCCCAATGTGATGCAATGGCAGCCTCTTAATTATCATCAACAAGAGTACCAGCATCAACAACAAGATCATCAACATCAAGCTCAACAACAACAACAACAACAAGCTCAACAACAACAACAAGCTCAACAACAGGGTGTGGGTATCCTTGGAGGTAATTTATTCGACGATGCTATGGACATAAGCTTACCGGAAAGTGATGGAGAAGTAGAAGAAAGAAGAGAAAAAACTCTGCCAACTCCAATGAATACTTCGCATGCTAAAACAGATGAAGTAGAAGCGAATGTGCGATATTATAAAATATCTAAAGCATTCAAAAACCATATTGCCACTTATGCAATTTTAAACAAAAAAGACCAACTTCTGTTGGAAGAATTTGTTGAAGAAAATAAAAATGTTTTTATGGAGCGACTTCAAGTGAATTTAAGTAAGCATTCAATAATTAAATTCCATGTGAGTATTGTGGCGGAGTATATAAAAATTGTTGGAGAAGAATTGGAGTTGTGCATAATATCACATGTAGCCAAAATGAGTTTGCTGACGAGGGCAGATAGCATTGAAGAATTATTCCGTAAGCAGGTTGAGGAGATTTCAACCAAAATGTCCGAATTTGAAGAGCGAGATTCTGGTTGGACTTTGTCACGCATAGTCCGAGCAGAAATCAACATCAACAAATCTTCGCTCGTCAAAGGATCGAACTGGATATCCACACCTCAAAAATTAGCGATAAAAAAAGCTTGCATCAATATACAAAACGATGATGAATTTTGTTTCAAGTGGTGTATGATTGCTGCCATGGATACAACCCAATACAATCAAGAACGTTGCAGTTCTTATAATATTCAAGACATTGCTGCAGAGACGATTGTTACGCGAAATGGTGTAGCGTTAAATTTCAAAAATTTAAGCTTCCCATTAGGATTAAACAAAATAAAAGAGTTTGAGGTGAACAATCCAGCAATAAGTGTCAATGTATTCGGCTATGATGAGGGAGCCAATCAGATTATTGGTCCTTATTATGTCACCAAGGACGAAAAAATTAGCCATGTAAACTTGTTGCTTTTGGAAAATGGTGAAGTTCATCACTACATTTTGATAAAGAACATATCAAAGTAAGTTAAAAAATTATACTACACTTTAATTTAATGATACATATACTTCTTTTATATATTTTATAATATATACGTTTTACTCATAAACTTTTATTTTACTTTTTATTATTCACAGACTTTTACGGAATCAGACTACCAAAAACCACAATAAATTAATTTTTTGCAATAGCTGTCTCCAATATACTCATACGGACACCATCATGAATACTCATAAGGAGGAATGTGGGAAGATAGTCACAACTATGCCATCAGGTGAGGATGCCATTCTTAGTTTTAAGGGACATCAACGAAAAATGGATGTCCCTTTTGTTATTTACGCGGACTTTGAATGCGTATTAGAGGATATAAGTAATAGTGTAAGTAGTAAAACAAATTTAATAAAAAAGCACACACCTTGTGCCTTTAGTTATTTTATTAAGTGTCTCCATAGTAATAATTTAGATAAGCTTAGAATATATACGGGGGAAGATGCCTCCAAAAAATTTGTAGAATATTTAATTAAGGATTGTGAAGATATATATAATAACTATTTAGTTAACAATAGACAAATGGATACTTTATCCCCTTCAGATACTTATAA
Organism: Tachina lurida; assembly: GCA_944452675.1. Lineage (NCBI taxonomy): Eukaryota > Metazoa > Arthropoda > Insecta > Diptera > Tachinidae > Tachina > Tachina lurida. The sequence continues at coordinate 67,438,888 of OX101755.1, forward strand.
TTTTTATAGTGCGGTGAATTGCCATATTTGCCAAAAATTTTTAGGCAAAGATCGTGTTAGAGATCACTGCCACATTAGTGGCAAATTTAGAGGCGCAGCCCACAATAAATGTAATTTAAATTACCAAATTCCCAAATTTATACCAGTTTACTTCCACAATTATTCAAATTATGACTCACATCTTTTCATTAAAGAATTAGGTGAAATTTCATTGCAACTGAAAGTACTCCCTCTCAATAAGGAACTTTATATATCCCTCTCCCAATTCACAGAAATGAGTGATGGTCATAAGCTTGAAATAAGATTTCTTGATACTATACGCTTTATGGCTGAGAGTTTGGAATCATTAGCCTGCAATTTGTCGGATAATGATTTCAGCACTATAAGGTCCTTATTTCAATCAGAAAAAGAATTTCAGCTTATTAAGAAAAAAGGTATTTTCCCATATGAGTACCTAAATTCATTCGAAAAATTAGATGAATGCCAGCTGCCTTCACGCAGTGATTTTTTTAATAAGTTGAATAATAAAGAGTGTTCTTTAGAGGAATACTCACATGCTGTAGAGGTATGGAATACTTTTGGTTGTGAAACAATGAAAGATTACATGGAACTTTACTTAAAAACAGACGTCCTCTTACTGACAGATATTTTCGAGAACTTTAGAAAAGTTTGTAAGGGTATTTATGAGCTCGATCCTTGCCAGTATTATACAGCACCTGGCCTTTCCTGGGATGCAATGCTCAAATATACAAAAATTGAGTTAGAATTATTGACAGACATAGACATGTACAATTTTATGAAAAAAGGTATACGTGGGGGGATAGTACAGTGTAGTCAAAGATATTCGAAAGCAAATAATAAATATTTGCAAGATTTCGACAAAGAAAAGCCCTCAGAATTTCTCGTTTATTTAGACGCTAACAATTTGTATGGATGGGCGATGTCGGAATATCTTCCTCATGGTGGATTCAGATGGTTATCACAAGACGAGTTGAATCTGGATCCAAACAGCATAGCTGATAATGGAACAGACGGTTATGTATATGAGGTTACGTTGGATTATCCCTCTCATTTACACGACTTGCATAATGATCTTCCTTTTTGCGCTGAAAATAAGAAACCTATGCAAGCGAAGTATAGCAAGTTGATAACCGATTTCTCTACAAAGCAATCATATGTGATACACTTTAGAGTTCTCAAACAGTGCTTAGAATATGGCTTAGTTTTAAAGAAAACTCATCGTATTCTAGCATTTAAACAATCTCCATGGTTAAAAGGCTATATTGACCTAAATACCAGACATAGAGCCACTGCTAAAAATGCTTTTGAAAAAAATTTTTTCAAGCTACTTAATAATGCAGTGTATGGTAAAACCATGGAAAATGTGGATAAGAGGAGAGATGTTAAAATTGTTAATAATTGGGAGAGGACGAATTGCAATCATTTAGGTGCCCAAGATTGGATATCAAAACCAAATTTTCATAGTTTATCTATATTTTCCGAAGATCTTGTAGCAATCGAAATGACTAGAGTCAAAACCTGCTACAATAAACCAATTTACTTAGGATTTTGTGTACTCGAGCTGTCAAAATGGAAAATGTATAATTTCCATTACGGGTACATGCAACCTAAGTTTAAGACAAACCTCTCATTAAACTATATGGATACTGACTCTTTTATATATTCAATAAAGACTGATGACTTTTACGCTGACATAAAAAATGACATTCATGAACAATTTGACACATCGGACTATCCTACAGACAATATTTATAATTTCCCAATAGTAAATAAAAAAGTAATTGGTATGATGAAGGATGAAAATTGCGGTAAGATAATGACAGAGTTTGTTGGGCTGCGCTCAAAAATGTATTCATTTAGTGTAGAAAATCAAGATGATATTAAAAAATCGAAGGGGGTAAAGAGAGCCATATTAGATAAATATAGTTTAGCTACATATAAGAATTGTTTATTTAATAAGATTAATGTATATGATAGTATGTTAACATTTAAATCTAAGCTACATCAATTATATACTAGCGAGTTAAATAAGGTAGTATTAAGCTATGGAGACGATAAGAGAAAAATTAGATCAAATAATATTAATACTTATGCATGGTATCATTTTCGTATTAAGGAAACTAACCCTGAATACGAACTTGATATGTTGCTAGATGAGATTGCTAAAATGCAAGAAAATCTTAGTTAATTAGTTAATTTTTAAATTGTATATAAAATCCTATTTATTAAGAATAATTGTTGTATTTAAATCTTAGTTATTAAGAAAAAATATTGTATTTATATCCTATTTAATCAGAATAATTGTTGTATTTAAATCTTAGTTATTAAGAAAAAATATTGTATTTATATCCTATTTAATAAGAAAAGTTATTGTAAATAAAATATTGAAAAAAGAATGAAAAATGTGAACAGTTTTTTTATTTCTTTATTGGCTTTACTTCGTTGGATCAAAAATTTTTGTTTTTTGCTTATTTGCAAATTCTTATTTTCATGTCGCTTAAACATGCACAGTCTTGTTTTCAGGTTAATTAAACATGCACAGTCTTGTTTTCTTTAAGAGGTTCTGCACAAGAGAAATTGAATTTCACAATATTATGAAATTCAATTAGATATTTTCATAAAGAGATGATTCCTAGTTTTCCTTTAGAAAAAAATAATACAAATCAAGGAATATTTTTATAATTCAATTTTATTTTATTATTTATACAATTTTATTTCATTTCTATTTAATTTATTTATAATGATGGAAACATTTCGTAATAGCCAATTATTAAATGTTCTAGTATATTTTTTCGTAAAAAATATATGGTACATCTGCAAGTATCAGGTCCCTCCTCACACTCAGGATGATACCAAGGACAGCTGGGGAAGTGTCCTTCAGTGTTGTCTTCATCTTCCATGACCCCATATTCTTCGTTCTCATCCAGCATATTTTGGAAACATTTTATCATCTCCCAATGATCAAAAAGCCTGAAGCTTTCAAAATCTCTTATAAATTGATTAAGAGTACGTCTAATTTGGCTCATTTTATTTGCTGATGAATGAATGATGATGAATGTTGGAAGGTTCCTTTAAGACTAATTTGTTCTGTAAATTTTTAAAATATCTATATGGTCTTTAAAATATCTATACTATCATCTCTATGTCATATTTCTTTTTAGCAGTCTATCTCTCTCTAACCCTTTTCTCTCTATTCCATATTTCTTTTTTACTACTCTATCTCTCTCTAACCGTTTTCTCTCTATAACTATCTCTTTCTGTCTATCACTATCCCCCACTTATTCACTATTTCACCACAATTATTTTCGATTAGCCTTTTTGAAGTCATCATCGCTACTTTTAAGATCATTTCCAGTTAAACATTCAGAGTGACAAGAAGTATCTAAATAAAAAATAAAAAATGGACTCCACAACAAATCTAATTGCAAAATTTAATGCTCTAAATAACAAAACTTTAATACACGTAAAGGAGCTTGATTCTTCAACGAAATATACTATTAGAAATGTGTTACGTGTAACAACTAAATATGGACCAACCCTAAAAGTTGAAATGAATAAACACATAATGTTCCTGCCCAAACGATATAATATTTTAACTGATGACGATATCAAAGATCTCTCAAGCGGATCATATTGCCTAAGTAGAGAAGGTGAAGAAAACCTAATTGTCGAGAGTGAGCTGAGTGAATTTCTAATTCAAAATTCCCAATTTCCTGTTTGGCAATAATATATTAATTATGTATTTTAAATTATGAATAAAAAGACATTAAAGAGTTTTGTAAAATATAAATTTTTGTGTTTTATTTAATATTTTCAGTTATTTCATAAAGAAATTTAAGACATAAATGTCCACAGGTAAATGTATTGAAATTCTGATGCTGATTATAGTTGTATTTTATATTTGCACCAAGATATTTGACTACTTCCCAAGGAGGTTGTAAGTTTCCAAAGCTATCGAAATATTCTTTTTCATTGTTGTTTTTATAGTATGCTACCCAATGTGTACCAGGTCCTGTTGATACATCTAAGTTGATTATTCCACATTCAATTTTCTTTGTTCGTTTTGGTAGAGTATTCAACATGAAAACTCCTCTAAAATATGGAATTTTTATAGAGAAACGGTTTAGGTCCACATCAGATAGTGGTCTGTTGGGCAGCATCTTTAAGAGTTTTTTGATTCCTCTTTGTGAACTAAACCATAACCTTTTTTATATGGTTTTAAGTAAAGTCCTTTTCCCACTGCTATAGATTCCATCGCTTTATTATGTCTAGTTGCTTCATCAAGTTGATTTTTTGCATTCTTTGTTGCATTTACAGCTTTAGCTATGGCAGCACCTCCAGTTGTTAGACTACCAATTGCACCCAGAGCAGTTAAAATCGGTATTAGAGGTAAAAAACCACCGATTTTTGGAACACGTATTACACGTGGAACTACAATTTGAGACTTTCTTCCTTTTAATGATTTGTTAATAGTTTTTCGTGCAATTTTAATAGCTGAGTTAATATCTAATGGTTTTTCCTTCTTTAGTATTTTTGTTGCAGCTCTAATTGATGTTCTAAACAGTTTTTTATCATTTGGCTTGTTCTTTTTAACATTTTTCTTTTTCTCCACACCCATACCAAATTTAGTTTTGGTTTTCATTGCGTTAGTAACCATATATGCAAATGATTTTTCTGCAAGACTACTGTCTTTTGCTAAAACTCGATTCCAAGCTGAATTTTCAAGTATTTTATCAGCTTTATGTCTAGTACTTAAATCCTTATTTTTTGAATACGCAATATCGTGATTTTTACAAGCAGAGTCCAATAAGTTAATACCTTTGTCACCTCGATTTAAACGTTTTTGTAGTTTTGTTCCAGGTCCACAGTACTGATACCCCGGAAGATGAAGCTCAACAGGTAGAGAGTTTATTATTTTATCTACTATACCTCCTCCAACGAAGGTGTTTTTATGACTAAACGTTTTCTGATATCGTATAACCATATTATCTAATTTTTTCTATAATAAGAGGTAACATTTATAAAATGTATTTAGTTACAAAAATGCAGTTAGTGAAACAACATAAAAATATTTTAGTTCGTAATATTGACGATTCAGTCAACATCACTTCAAAAATAAAGCATAGCCCCCTCTTACCAAATTCTATTCGTGCTCTAATAGTTGGACCATCCAATTGTGGAAAGACTAATGTTATGATTGGCTTACTAGAAAGTCCTAATGGACTCAAGTTTGAAAACATCTATTTATACTCAAAATCTCTATATCAACCCAAATATGAATACCTGAAGAAACTAATTTCACCAATTAAAGGAATGGGATATTATACATTTACAGATAATGAATCAGTTATTCCACCTGACGAAGCTAAAACTAATTCAATTATGATATTTGATGATGTTGCATGTGAAAAGCAGAATAATATACGTACATATTTTTGTATGGGGCGACATAGGAATGTCGATTCATTCTACTTGTGTCAAACTTATACTAGAATTCCCAAGCATTTAATAAGAGACAATGCCAATGTTATTATAATGTTTAAACAAGATGAGACAAATATGAAGCATGTTTATAGAGATCATGTTGGTGGCGATATGAGTTATGAAAAGTTTCATGAGATTTGTCGAGAGTGTTGGAAGGATAAATATGGATTTTTGGTGATTAGCAAAGATAATGAATTAAATGATGGACGCTACAGAAAGCAATTTGACTATTTCATAACTATATAAACTACTCTTCATAAACATTTACTTTAGTTATTAATCTAACTTTAAGCTTGATACATCTATTTGCTATAACCTCATCTGATACCTGATAAGCTGATCTGAAAACCAGACCAGCTACCTAATAACCTGATTTGATACCTGATAACCTGATCTGAAAACCAGACCAGGTACTGATAAGCTGATCTGAAAACCAGACCAGGTCCTAAAAAGCTGATCTGAAAACCAGACCAGGTCCTGAAAAGCTGATCTGAAAACCAGACCAGGTCCTGAAAAGCTGATCTGAAAACCAGACCAGGTCCTGAAAAGCTGATCTGAAAACCAGACCAGGTCCTGAAAAGCTGATCTGAAAACCAGACCAGGTCCTGAAAAGCTGATCTGAAAACCAGACCAGGTCCTGAAAAGCTGATCTGAAAACCAGACCAGGTCCTGAAAAGCTGATCTGAAAACCAGACCAGGTCCTAAAAAGCTGATCTGAAAACCAGACCAGGTCCTGAAAAGCTGATCTGAAAACCAGACCAGGTCCTAAAAAGCTGATCTGAAAACCAGACCAGGTCCTGAAAAGCTGATCTGAAAACCAGACCAGGTCCTGAAAAGCTGATCTGAAAACCAGATCAGGTCCTGATAACCTGATCTGAAAACCAGACCAGCTCCTGATAAGCTGATCTGATAGCTGATAGCTGATCTAATAGCTGATACCTGATCTAAAAGCTGATACCTTTTATTTATTAAACATGGATGAGAAAATTTTAAAACAGTTGGTGTTGACAAGAAATGTCTTGAAGAAAAAGCTTCGTAGTATAAAAACTGGTGAAATAGATACACGTGAACAACTAAGAGATACATTTAAACCTATAACAGAACCACTCAAAGAATTCATAAATAGTTCTAAAAAAATTAAAGAAGAAAATAAAATGAAGACAGAATTTGAAAATAATACAAGTTTAAAGTCTGAAAAACCATCACTCAAGATAGAGACAAGTACACCAAAGAAACTAGCAGAAGGAACAATATTTGATAATACCACCTTATTTAACGAAACTAATACTAAAAATGATGATGATGATGATGATGAAGATGATTTTTACTCACAAACTTCCAATACAGAAGATACTTATACTGATTTATCAGTCTTGGAAGAAAGAAATGAATTAGATACAAACTATGGTCCACATAAAGATTTCAATAATGAATGGAAATTTGGTGATAGTAAACTTACACTTAGTGAACATAAAATACAAGTTGGTGGCCAAATATGGGCTCTAACACCTGGACTATTTTCTCTAATGTTTCATAAAATACCAAAAAATTATGATAAATTTGAACTCGAAATCTATAAAAAGATTTTAATTACTACTAATGCATATAGAAGAGACTATAAACCTGATGGTCAAATTAAGGGTACTAGAGGATATAAATATAAACATATTATTAAGAAATTTATTGACGAGAAAAACCAGGATAATTTACCCGAATCAACAGGATCTAAGCCAAAAGGTAGCTACTTAGGTGATGGAATGATGGAATTTAACATCCATAAGCCCAACTATATATACTGGGATGATCCAAATGAGCTAGTAGATCGACTTCGACTACTGCTCGCATCACAAGCTGCAGGTCATAATAATCACAATAACGAGATTGTATCAATTATTGAAGAACTACGTGAAGCTAATATAATACATTAACTTTAATAAAGTATATAAAGCATGTCTGTTGATAAATTTGGACATTATTTAAACGATACTAGCAACATAGTTTCTTTGAAAAATGCACCTAAACTGCTGGGGTTCTTTGTGGATACGAACAACAACATTGATGTCCAAAGCAAAAGGATCAAAAATGTTGCAAAAGCTGTGGAGGAAAACGATGTTATCAATAAATTGTTTCTGCAAACTCAAATCGAAAAACTAGAAGAGAAATTATTAGCATACTTTAAGAGAGACAGTACTATAATTCAAGAAAATATTCAAATGCAAATTGAGGATCTACATCGCGAAACAAAATTAGATATAGAAGAAAATTATAAAATTGAAAAAGATATTCTAAAAATTAAAACATCCTTTGAAGAACAAATTGAACAGCTTAATGAGAAAATTTATAGATTAGAAAATTACATGTTTGTATCAATAGCTGAAAGTGCTTCAACTAGATCACAACACTCTCCAAAAAATCTCTAAAAACAACTTAATGTCTTCAAAAAGAAATTTAGTAAACGAACTCCATAAGCAAGCACGAAAACATTTTGTGCGTCGCAGAGTTATAATGAAAGGAATAGATGACCTTTGGCAAGCTGATTTAGTTGAAATGGGGAACTATTCTAAAGAAAATAGAAATTATCGATTTTTGCTGACTATAATTGACACATTCTCAAAATTTGCATGGGCAGTACCGCTAAAAACAAAAACTGCACTTGAAACAACTAACGCAATGGAAAATATTTTTGAATTGGGGCGAATACCAAAAAACATACAAACAGATGATGGTAAAGAATTTTTCAACAAACACTTTGAAAAATTAATGCATAAATACAACATTAATCACTACTCAACATATAGCATTATGAAAGCATCAATAGTAGAACGATTTAATAGAACACTGAAAGGAATGATGTGGAAAGAATTTAGCTTTAATGGTTCTTATAAGTGGATTGATATATACAAAGATTTACTTAATACCTACAATAGAAAAGTTCATCGTACCATTAAAATGCCTCCAATTAAAGTCAACTCAACAAATGAGGAAAAGCTGCTAAATACAGTATACAGTCATATGAAAATGTATAAAATGTCAAAATTTAATGTAGGAGATCATGTACGCATAAGCAAATATAAGCATACATTTGAAAAAGGTTATACTCCAAATTGGACTACAGAAATTTTCACAATTACAAGAGTTCAAAATACAAATCCTGCAACATACATATTAGAAGACTATCTTGGTAATCCTATTAAAGGTGGATTCTATACTGACGAACTTTCAAAAACCAGATTTCCAAATACATATCTAGTTGAAAAGGTGCTTAAAATTAAAGGGAAGGAGGTATATGTTAAATGGCTGGGATTTTCTAATCAACACAATTCTTGGATAAGTAAAGATGAAATATTATAGATGGAAGAAAAACTAAATCAACAACAACATCATAGCAAAACAATAATAGCATTAATATTAAGAAACTAATGTTAATTTTAAAATAAGAAAATGAAATAAATATGTAAATTATGCTTATAAACCATACTGTCTACTAAACTTTATTTAATTGTAATCAGTCTGTTATAATGTCAATAACACTTACTCTGAGCTCTAACTCATCAGAATTATCTGCTAGTTACTTTCCCCCTATTGAATTACATGATGCATATGAGTGTGCTCTAACTGATTTTCATTCATACAACAGTATTTCAAATGTAGACACCTACAACAATATGTTTCATATAGGAGAACATACAATAGAAATACCAATTGGATCTTACGAACTAAATGATATAGTTGATTTTATAGAAGAGCAATACAAACTACTCTGTCCAACAAATAAGATTTTTATTGAAGCCAATAACAATACAATGCAAGTTAAAGTTAATAGTTCCAAGGATACTGTATATTTTAATAAGGAAAATACAATTGGAAAACTTTTAGGATTCAATAGCAAAATCCTACATAAATACATACATACATGCATACATACATATAGGCAAAGTTAAAAATGCAAATAAACATGAAGCAAAATTACAACGCTAACTCAAAATTATTTTAAGTATGGGTGCAGGTAATTTTTAGGATTTGGTGAATTAAACAAGGTTTAAATTAAAAAACGTTTTTAAGCTAAAATTTAGCGAATTTTGCTTTAACAACATTCAAAATGCTGTTTAAAATTTTTATGAATACGGCTGTAAGCATTTAACAAGAGACAATGGAAATGTTATTACAATGTTTAATCAAGATGAGAAAAATATTAAGCTCGTCTATAGGGATTATGTTGTCAGTAATATGAATTTTGAAAAGTTTCAATAAATTTGTATAGTGTTGGAAGGATAAATATGGATTTTTGATGATAAACTAAATGATGTTCGTTTTAGAAAACAATTTGACTATTTTATAACTATATAAATTACTGCTCATAAGAGATTGACTTTAGTTATTTCATCTGACCTGAAACTTTATTCATATAAATGTTATAAATGACTAACTACTTGTAAACTGATAACTCAATCTGAATCAGATAACCTGATCTGAAAACCAGACCAGGTCGTGATAAGCTGATCTGAAAACCAGACCAGGTCCTGAAAAGCTGATCTGAAAACCAGACCAGGTCCTGAAAAGCTGATCTGAAAACCAGACCAGGTCCTGAAAAGCTGATCTGAAAACCATACCAGCTCCTGATAAGCTGATCTGAAAACCAGACCAGGTCCTGAAAAGCTGATCTGAAAACCAGACCAGGTCCTGAAAAGCTGATCTGAAAACCAGACCAGGTCCTGAAAAGCTGATCTGAAAACCAGACCAGGTCCTGAAAAGCTGATCTGAAAACCAGACCAGGTCCTGAAAAGCTGATCTGAAAACCAGACCAGGTCCTGAAAAGCTGATCTGAAAACCAGACCAGGTCCTGAAAAGCTGATCTGAAAACCAGACCAGGTCCTGAAAAGCTGATCTAAAAACCAGACCAGGTCCTGATAAGCTGATCTGAAAACCAGACCAGCTCCTGATAAGCTGATCTAATAGCCGATACCTGATCTAATAGCTGATACCTTTTATTTATTAAACATGGATGAGAAAATTTTAAAACAGTTGGTGTTGATAAGAAGCGTCTTGAAGAAAAAGCTTCGTAGTATAAAAACTGGTGAAATAGATACACGTGAACAACTAAGAGATATGTATATTTGATCCTAAAACAGAACCTCTTAAAGAATTCATGAATAGTTCTAAAAAAATTAAAAGAATTCCCATTAAAGAAGAAAATAAAATGAAGACAGAATTTGAAAATAATACAAGTTTAAAGTCTGAAAAACCATCACTCAAGATAGAGACAAGTACACCAAAGAAACTAGCAGAAGGAACAATATCTGATAATACCATATTATTTAACGAAACTAATACTAAAAATGATGATGATGATGATGAAGATGATTTTTACTCACAAACTTCCAATACAGAAGATACTTATACTGATTTATCAGTCTTGGAAGGAAATAATGAATTAGATACAAACTATGGTCCACATAAAGATTTCAATAATGAATGGAAATTTGGTGATAGTAAACTTACACTTAGTGAACATAAAATACAAGTTGGTGGTCAAATATGGGCTCTAACACCTGGACTATTTTCTCTAATGTTTCATAAAATACCAAAAAATTATGATAAATTTGAACTCGAAATCTATAAAAAGATTTTAATTACTACTAATGCATATAGAAGAGACTATAAACCTGATGGTCAAATTAAGGGTACTAGAGGATATAAATATAAACATATTATTAAGAAATTTATTGACGAGAAAAACCAGGATAATTTACCCGAATCAACAGGATCTAAGCCAAAAGGTAGCTACTTAGGTGATGGAATGATGGAATTTAACATCCATAAGCCCAACTATATATACTGGGATGATCCAAATGAGCTAGTAGATCGACTTCGACTACTGCTCGCATCACAAGCTGCAGGTCATAATAATCACAATAACGAGATTATATCAATTATTGAAGAACTACGTGAAGCTAATATAATACATTAACTTTAATAAAGTATATAAAGCATGTCTGTTGATAAATTTGGACATTATTTAAACGATACTAGCAACATAGTTTCTTTGAAAAATGCACCTAAACTGCTGGGGTTCTTTGTGGATACGAACAACAACATTGATGTCCAAAACAAAAGGATCAAAAATGTTGCAAAAGCTGTGGAGGAAAACGATGTTATCAATAAATTGTTTCTGCAATCTCAAATCGAAAAACTAGAAGAGAAATTATTAGCATACTTTAAGAGAGACAGTACTATAATTCAAGAAAATATTCAAATGCAAATTGAGGATCTACATCGCGAAACAAAATTAGATATAGAAGAAAATTATAAAATTGAAAAAGATATTCTAAAAATTAAAACATCCTTTGAAGAACAAATTGAACAGCTTAATGAGAAAATTTATAGATTAGAAAATTACATGTTTGTATCAATAGCTGAAAGTCCTTCAACTAGATCACAACACTCTTCAAAAAATCTCTAAAAACAACTTAATGTCTTCAAAAAGAAATTTAGTAAACGAACTCCATAAGCAAGCACGAAAACATTTTGTGCGTCGCAGAGTTATAATGAAAGGAATAGATGACCTTTGGCAAGCTGATTTAGTTGAAATGGGGAACTATTCTAAAGAAAATAGAAATTATCGATTTTTGCTGACTGTACTTAGTTTGCTGCTTTAAAATAATCGTAGACAAAGAAAATGATTACCTTGCAAAATATATATGTATTCTACAAAATATTCCACGCACAAGTACCCACGATCGCATATTCACACATGCACACATACATATACATACATACATACATACACATACATACATACATACACATACACATACATACACATACATACATACACATACATACATATTTCTTAAACAAATACACAAAATATTAAATTACCCGCGACTATCAAGCTGAAAACCCCCACACACAAGTATGGGTGTTCACATACATGTGAACACAAGTATGGGTGTTCACATACATGTGAACACATAAATAAATATTTTCTCTGATATTACTGATATATTATTACGATAACAAATTTCTACAGTCTGGCAACACTGGCAATTTTCCCTTTGGTATTAGAAAATAATAATCATGTTTTGCCGTAGGCATTTGGAAAATATATTAATCATGTTTTGCCGTCGGCATTTGGAAAATATATTAATCATGTTTTGCCGTAGGCATTAGGAAAAATAAACATATATTGCCGTAGGCATTAGGAAAAATATTCATATATTGCCGTAGGCATTAGGAAAATCATGTATTGCCGTAGGCACTAAGAAAAATAAATTTTCACTATTTCACACCCATTAGTATTAGGAAAAATCATTGCATGATTTTCCCGTTGGTATTAAGAAAAATCATTTCATGATTTTCCCGTCGGCATATATACTTATGAAATCTTAATCTTATGAAACCCCTTAATCCAAACATACATATAAATTCCCACGGTCATAAAAACCCGGACTTATTGATCCACCCTCGTATGTATTAAACAAACAAAACCCCTTATGTAAACAAAAAATTCCTTATGTAAACAAAAAGTTGGACGGACTTATTGATCCACCCTCGTAGGGTATCAAATTTCACAAATTTCCAAGAATTTTAAAATTTTAAAATTTTAATTACCCAAATTTTAAAATTTTGTACTGAAATTCTCAAATTTCAAATTTTAATTACCCAAATTTCACAATTTTAATCGGCGCCAGGATGAACAGTTCCCTACTACTAATGGCCAGTCAATTAATCTACTTTTACAGGTATTTTAAGTGACCAAGGGAGATACTCTATACAATGTAGAGACATGGCCTTAATTTACAGGGGAAGATAAATTGAAAATAAATATTATTTTCGTAAAAATCAACATTAATTATTCACTATTTGATGGTAGTTTATAACAAAAAACAAGTAAGAGTGCTATATTCGGCTGTGCCGAATCTTATATACCCTTTACCAACGTATGTATATGTAGTATACAGATGCATACATAAGTACATACGTACATATTTGTTTTGTGATAAAATCTTTAATTTTTTGTTATAGTGCAATTTTTAGTAAAAGACCTCTTGGTGCTTTTCGACTAAAGAATTTACTTGAGTAAATATCTTCCTAAAATATGAAATATGTTTAAATGAAAAAATAAATATTTTTGGTTATTTTTTTTAATTTCCAACCCTGGAACCATAATTTAAATTTTTCTGGTTTTAATACGAGTACTAATTTATTTATTTCTAAAATATGGAATATATTTAATTATCAAAGAAATAACTAGCTTTATCAGATATATAAAAAAAGTGAACTTTTCCCAATCCTGGAATCATCATATTATATATTTTTGGTTCCTTATATCAATCTTGTTCTTTAAAAAATATATAAAATATGTTAAGTGAACAAAGAAAAAACGAAATAAGGAAAATACTCCCTGCAGAAAATTTGGTGACAATTGATCCAAATGTACTCGTCCTATAACTGGAGATAATGTGGGTGTTATCAAAAGTACGTAGTAGTGTATGGTGAAAAAAGTCATATCGTTTAAATGGTGGCATATTGACCATTTTCGTGGTGTATGGTCTTGATCTTGAGCCAATTTAATTCGGACTCGGTCTAGTATTGTAGTAAACTGCACTGAACATGTTCGATGTGGTCGAACACTGGACCTATCTAATAGTGTAAATTTAATGTTAATTGCTCCCTTCAATGTGACTCTGGGAGCAGTCCCGTAACTATACTTAGATATTAACCTAAGCTTAAATGGTATTTATACTTTTGAAATATGAGTGGCCCTGTGGTCGAGTGGGTAGTGTGTTAGCCTGTCATGCACGAGGTTGTCGGTTCGAATCTCAAAAAATTTACAGATTAAAAATAAAATTAATAAAAATGTAATTGTATTTGTAACAATAAAAAAATATATAAGCGTTAATTGTTACAGATAAATTTCGAAATTTTATTTATAAATAATTTATATTATTATACATCGAATAGGTCCCTATGGGATAGTTCAGTGACAAGTCACAAGGTGCATACAAAGTATCAATTAACCCCATCCTAGGCCATCCCCATGTAAAAGTGACTGGTCCGCTTCATAGGAAGTGTTAGAACTCGGACTGGTCACTATTACTTGGGGACCGGTCACGTGACTAGTCTTGTGTCAGTTCCATTTCCTGCAGGGCTAGTTTTATTTATTTACTTTAATATCAAAATTGATTCAGTAAACTTCGACTTTGACTCGCACACGAATTTTTTAATGTGGCGTTTTTGCTTTTTTGAAGTTTTGTTTTCAGTTTAAACGATTTTTTTAAGTATTGTTGCTTTTTTCTCGTTTTGGAGTTTTTTTCTGTTTTTAGGGATTTATTTTTCATTTTTGCTATTTTTTTCATTTTGATGATTTTTTTTTGTCTGTTTTTGGTTTTTTTTTATTTCGGCGATTTTTTTTCATATGGCGATTTTTTTCTGTTTTTGGGGTTTTTTTGATTTTGGCAATTTTTTTTTTTATTGGATGATTTTTTATCTGTTTGGCGATTTTATAATATTTTGATTTTTAGTTTTACCGTTTTGAAAATTTGAAAATATACAGCAAGTTCTCAAAATTACATAGTCAAAATTGCATTAACTGATGGAACACCCTTTAATGAAAATCAAGTTTCAGTTTTCCAGCTCTGAAACCATCTGCTCGATTTTGCTGATTTTCAATACCAATCTAAGTTGGACCATTTCTGACACACCAGTCCAAGAACGAAGTCTCTAGCTTTTCTGGGAGCTTCGGAAAACCGATTTCACGTACACCAGACAGACGGACGGACATCGCTTTTTCGTCTTCCCTATTCATAAGGACCCATAATATATATATTTTATGGGTCGCATATGAATATTATGGAAATTACACACGAATGACAAACCTATATATACCCTTTTCTATTTTTGGTAAAGGGTATAAAAATCAGACTATAATTTCCAGATAATCTTTTTTGTTTAACTTGCATTAGGTATTAAACTTCGAAAACAAAAATACTTAGTATTTGCTTATAAAAATAACATAACATCTTTTTTCTAATATAACATAAACGTACTCGGAAGAAATCAAAATAATTTGCACATATTTTGCAATGTGATATGACAAAAACATATAGAGCAACAATGCTCTGGTAAAAACTTTAAACTTAAGTTAGAACTTTTACTTATAAAAACAAACATTAAAAAATATAACGATTGAGATCACGCCTCTTCAAATACGTTAACACTTTCGTTAAAAGCATAAAAAATCCTCTGTCCTTACATTTTTAAATTGGCGGCTTGAATGTTGACGATGTTCCTTCTCGGAAACTACCCCAGAACAAGACTGAGCATATACTTCAATCTGATTTGACTTTTTATAATTTATTAGTGGTTCATCGACAGGTTCACTTGCAGTCCCATATACATTACGAACATTAAGGCGAAGTTTTGTATTCATGGAAGCAAAATCGAAAGTGCGGAACACAAAATGATTGCATACTTCAAGATCACAGAAACAGCTTAATTTGTAGCGTTGGCTGAAGTAGTTAGCACGTTGACTACAAAACCGAAAGTCCTGGGTTCAATCCATGTATCCAACAGTCATTAAATAACACCACCACGCATTTTTTCTCATGTGCATTAGTGTCGCTTTGTATCAGTTGTTGTAGGAAAGTTCATGTGATGAAAGCATAGACACTGGTCACTGAATTACTCAAAGGCGCCCTCATTCGTTGTGTAACAGAAGTAAAATAACCGATGGCTACCAAACAGCTTCAAAAAATTTAATACGCCTCATTTAACACCAGAAGGCGCTGCAAACTGCATTATTAAAAAAAAATGCAAAGAGCAGAGTTGTAAAAGAATGAAGCTTTCCTCTATCTATCTGTTCCTTCACCACCTGTCTTCTCTATCACTATCCCTTTCCTAAAAGAAGGTAACACCTAGTAGGCGTAGGCATTCATTGCTTAGTTAGTGTTACTGCTCTCTAAAAAAATAAAAATATGAAAAAAACTCTTCATTGTCAAGTGATTGGGGCAAGATATACTAAAACGAGTTTGATGGACCTTCATACTATCTGACAAACTTTTGAAATTTTTGGTATCTTTAATTTCCTCTTGTTTTCCCTAGCTAATAAAGTCTAGTTTAATTTTTCTTCTCTTCTTTAGAAACTCACATTAATTAGTAAAAACATTTCATTCAATAATAAATTAAACTACTGAACTTAAACCCGTTCAAGAAATTATTTCTGATTAAAGTTCCTCTTCTTTCTTTGAAATATCTTTGTCATCAATGGTGAAAGCTTTTACATTGGAACAATTTTTCTGCAGGGTGTTTGCTAAATCTTCACTCGACGAAATGTCGTTCCCAGCTCCGGCAAGTCTATTTGCAGTCTTTTTAGACGTTGAGCCTATTCCATCAAGCGCGCCCTTGATGTGACTGGTTTCAAGATAATTCCACGTGAAGGCATACATTTTTAAAACGTTAAAACAAATATAAGGTATAATATATTGGATATGTTATGGTTTAACGTAAAATACTATACATGAAATACTAAGAAAGAAGTAATATCTCATTTCCTTATCTACCCTGGAAGCAAAGTCTCTGCCCTGGCATCTGATGAAGCAGGGGAGAGACGTTTTCATTAAAAAACTAACACAATCAGAAAAGTATGCACTCTAATGAAAAAACAAACTAACACGGTAAACTATGCTGAAATTAAAATAAATTAATAGGTGTGTTTTTTTTTTTACTTTTGTAGTAAAATGCAGTAAATGAGTAGTTACTGCAACAATTTTAAAATTTACTCTCAAAAAGAGCTGTTGCCGATAAAAGTACGCGAACGGAAAAATAGTAAAAATTAGTACGATTAAAGAAACAGTTGACTCCAACTCCACATAGTGTTGAAAAATATATAACCTTTTGACCATTCAACTCTTTAAATTATTGGTACTCGATACAATATTTTTATAACACTAATCTAAGAATAAATTTTGTAATTTTTTCATGTTATATTTGTATATAATTAATTTCTTTTTGATTTCTTTTATCGATTTGTTGTTGGTTAAATTAATAAAAATTGCATGACTATTTGTTAATGTTACTGATTACCTTAAAAGCAAGTGCAATACTAAGTAACCATATACTTTACAGTTTTACAGCTCTGAGTAATTAGAATTATTTGCAAAACAAAAGGATTCATAAAATTAATTACAAAATATGTATATTAACAGATTTTATTATTATTCTGCATAAATTAATTGTTTTTTAATGACTTCCACAATTTTTATTTAACCTTTTCTCAAATTTTTACACTTTTCATTTGCTTACATTTTGAATCATATGTTGTTATCTTACTAAGCTTTACTACGACAAATTTCTGCAGAAAAAATGTGCAAAACATTCAGTCAACAACTGTCACATTACTCTCTCAATTTGTGTTCTCATTAAATGTATTTTGAGTAAACGAACGCAATTTATTAAAATGCAGTAAGGTTCAGTAAAAATTTTTAAAAACGTTTGGGTACGGGAACGCAATTAATATTACAAACAAACTTAAACGATAAATAACCACTAAAAAAAACTAACCAGGGGAGGAACATCAATCACTGACACTTCGATGGAGACGACTACCGTGGTGGAATTATCGCCTCAATAAGAGCACGCTATTGGCTCGCGCGATGTTTATTGTTAAATTTATTTAAAAACAAATGCCCTGCTATTAAAGTTTGCAGCGTCAACGCATTTTGGCGGCATTTTTAAACCGACGAAAAATGTGCAGGGGAGCAGACTTAAAATACGAGGTACAAAAACTGCGTTATATTTTTTAATAGAATATAATAGTAATTTGAGATTTTTTTTTAAAGTTATTATTATTATTTATACTACTTTATGTAATAAACAACACTTAGATGTTTAATGAATTAGTAATGTGTAAAATTTTAAAGATTCTGTTACAGAATAGTAAAGGGACAGGCCAGGGTAGATAATTTTTTACTGGTAAACATGAAGTTTTGACAAAACGAAGCTAATTTAGGTATTGCAATTTATTGGTAACAAAGTATACTTTATACATTACAAAATATGTTTAATATTTCCGCAAAATTTACAAGTAGTATATGATTTTTTGATGTCGCCGTCGATAGTGCCTCTTAACGTAGAATGACCCATAAATTAAACATATCTTAAATTCTTAAAAGAAAAATATTGGTGTAAGAAATCAGAAAAATCTAATTGGATGATTCCAGGGTTGGGAAACTTACACTTTTTGTGATATATAAAACCAATTAAATAATATTAGTTATTTCTATGGTTATTAAATGTATCCTATATTTTAGAAAGACATAAATTAGTATTAAAACCAGAAAAATAAAAAATGCTTAATTCCAAACCCGATTACCTTTTTTGAAATTTTTTGCTGGGATGTTTGATATTTCCACAAAATGTTCAAGTAATATATAATTTTTTAATGTAGCCGACGATGGTGCCTCTTAACGTATAAACACCCAGAAATAAATTAAATTAATTTTATTAATGCATAATATCTGTGGCAATAAGGAAAAAGAGCTTATGTCATATTTTACTGTTTTTCAGGAGAGTAAGTTCAAGTCGATTTTCAGAAATGTATTTCCTTTACATTTAAATTAGGAAATGATCTGTTAAACTTAATTTTTTAAGCAAACATCGTTCTACACACTATATATAATATATTTTAATTGAAATATACCAAAGGGTAACCTAAAATAAGATGTTATTCCAAATAAGATTAAAAGTCTAAAAAAGATAAGTCGCAAGACATACTGCTATAACTTCCTGAAAAGTCACACAAATTTATTGCGATTTTGACCAGGGTTACTTTCAAATATGCAGATTACGGAGGTAGCATTAAATCAAACTCAGCTTATATCGACTAAAGCACTTTTTCCTTTTTCCACAGAAATATAGAAATAAGGAAGTATAAATATAAAGTATAAGAAATAATGAATCTGAATAGATAAATTTATACTAAAAAATACATAAATATGTAATAATTAGCTATGAATCCCCATAAAACTTTGCCTATTTTTGGATATTAAGAGAAAAAGATTGCAAGCAATACATTTAAAGTGGGTTTTTTGCTGGCAGCGCTCTTTACGATATCGCATGAACTTAATTTTGTAACCCACTCCGAAAACTGGTAAATACCTCTTTTCACTACAGTGTCGCATGCGACGTTCATCTTTCTAGATTGTGCATCAGATATTGCAGACAGATCTGGTGATTTAAGTGGTGCTGGCGCAGGCAAGTAAGTCCATAAGATGATTTTTGCTAGCACCACATGATAGTCTATCGATTTTGTAGATCATTCAGTTACATATGGCTAGGTCTACTGCCACTTCCTTTTTTAGCAAGAACTGAAGGGCTGAAGATTTGAACGGAAAGTTTTTGGTAATCTATATTGTTGAACAGGATCTGTATCATATATACCTTTTTCTAAAAGAAAATAAGGTAAGGTGGTGAGAGCAAACTATCGATCCATAAATACTTCACTTCATTGAGGTACACAGAAAAAATTATTCCCAAAAAAATTTCAAACAAACGAATGTTTTGAAATAAAATTTAGTTTCGGTAAATATTTTTGCTGTTCCAGTAAATTATTTGTTTCAATTTTGTTTTATATAAAAAACTGTATCATTTAATTTCATTTGCTTGTGTTGGTGTTTTCCTTGCTTGTTGATTGTCTGAACGTGGTCATGTGCTGATGTTGTTGTTTTCTTTAAATGCTCGTGTTGTATACGTGTGAATTCGGACAAGAAGCCGAAAAACGTCGTGGCTTGTTTTTTTTACTCAACAAAGTTATTTTTCAAACAAATTATTACAAAATTTTGTATTTGAATTTACAAATTTCTTTGTAGGACCTAAATTGTAAAAATTAATATTTGATACAGAGAATTTTGTGTTTGAAATGGAAAATTAGTTTTTTCTGTGTATGCTTCTACTAGTACTTAGACTAATATATCACCAACACCCAAAATCGGATTTGGTTTCCTGTTCCCCCATGTATTTGCCCCTTGAACAATAAAAGCATCCAAGACAGGTGCGTCTAGTCAAGCCAATACATAATTTTTAATACCCACAGAGTTGTTTCACTAAAATGATTCATTTGTTCGTCAATACTCAGCTTATTTGCTTTAAAAAAAAACTCATTGAAATGGCGCCCAACTTTCCCGTTCCCCAACATTCCATCCTACGTCATTGATTGCATCGCCATTTTCATTTAAATCTTTCCACTTGAAATTTCTAATCGTGCTGTCAGACAGCACAGCTGCATTTCTTTCTATGGATTCATGGTGGGATCCTGAACACATGATTTAGAAGTAGTGCGAACTTGAAAAATATTTAACGATTCTTACTTAGGGTTGTCATTTTAAGAAGTTCTCTTTTTGGATACATTATCAGTGAATCCAAAGTCATGTAGATAATGTTAAGTAAATCGGATTTTTTGTATGTTCTTTTTTTATTTTTTTTAAATTTCTTTTTATTTTAAGAGTTAAATATTTGTTCAGATCTCGTCGTACCCTCATAGTGAACAGACATATTAACGGAATTTTTCTTACATACATACTAAAAAAATCATACATATAGAAAATATTCGTAGTACATATTAACTTTGAAAAATAAGTTTTTTTTTGCTTTGCTAATATTTTTTACATACTCAGGAATAACAAAAATAAAAATAAACACAAACAAAGTACCCTTGAGAAATACTCTATATGAGTACCTCAAAATCAAATAATTGTGAAGTGAGTTATAACGGCAGAAATGCCTATTTTACTGTGAGTTATGATGCTCTTAATGATAACAATAAAAAATCTGATGATAGACTTACTGTGAGTTCTGAATCTTTAATAAAAACAATAAAAATAAAAAAATCTGATGATAGACATACTCTAATGGCAAAGCCACTTTTTCGTCGGCGATTAAACTTCGCTTTGTCCAATGTTAACTAGTGATTCGTTAACACTAACGTTGCCTAGTACCTCGTCATATAAGTCAGTGACATCATTCGCTTCGGGCTCGTATTCATCACTAAACCCAGTTATCACAGCAGATAACAGTAGCCAAAACCAAAGGTCCAAGTCGGAATGGACAGATATATAACTGTTTTAAAGCGCGGGTGAAGCCCAAATTCTACTATAATTGCATCTGCTTCAAAGATGTCTAGGGATAACAGCGCCTCTTCTATCAATCGTCAAAATCGTTTTTTAGTATTGCAAGACAAAAACGACAATCCCGCTGCATCATCGCAAAAGTCTTTTAAGCCACCACATATTTATCTGAGAGAAAAAAATTCTAACGCGATTCTAAAAATCTACTGTCGACCAATGGTGAAAATACTTTTCACATTATTCCAATTAAACGAGAAAATATTGAAGAAACTAAAATCCAAATATGAGAAAGACTTCCGAAAAAATGTTAGTGTATTTGGAAAAAAAAAACAAAATTTGACACATACCAACTTCAGAGTGCTAAAGGCCTACAGATAGTATTAAAGAGCATATATTCATATGTTGAGCCCGAAGAATCAAAATTTGCACTTATCGACAAAGGATTTAAGGTAAAACAAATTAACAGAGAAAAGGTCACCCAATCCCTATTTCGGATTGAACTGGAGCCGAATGACATACAATTGAAAAATAAATGAAACCCATCCAATTTATAGCTTACAGTATCTCTTACACCGAAAAATCACAGCTGAAGAGCCACACAAGCGTTCTGGACCCGTACAGTGCCATAATTGTCAAGACTATGGCCACACAAAAACTTACTGCAATTTACCTACAGTTTGTGCTTTCTGCGGTGAATTACATGTTACTGCTACCTATACTAAGCCAAAAGATCAAGAAGAAGAAAAATTCAGTAATTGTGGAGGTAATCACACCGCTAACTACAGAGGATGTCCTGTATATTCTTTCGTTAAACAGGCTATGGGTCAAAAACCTAAATTAGCTCCAGCCCAATCAGCAAACGCTTGCTCTGCCACTTTTTCTGTAACTAGTCCACCAGTTGCTTCACGTGTATTGTATGCCGATGCTGCCATTCCCACACAAAATTTTTACCGCCAAATAATTCAACAAATGCAAACTCAAGCTCTAACTTGAGTCGCCTCGAAACTACTATTGAGAGTATGGTGCTAATTATAAACAACTTCACAACAAATGTGACTAGCATGATGCAAAAAATGCTGCAAATGCAGAAAACTCTGTTTCAAGCATTAGTCAACAAACCATGAAGACGTTAAAACTTTGTTTCTGGAACGCAAACGGCATTCGCCAACATAAAAGTGAACTTGAACTCTTCCTCATGGAAAAACTATTGATATAATGTTGGTCTCTGAGACTCATTTAACTTTGAGAAGCTGCTTTAAAATAAATGGTTACACTCTATATAATACAAAGGTCAGTTCTCGTTGTACCTTCATAGTGAACAGACGTATTAGCGGAATTTTTTTTTACATACATTCTAAACAAAAAAAAAACCATACAAAAAAATATTTGTAGTACATAATATTCGTTGTACATTAACTTTGATAAATAAGCTTTTTTTTTTTGCTTTGCTAATATTTTTTACATAAACAGTAATAACTAAAACAAAAAAATAAACAACAACAACCGTAAACAAAATATCACAAAGTGCCCTTGAGGAATACTCTATATGAGTACTGCAAAAACAAATAATTGTGAAGTGAGTTATAACGGTAGAAATGCCTATCTTACTGTGAGCTCTGTTGATCTTAATGATAACAATAAAAATAAAAAATCTGATGACAGACTTACTGTGAGTTCTGATGCTCTTAATTTAAACAAAATAAATAAAAAACCTGATAGACTTTTTTTAACGGCAAAGCAAAGTAGTAGGGAACTACCAATTCTGGCGCCGATTAAAATTGTGAAATTTGGGTAATTAAAATTTGAAATTTGAGAATTTCAGTACAAAATTTTAAAATTTGGGTAATTAAAATTTTAAAATTTCAAAATTCTTGGAAATTTGTGAAATTTGATACCCTACGAGGGTGGGTCAATAAGTCCGTCCAACTTTTTGTTTACATTAGGAATTTTTTGTTTACATTAGGAGTTTTGTTTACATTAACCCATGTGGGAACGGGTGATTTTTTTTGGGGTTACATTAATTGTGTGAACGGGTGATTTTGTTTTTTGTGGGAATACGTTAAGTGGGTTCATATGTAGGAGGTTTTTCTTTTTTGTAATGTATGTATGTCTATGCCGACGGGAAAATCATGAATACGATTTTTCCTAGTACCAAAGGGAAAATCATGAAATGATTTTTCCTAATACTAATGGGTGTGAAATAGTGAAAATTAATTTTTCCTAATGCCTACGGCAATGCATGAATATTTTTCCTAATGCCTACGGCAATGCATGAATATTTTTCCTAGTGCCGACGGCAATGCATGAATATTATTTTTTTCAAATGCCGACGGCAAAACATGATTATTATTTTTTTCAAATGCCGACGGGAAAATGATTTTTCATAATTCAGACGGGAAAACATAAAAGTTATTTCTAATGCTAATACAGGAGTTTAAGGCTTATAGTGATTTGGGGTGGGTGGGGTTGTTGTCGTAATACATAACCGAGGGACTTTATGGATTTGTCCGTCCGTCTGTCTGTTGTGCGAGGCTGTGATTGGCCGTGGGAGCGTGGTGTAGTTGAGGTAGATGGATTGAGTGTATGTGTGTATACCTGTCTGTTGGAATTTGTGTGATGGTGTGATTGAGAGGGGGCGGGGTGTAGTTGAGGTAGATCGACTGCGTGTATGCAGGTGTTGCAAGTCTGTAGGAATTTAAGGCTTATAGTGATTTGGGGTAGGTGAGGGTGTTGTTGTACGAGTAACATGTATCCATGGGAATTTGTGGATGTGTCTGTCCGGAGGAATTTAAGCGAGGCTGTTATTGGGAGGGGGTGCGGTGTAGTTGAGGTTGATCGACTGCGTGTATGTATGTCTATATGCTTGTAGGTGCTTAAGGCTGATCGTGATTTAAGAGAGGTGAGGATGTTGTTGTTATATGTATACGTTGGAATCTGTATGTATGTATGTCTGTGAAAATTTAAGGCTGATCATGATTTAGGGTAGGTGAGGTGGGTGTAGTAAAATGTCTGTGTGTATGTACATATGTTTGTAGAAGTTTAATACTATTAGTGATTTGAGGATAGGTGAGGGTGTTGTCGTACGAGTGATATGTATGCGTGGGAATCTGTATGCATGTTCGTAGGAGTTTAAGGCTGATCGTGATTTGTGTTGTTGTCAGTGTTGTTTGTAGGAATGACCGTGAGAATTTTTTTTTATGTATATCTATAGGAATTTAAGGTTGGCCGTGTTTTGTGAGGGGTGGTGTGTTGTTGAAATAATTTGAATTTTTCTTAGATGAAATCTGGTATATGTGCGTGTGTGTGCGTATGATTTTCTCACGCTAGTTGTTTTATGTACGTAGAAATAAATTGTATTCAATATCGAGATTTGGTTCTATAAAATATTTTCATATATCTGATACATATACATAAGTATATTTTCATACTCAAGGTTGCTGGGTATTTTGTCATGCTTAAAATTGTCCAGCTTTAAAGTCTGCCTGCGAGAAATTTGTTTATATTACAGATTTTGTTTATTTAACTACGTCCGGCTTCTTTCGCTGAACTTCTTTTCATACGATCATGGAAATTTATAGTTTCTCTGTCCATAATAAGGTCGTTTAGCTTGGGCATGTGCTCTGACTGAATGGTTTGCGTTGTTCATATATTTTTATGATGTAGATATGTAAGTGTGATTGTCAAGATCTAATAAATATTTGAGTATTGATAAGAAATTTGATATTATGTGTACATACATATCTACAAATTTATTTTATGTATGTATGTACATATGTATGTACATACAAATAAGTGTTTGCCTCCGTGTTTGAATACATTTTTTTGTTTTTGTTGTTGTTGTAAATATTCGCCTGGTCTTTTATGTATAGATGTCAAATATCTTCATAGTTTTTTTTTTATTTGAAATTAAAAAAACGTTGTTTTAACTTTTATCTGTATTTACTTAATAGTTTGTGAGGATTTGCTGTTTTAAGTAAAACTAAATTCCTTAAGATACATACTTTAGAATAATAGTAACTATAATAGAAATATTTCCTATATTTAATTTACATTTGTTTAAAGTTGATGCAGCTTATCTTCATTCTTAGAAATATTTTGATATAAAATTTTTTCCAGCCGTAGGCTTTTTTCATTGCCTTTTATACATTTATAAACATTTTTAAATGAAACTGATCCAGCAGTCCAGCTTATGTAATGATAGTTTTTTGTTAGCCAGCTTGCTTCTTTTTTTATTTTTTATTGATTATTGAGTTTTATAATGAAATCATTATATTCGTAATTGTTGAAAACAATCGCTACTTCTTTTGCGATGAAATCATTTGAATTACTTTTGAAACATTGTACGTATATAAAAATTATGTTGTTTTCCATATTACTAAATTTATAAGACTTTTCGAACTTGTCCTTTGATGGGTATATACATATGTATTCTATTATACGATCATGAATAAGAATACAGTAAGCTGATTTCTTTGCTTACTATTTCAAATTAAAATTTTATTCAATTGCCCCGCTATTGAATAAAAGGAGCTTTTATCTTAAACTCTGGTACAGGTAGAAACGCATGAGATTCTTTCATATACTACCTTTGCTGGAATCTTAGATACATATAATAACTATATAGAATTGCATTACGTTTATTTTTAAATTTTATGTTAGGATTATCATCATATGGATATGAGACTGAACTTAAATGTACTTTTAAATTAGTTATTCATAATGAATAATCTTATTTTCTTCTTGAATAGCGAACAACAGAAAACGAAGTCGTTTTCTTACAATTTAGGTCTAACCTCTCAACTGGTCCTCTAGTATACAATATGACTTTGTATGTCAGCATTTCTGTCTCCTCTTTGTCAGCGTTAGGGATAATTAAATTTTAAACTTTTTATTCTTCAAATTGTGTTACTTCATACTGATAATATGCTTAAGTACATTAATAATGTACGAGTATATGTTTATTTTATGACGGGTCCCTATGGCTTTTATTTGATGTTCTAGATGAAGTGATTTTTTTTTTCTAATTTTATTAAAGTTTAGCGTATTGCGTATATATTTCTAATATATTTAAGTGAGCTTTTTGTACCTGTCAGACAGAGTGTACGTATCAGTTGATCAGTCAGTCTCTTTTTTTATTTTATTAATTTTTTCTTCTAATGTGTCACTACTATTTTTTCAGATTTTACTACTTGAAATAGAAAATATTTATATAATTTTAAGAGTATTAATATATACATACATATAGGTAAATATATGTATGTACGTAAAAATTAGTTCATATACAAAGAAATACATCTTTAATAATCAACTATTCTAGAAAATCGATCTAAGATAACACATTTACCTCCATCATCATTTCACCGTCAGTGTTTTCATAAAGTGTTAGAAACATTGGAATATCTATGTTTAGGAGAATTTTTACTTCAAGTGTTTCTATATAAGATTTGGTGTTTGACCCCTTGACGTTATTGTGGTTAACGTAGGCTGCGTTGTATCACATTCAGATCTAATAATTTCTCACTTAGAAAAGGTCCTCATTACCATCAATCATACCTGTATATAATACATTCATGAGTTGAGTTGATCTAGATACAATTGCTGTCTACAAATTAATGATTAGAAAAAGCTTTCTCATCACATTCTAACAGGTTTAATATTTTGCTAGCATGCATACTTTAGCATGCTATTCTATCAATAGTGAGGCGAGAGTCCGACATTTAGTGGTGTTTCAATTAAAAATCTATACAATTAGAATTACGAATTCACTCTTTTGAATTTTTAACAAAGTAGATACATATGTATGTATGTATTTCATTTGCCACAAACTCTTAAAATTTCTGTACTTATAAAAGTATGATGTCAGGAATTTTTTTAAATCATACATGCCTCGGCATGCTTCCAATATTTTTCTCGGTAAATTTATTTCATACTCATACAGATACAGATATAAAGTAAGATCTGTTTACATTCCATTTTACAATTTATGCATGCTTCAGCATGATTCTAGTTGAAGTCTGTATTTATTTAGTAAGTTTGTTTGATACCCATTCATACACATGTACATTGTTAAAGATTGGATATCAAAATCCAATTTTCTTAGTTTATCTAGAAATGAACAAAGTGAATATCTTTTATAATAACCATATTCACACTTTAAAATTTTGTGTGCTAGAGCTTTCGAAATGGAAAATGTACACCTTTTACTACAAAAAGTGATAATATGATGTGTTGCTGAATATTTTGAACTCTTAAGTTTTCACAATATTTCATACAGACCATCAAGTTTAGAGAATTCTAGTATATTAAGCTATTTATCTTCCCTGAGACCTAAAATTCCTAATCAATCCTTCAAAAAACCAATACAAATTAGATTTATCCTTTTTAATTTTATTTATATTTTCATTGAATTTCAACATTTTGTACCTCTTCAAATTACTGTATACTGTATTTTGCACCTTTTTCTCATTCGTTGAGTTAACTTTAATCGCAAATATTTTAATGATGTGGTGAACTTTTCTATTGTAGGCATTAAGTAAATCTTTGTGTATATCAATCCACTTATATGAACCATTATAGCTAAATTCTTAACACATAATTCCTTTTAATGATCTATTAATTTATTCTACTATTGATGCTTTCATATTATGAAATTTTTAATCCTCTGTTTATACATGAATTTTGCAGTGTTTATTAAAAATTCTTTACCAACATCTATATGTATTTTTTTGTTTTGATACTCATATCATTTCAAAAATATTTTCCATTGCCTTGGTTTTTTTCGAGTGCAGCTTTTATTTTCAACGATACTCACAATATAAATTTTGAGAATGTGTCAGTTACAGTCAGCAAAAAATCAATAATTTCTATTTTCTCTAGAATAGCTACCCAGTTCACCTAAATCAGCTCCATAAAAGATCATCTATTCCATTCATTACATCACTACAATAGACAAACAATTTTATAAATTTATTATGGATTACGTTTACTAAATTTCTTTTTAAGGACATTGAGTTGTTTTACAGTTTTTTGGCGAGTGTTGTGATCTACTTGATACATTTTCAGATATTTATACTAAAATGTAGTTAATTTTCCAATCTATAAATTTTATCGCTCAGCTCTTCAATTTGTTTGTCAAAAGATGATTTAATTTTTAGAATGTCTTTTTCAATTTTATACCTATCTTCTATCGTTAATTTTATTTCACACTCCACTTATTAATTCATCCTTTAGTTTCTCGATTTGAGTTTCCAGAAACAATTTACTGATAACATTGTTCACCGTCAGTGAACATTGTATACATTGGTAGAAATTATATATTTTATTTAGTTTTCAAAATCAAATTTGTCATACTATTTTCACGTTTTATCAATCACTAAAGAAAATAAACCCACTTTTAAGCCCCATATTTGATCATCAACTTGTATTTTATCTTTATTCAGTTTTAGATTTCTATCACCAAATTTCCACTCATTATTGAAGTCTTTATGTGAGTCATAGTTTGTATGTAATTCATTTCATCCTTCCCAGACTAATAAGTCAATATAAGCATCTTCGATGTTGGAAGGCCGTGAGTAAAAATCATCTTCTTCTTCTTCATCGTCATAATCATTCTCAGTATTAGCATCATTAAATAAGATGGTATTATCAAATATTGTTCCTTTTGAAAGTTTCTTTAACTTGTCTCTATCTTGAGTGATGGTTTTTCAGACTTTAAACTTGTATTATTTTCAACTTCTGTCTTCATTTTACTTTGTTCTTTCTTGTGTAATCTTTCAATATTTTTAGAACTATTTATGAATTCTTTGAGAGGTTCTGTTATAGGATCAAATATATCTCTTAGTTGTTCACGTGTATCTATTTCACCAGTTTTTATACTACGAAGCTTTTTCTTCAAGACACTTCTTATCAACACCGTTTTAAAATTTTCTCATCCATGTTTAATAATAGCAAATAAGAGGTATCAGCTATTAGATCAGGTATCACCTATTAGATCAGGTATCAGCTATCAGATCAGCTTATCAGGAGCTGCTCTGGTTTTCAGATCATCTTATTAGGAGCTGGTCTGATTTTTAGATCAGCTTATCAGGAGCTGGTCTGGTTTTCAGATCAGCTTATCAGGACCTGATCTGGTTTTCAGATCAGCTTTTCAGGACCTGGTCTGGTTTTCAGATCAGCTTTTCAGGACCTGATCTGGTTTTCAGATCAGCTTTTCAGGACCTGATCTGGTTTTCAGATCAGCTTATCAGGACCTGATCTGGTTTTCAGATCAGCTTATCAGGAGCTGGTCTGGTTTTCAGATCAGCTTATCAGGAGCTGGTCTGGTTTTCAGATCAGCTTATCAGGACCTGATCTGGTTTTAAGATCAGGTTATCAGGTATCAGATCAGGTTATCGGACAGCTGATCTGTAAAACAGATCAGGTTATCAGGAGCTGTTAAGATTGTCACATCAGATTATCTGTTTTAAATTGGGTCATCAGATTACAAGTAGCTGGACATTTATAAAATTTAGATGAATGAAATTTAAGGCCAGATAAAATGCGAAAAACTATACTGTTATGTAGTCAAATTGTTTTCTATGACGATCATCACTTAATTCAGTATCTTTCCTTATAATCAAAATTCCATATTTTTAATTCCAACACGATTTATATTTTTCTCATATTACTTAAACATTCTAACTACATTATGATTATTTCCTATCAAATATTTGGTGATTCTAGTATAAGTTTGACATTAGTAGAATGCATCAACATTCTTATCTTACCCCATACAAAAATATGCTTCTCACACACAACATGGTTAAATATCGTATTGGTATTACTTCTAGATTTCTTAAAAGAAATAACAGATTCATTATCTGTAAATGTGTAATACCCATGACTTTCATTAATGAAATTAATTTCTACAGGTATTTATATTTAGGTTGTTAGAGAGATTTTGAGTTTAAATATGAAGATGTTTTCAAGTTTTAGTCCTTTAGAACTGTCTAGCCAACCAATCATAATATTATTATTTTTTTATTTATTTTTTATTTATTTTTTTTACCAATTTAACAGACCAACTAACTATTCTTGCACGAATAAAAATTGATAGAAGGGATCTATGATTTATTTTTGAGCTAACGTTTGATGACTCATCAAAATTTCGTGCCATCCTATATTTAGGTTGTTTTACTAACCGCTTTTGTGTAACTAAATACATTTTATAAATATTATCTCTTATTATAAAAAACTAAAATAATACAGCTATTTGATTTCAAAAAATATTTTCTAAAATCGTATAGCTGCATTATTTTATTTTTTATAATAACAGATAATGCTCCATACTCACAATCAAAACAACATAAAAATATCATTTGTTTTGAGTATGAGTATGCGTTAATATTTATGAAATGCATTTAGTTACAAAAAATGTGGTTAGTAAAACAAAGTATATTTTAACAGTTTAAAATCAGTATTTTGTATGACAATACTGGTTTTAAGCTCTTAAAATATACTTTGTTTTGACTATGAGTAGGTACCATTATCTCTTATTATAGGAAAAATAAAATAATATAGCTATATGATACCCGAAAATATTTTCTGATATCATATAGCTATATTATTTTATTTTTTCTATAATAAGTGATAATATTTATGAAATACATTTCATAAATATTGGTACATACTTATAGTCAAAACAACCTAAAAATAGGATGGTACGAAATATTGATGAATCATCAAAATTTCATACCAAGGTATATTTATGTTGTTTTGACTATGAGTATGGGTCAATATTTATGAAATACCTTTCTTAAATATTGGTGCATGCACATAGTCAAAACAAAGTATGCTTTAAGTGTTTAAAACCAGTATTACCATAAAAATGGTGGTTTTAAACTCTTAAAATATACTTTGTTTTACTAACCCCATTTTGTAACTAAATGCATTTCATAAATATTGAAGCATACTCAGAGTCAAAATATCCTTTGTTTTGAGTATGAGTATGGCTCAGAGTCAAAATATCCTTTGTTTTGAGTATGAGTATGGCTCATTATCTCTTATTATAGAAAAAAATAGTATGATTATTTCTATAGTAATAGATAATATTTATAAAATGTATTTAGTTACAAAATGTGGTTAGTAAAACAACATAAATATACCTTGGTATGAAATTTTGATGATTCATCAATATTTCGTACCATCCTATTTTTAGGTTGTTTTGACTATAAGTATGTACCAATATTTATGAAATGTATTTCATAAATATTATCACTTATTATAGAAAAAATAAAATAATATAGCTATATGATATCAGAAAATATTTTCGGGTATCATATAGCTATATTATTTTATTTTTCCTATAATAAGAGATAATGGTACCTACTCATAGTCAAAACAAAGTATATTTTAAGAGCTTAAAACCAGTATTGTCATACAAAATACTGATTTTAAACTGTTAAAATATACTTTGTTTTACTAACCACATTTTTTGTAACTAAATGCATTTCATAAATATTAACGCATACTCATACTCAAAACAAATGATATTTTTATGTTGTTTTGATTGTGAGTATGGAGCATTATCTGTTATTATAAAAAATAAAATAATGCAGCTATACGATTTTAGAAAATATTTTTTGAAATCAAATAGCTGTATTATTTTAGTTTTTTATAATAAGAGATAATATTTATAAAATGTATTTAGTTACACAAAAGCGGTTAGTAAAACAACCTAAATATAGGATGGCACGAAATTTTGATGAGTCATCAAACGTTAGCTCAAAAATAAATCATAGATCCCTTCTATCAATTTTTATTCGTGCAAGAATAGTTGGTCTGTTAAATTGGTAAAAAAAATAAATAAAAAATAAATAAAAAAATAATAATATTATGATTGGTTGGCTAGACAGTTCTAAAGGACTAAAACTTGAAAACATCTTCATATTTAAACTCAAAATCTCTCTAACAACCTAAATATAAATACCTGTAGAAATTAATTTCATTAATGAAAGTCATGGGTATTACACATTTACAGATAATGAATCTGTTATTTCTTTTAAGAAATCTAGAAGTAATACCAATACGATATTTAACCATGTTGTGTGTGAGAAGCATATTTTTGTATGGGGTAAGATAAGAATGTTGATGCATTCAACTAATGTCAAACTTATACTAGAATCACCAAATATTTGATAGGAAATAATCATAATGTAGTTAGAATGTTTAAGTAATATGAGAAAAATATAAATCGTGTTGGAATTAAAAATATGGAATTTTGATTATAAGGAAAGATACTGAATTAAGTGATGATCGTCATAGAAAACAATTTGACTACATAACAGTATAGTTTTTCGCATTTTATCTGGCCTTAAATTTCATTCATCTAAATTTTATAAATGTCCAGCTACTTGTAATCTGATGACCCAATTTAAAACAGATAATCTGATGTGACAATCTTAACAGCTCCTGATAACCTGATCTGTTTTACAGATCAGCTGTCCGATAACCTGATCTGATACCTGATAACCTGATCTTAAAACCAGATCAGGTCCTGATAATCTGATCTGAAAACCAGACCAGCTCCTGATAAGCTGATCTGAAAACCAGACCAGCTCCTGATAAGCTGATCTGAAAACCAGATCAGGTCCTGATAAGCTGATCTGAAAACCAGATCAGGTCCTGAAAAGCTGATCTGAAAACCAGATCAGGTCCTGAAAAGCTGATCTGAAAACCAGACCAGGTCCTGAAAAGCTGATCTGAAAACCAGATCAGGTCCTGATAAGCTGATCTGAAAACCAGACCAGCTCCTGATAAGCTGATCTGAAAACCAGACCAGCTCCTAATAAGATGATCTGAAAACCAGAGCAGCTCCTGATAAGCTGATCTGATAGCTGATACCTGATCTAATAGGTGATACCTGATCTAATAGCTGATACCTCTTATTTGCTATTATTAAACATGGATGAGAAAATTTTAAAACGGTGTTGATAAGAAGTGTCTTGAAGAAAAAGCTTCGTAGTATAAAAACTGGTGAAATAGATACACGTGAACAACTAAGAGATATATTTGATCCTATAACAGAACCTCTCAAAGAATTCATAAATAGTTCTAAAAATATTGAAAGATTACACAAGAAAGAACAAAGTAAAATGAAGACAGAAGTTGAAAATAATACAAGTTTAAAGTCTGAAAAACCATCACTCAAGATAGAGACAAGTTAAAGAAACTTTCAAAAGGAACAATATTTGATAATACCATCTTATTTAATGATGCTAATACTGAGAATGATTATGACGATGAAGAAGAAGAAGATGATTTTTACTCACGGCCTTCCAACATCGAAGATGCTTATATTGACTTATTAGTCTGGGAAGGATGAAATGAATTACATACAAACTATGACTCACATAAAGACTTCAATAATGAGTGGAAATTTGGTGATAGAAATCTAAAACTGAATAAAGATAAAATACAAGTTGATGATCAAATATGGGGCTTAAAAGTGGGTTTATTTTCTTTAGTGATTGATAAAACGTGAAAATAGTATGACAAATTTGATTTTGAAAACTAAATAAAATATATAATTTCTACCAATGTATACAATGTTCACTGACGGTGAACAATGTTATCAGTAAATTGTTTCTGGAAACTCAAATCGATAAACTAAAGGATGAATTAATAAGTGGAGTGTGAAATAAAATTAACGATAGAAGATAGGTATAAAATTGAAAAAGACATTCTAAAAATTAAATCATCTTTTGACAAACAAATTGAAGAGCTGAGCGATAAAATTTATAGATTGGAAAATTAACTACATTTTAGTATAAATATCTGAAAATGTATCAAGTAGATCACAACACTCGCCAAAAAACTGTAAAACAACTCAATGTCCTTAAAAAGAAATTTAGTAAACGTAATCCATAATAAATTTATAAAATTGTTTGTCTATTGTAGTGATGTAATGAATGGAATAGATGATCTTTTATGGAGCTGATTTAGGTGAACTGGGTAGCTATTCTAGAGAAAATAGAAATTATTGATTTTTTGCTGACTGTAACTGACACATTCTCAAAATTTATATTGTGAGTATCGTTGAAAATAAAAGCTGCACTCGAAAAAAACCAAGGCAATGGAAAATATTTTTGAAATGATATGAGTATCAAAACAAAAAAATACATATAGATGTTGGTAAAGAATTTTTAATAAACACTGCAAAATTCATGTATAAACAGAGGATTAAAAATTTCATAATATGAAAGCATCAATAGTAGAATAAATTAATAGATCATTAAAAGGAATTATGTGTTAAGAATTTAGCTATAATGGTTCATATAAGTGGATTGATATACACAAAGATTTACTTAATGCCTACAATAGAAAAGTTCACCACATCATTAAAATATTTGCGATTAAAGTTAACTCAACGAATGAGAAAAAGGTGCAAAATACAGTATACAGTAATTTGAAGAGGTACAAAATGTTGAAATTCAATGAAAATATAAATAAAATTAAAAAGGATAAATCTAATTTGTATTGGTTTTTTGAAGGATTGATTAGGAATTTTAGGTCTCAGGGAAGATAAATAGCTTAATATACTAGAATTCTCTAAACTTGATGGTCTGTATGAAATATTGTGAAAACTTAAGAGTTCAAAATATTCAGCAACACATCATATTATCACTTTTTGTAGTAAAAGGTGTACATTTTCCATTTCGAAAGCTCTAGCGCACAAAATTTTAAAGTGTGAATATGGTTATTATAAAAGATATTCACTTTGTTCATTTCTAGATAAACTAAGAAAATTGGATTTTGATATCCAATCTTTAACAATGTACATGTGTATGAATGGGTATCAAACAAACTTACTAAATAAATACAGACTTCAACTAGAATCATGCTGAAGCATGCATAAATTGTAAAATGGAATGTAAACAGATCTTACTTTATATCTGTATCTGTATGAGTATGAAATAAATTTACCGAGAAAAATATTGGAAGCATGCCGAGGCATGTATGATTTAAAAAAATTCCTGACATCATACTTTTATAAGTACAGAAATTTTAAGAGTTTGTGGCAAATGAAATACATACATACATATGTATCTACTTTGTTAAAAATTCAAAAGAGTGAATTCGTAATTCTAATTGTATAGATTTTTAATTGAAACACCACTAAATGTCGGACTCTCGCCTCACTATTGATAGAATAGCATGCTAAAGTATGCATGCTAGCAAAATATTAAACCTGTTAGAATGTGATGAGAAAGCTTTTTCTAATCATTAATTTGTAGACAGCAATTGTATCTAGATCAACTCAACTCATGAATGTATTATATACAGGTATGATTGATGGTAATGAGGACCTTTTCTAAGTGAGAAATTATTAGATCTGAATGTGATACAACGCAGCCTACGTTAACCACAATAACGTCAAGGGGTCAAACACCAAATCTTATATAGAAACACTTGAAGTAAAAATTCTCCTAAACATAGATATTCCAATGTTTCTAACACTTTATGAAAACACTGACGGTGAAATGATGATGGAGGTAAATGTGTTATCTTAGATCGATTTTCTAGAATAGTTGATTATTAAAGATGTATTTCTTTGTATATGAACTAATTTTTACGTACATACATATATTTACCTATATGTATGTATATATTAATACTCTTAAAATTATATAAATATTTTCTATTTCAAGTAGTAAAATCTGAAAAAATAGTAGTGACACATTAGAAGAAAAAATTAATAAAATAAAAAAAGAGACTGACTGATCAACTGATACGTACACTCTGTCTGACAGGTACAAAAAGCTCACTTAAATATATTAGAAATATATACGCAATACGCTAAACTTTAATAAAATTAGAAAAAAAAAATCACTTCATCTAGAACATCAAATAAAAGCCATAGGGACCCGTCATAAAATAAACATATACTCGTACATTATTAATGTACTTAAGCATATTATCAGTATGAAGTAACACAATTTGAAGAATAAAAAGTTTAAAATTTAATTATCCCTAACGCTGACAAAGAGGAGACAGAAATGCTGACATACAAAGTCATATTGTATACTAGAGGACCAGTTGAGAGGTTAGACCTAAATTGTAAGAAAACGACTTCGTTTTCTGTTGTTCGCTATTCAAGAAGAAAATAAGATTATTCATTATGAATAACTAATTTAAAAGTACATTTAAGTTCAGTCTCATATCCATATGATGATAATCCTAACATAAAATTTAAAAATAAACGTAATGCAATTCTATATAGTTATTATATGTATCTAAGATTCCAGCAAAGGTAGTATATGAAAGAATCTCATGCGTTTCTACCTGTACCAGAGTTTAAGATAAAAGCTCCTTTTATTCAATAGCGGGGCAATTGAATAAAATTTTAATTTGAAATAGTAAGCAAAGAAATCAGCTTACTGTATTCTTATTCATGATCGTATAATAGAATACATATGTATATACCCATCAAAGGACAAGTTCGAAAAGTCTTATAAATTGAGTAATATGGAAAACAACATAATTTTTATATACGTACAATGTTTCAAAAGTAATTCAAATGATTTCATCGCAAAAGAAGTAGCGATTGTTTTCAACAATTACGAATATAATGATTTCATTATAAAACTCAATAATCAATAAAAAATAAAAAAAGAAGCAAGCTGGCTAACAAAAAACTATCATTACATAAGCTGGACTGCTGGATCAGTTTCATTTAAAAATGTTTATAAATGTATAAAAGGCAATGAAAAAAGCCTACGGCTGGAAAAAATTTTATATCAAAATATTTCTAAGAATGAAGATAAGCTGCATCAACTTTAAACAAATGTAAATTAAATATAGGAAATATTTCTATTATAGTTACTATTATTCTAAAGTATGTATCTTAAGGAATTTAGTTTTACTTAAAACAGCAAATCCTCACAAACTATTAAGTAAATACAGATAAAAGTTAAAACAACGTTTTTTTAATTTCAAATAAAAAAAAAACTATGAAGATATTTGACATCTATACATAAAAGACCAGGCGAATATTTACAACAACAACAAAAACAAAAAAATGTATTCAAACACGGAGGCAAACACTTATTTGTATGTACATACATATGTACATACATACATAAAATAAATTTGTAGATATGTATGTACACATAATATCAAATTTCTTATCAATACTCAAATATTTATTAGATCTTGACAATCACACTTACATATCTACATCATAAAAATATATGAACAACGCAAACCATTCAGTCAGAGCACATGCCCAAGCTAAACGACCTTATTATGGACAGAGAAACTATAAATTTCCATGATCGTATGAAAAGAAGTTCAGCGAAAGAAGCCGGACGTAGTTAAATAAACAAAATCTGTAATATAAACAAATTTCTCGCAGGCAGACTTTAAAGCTGGACAATTTTAAGCATGACAAAATACCCAGCAACCTTGAGTATGAAAATATACTTATGTATATGTATCAGATATATGAAAATATTTTATAGAACCAAATCTCGATATTGAATACAATTTATTTCTACGTACATAAAACAACTAGCGTGAGAAAATCATACGCACACACACGCACATATACCAGATTTCATCTAAGAAAAATTCAAATTATTTCAACAACACACCACCCCTCACAAAACACGGCCAACCTTAAATTCCTATAGATATACATAAAAAAAAATTCTCACGGTCATTCCTACAAACAACACTGACAACAACACAAATCACGATCAGCCTTAAACTCCTACGAACATGCATACAGATTCCCACGCATACATATCACTCGTACGACAACACCCTCACCTATCCTCAAATCACTAATAGTATTAAACTTCTACAAACATATGTACATACACACAGACATTTTACTACACCCACCTCACCTACCCTAAATCATGATCAGCCTTAAATTTTCACAGACATACATACATACAGATTCCAACGTATACATATAACAACAACATCCTCACCTCTCTTAAATCACGATCAGCCTTAAGCACCTACAAGCATATAGACATACATACACGCAGTCGATCAACCTCAACTACACCGCACCCCCTCCCAATAACAGCCTCGCTTAAATTCCTCCGGACAGACACATCCACAAATTCCCATGGATACATGTTACTCGTACAACAACACCCTCACCTACCCCAAATCACTATAAGCCTTAAATTCCTACAGACTTGCAACACCTGCATACACGCAGTCGATCTACCTCAACTACACCCCGCCCCCTCTCAATCACACCATCACACAAATTCCAACAGACAGGTATACACACATACACTCAATCCATCTACCTCAACTACACCACGCTCCCACGGCCAATCACAGCCTCGCACAACAGACAGACGGACGGACAAATCCATAAAGTCCCTCGGTTATGTATTACGACAACAACCCCACCCACCCCAAATCACTATAAGCCTTAAACTCCTGTATTAGCATTAGAAATAACTTTTATGTTTTCCCGTCTGAATTATGAAAAATCATTTTCCCGTCGGCATTTGAAAAAAATAATAATCATGTTTTGCCGTCGGCATTTGAAAAAAAT
The DNA here is from genome assembly GCA_944452675.1 of Tachina lurida. Taxonomy (NCBI): domain Eukaryota; kingdom Metazoa; phylum Arthropoda; class Insecta; order Diptera; family Tachinidae; genus Tachina; species Tachina lurida. The sequence goes on from OX101755.1 coordinate 67,478,077, forward strand.
AATATTCATGCATTGCCGTCGGCACTAGGAAAAATATTCATGCATTGCCGTAGGCATTAGGAAAAATATTCATGCATTGCCGTAGGCATTAGGAAAAATTAATTTTCACTATTTCACACCCATTAGTATTAGGAAAAATCATTTCATGATTTTCCCTTTGGTACTAGGAAAAATCGTATTCATGATTTTCCCGTCGGCATAGACATACATACATTACAAAAAAGAAAAACCTCCTACATATGAACCCACTTAACGTATTCCCACAAAAAACAAAATCACCCGTTCACACAATTAATGTAACCCCAAAAAAAAATCACCCGTTCCCACAAGGGTTAATGTAAACAAAACTCCTAATGTAAACAAAAAATTCCTAATGTAAACAAAAAGTTGGACGGACTTATTGACCCACCCTCGTAGGGTATCAAATTTCACAAATTTCCAAGAATTTTGAAATTTTAAAATTTTAATTACCCAAATTTTAAAATTTTGTACTGAAATTCTCAAATTTCAAATTTTAATTACCCAAATTTCACAATTTTAATCGGCGCCAGAATTGGTAGTTCCCTACTACTAAGCAAATTTTTCGTCAGCGATCAACTTCGCTTTGTCCAATGCCAACTAGGGATTCGTTAACATTACAGTTGCCTACTACTTCGTCATTTAATTCAGCGATATCATCCGATTCAGGCTCGTGTTCATCATTTACCCGATTTGTCACTATAAATAAGAGTAGCCCAAGACCTTAGGTCCAAGTAGGAATGGACCGATATATGTGGGAAAGCGCGGGCGAAGCCCAAATTCTACTAAAATTGCATCTGCTTCAAAGGTATCTAGGGATAATAGCCCATCCTCCACTAATCGTTTTCAAATATTGCAAGATGACAACGACACACCTGAAATATCCACGAACAAAACCTCCAGCCCACCACAAATCTATTTGAGAGAAAAAAATTCAAACGCTCTTTTAAAAAAATTAATTTCGGTCATTGGTGAGAATAAATTTCACATTGTTCCAATAAAACGTGGCATTATCGATGAAACGAAAGTTCAAATTTATAACGAAACAGATTTCCGCAAAATGGCTTCTGAATTTGAAAAAAATAAAACAAGTTTCTACACATACCAGCTTAAGAGTGCTAAAGGCCTGCAGATCGTATTGAAGGGCATATATTCTTATGTTGTTCTAGAAGAAATAAAAGATGCACTCGTCCTCCAGGGATTTAAGGTAAAAAATGTTTCCAATATAATAAATAGGGAGAAGATCCCCCAGCCTCTATTTCACGTTGAACTTGAGCCGAATTATATAAAATTGAGAAAAAATGAGACGCACCCAATTTATGATTTAAAATATTTTTTATACCCAAAAATAACAGTTGAAGAACCACACAAGCGTTCTGGACCCGTAAGTGCCATAATTGTCAAGAATATGGCCACAGAAAAACTAACTGCAAATTACCTACAGTTTGTGTTATTTGCAGTGAATTGCACGGTACTGCTAGTTCTACTAAACCAAAAGATCGAGCAGAAAAAAAATTCAGTAATTGTTGACATAATCACACCGTTAACTATAGAGGATGTCCTGTATATTCTTTCATTAAAAAGACTATGGGGCAAAAACCTAATGTAGCTCCAGCACAAACAGCAAACGCTTACTCCGCCACTCTTGCCCAAGTGAGCCAACCAGTTAATTCACGTGTATCGTATGCCGATGCTGCTAAGACAAGCTCTATTCGCACACAAAATGTTTCACGGCCAAATACTTCAACAAATGCAAACTCAGGCTTTAATTTTAATCGCCTTGAAACTACTATTGAAAACCTGGTGCAAACTATAAACAATTTTACAACAAATATGACTAGCATGATGCAAGAAATGCTCAGAATGCAGAATACTCTGCTTCAAGCATTAGTTAACAAGCCATGAACACGTTAAAAATATGTTTCTGGAACACAAACGGCATTCGCAAACAGAAAAACGAACTTGAGCACTTCCTCAGGGAAAACAATATTGATATAATGTTGGTCTCTGAGACTCATTTGACTTTGAGAAGCCTCTTTAAAATTAATGGCTACACCTTATATGGTTCAAAGGACCCGCGAGGAAGAGCATGCGGTAGATCAGCAATTCTGATAAAGTCAAGACTCAAGCACCATATTCTGGACAACATTTGTGAAGAACATCTACAAACAACAAATATTTGTGTCGAAAATTTTTGCTCAAATTTTGTCATATCATCAATTTACTCCCCTCCTAGGTTCGCAATTACTGAGGATCAATACAAAGATTTCTACACATCTCTTCGCCCTTCCTTCGTAGCAGCTGGCGACTACAATGCAAAACATACGTTCTGGGGTTCGCGTCTTACTACACCTAGAGGTCGGGCATTGTTCAACACAATTGCAAAAATGGGCTTGGACGTCATTTCGAGTGGAGAGCCCACTTACTGGCCTACTAACATACAAAAAATTCCGGATGTTATAGATTTTGGAGTCATGAAAATTATCTCTAGGTAATTAGTTCATGTTGAAGCTTCTCAAGATCTCTCCTCCGATCACTCTCCCACGATCGTTACAATTTGTAGCACACTAAGAAGTGACTTACCTCACCCATATGTGAAGACGATCAACCGTGTTAAATGGCTGGGGTTCAGAAAATATCTCAGTAGTCATTGTACGCAAAACATTACGCTTAGAACATCCGAAGATATTGAATTTAACATTGGCAATCTTATAAAAAATATAAAACAGGCTGCTGAATATGCCACTACCGCCCATCCGCAGACTAGGATAAATAAAATTTATTCTACGGATATTGAACGTCTCGTAAGTGAAAAAAGAAGAGCTAGAAGAGAATGGCAACAGCACAGATCACCCCAACTTAAAATCAGATTTAAAGAGTGTACTAAACGACTCCAAGAGTTGCTTGCATTTGAAAAAACTGCATCTGTTAAAAATTATTTGGAAGGTCTTGATGCCACACCAGCATTTAATTACTCTTTGTGGCGCGCTGCTAGAAAGCTTAAAACACCAGTTGAGTTTAAACCACCTCTGCGTACATCTACCGGAGGTTGGGCAAGAACCGATACTGCAAAATGTAAAATATTTGCTGAGCATTTAAAATCAGTATATACCCCTAACACATGTACTGGTGTTATTGATTTGCCGGATGTAGTTGCGCTACCCCCTCGACCCATAAAATTTAGAACGCGTGATGTACAAAAACTAATTGCTGAACTTAACCCGAAGAACGCTCCGGGTATTGATGGAATTAGTAACTAGATGATAATAAAGTTGCCTCGTATTGCAATTAGAATCCTGTTATTTACTTTTACCGCCATTTTACGACTGGAATATTATCCAAATAGCTGGAAGCTTGCCAAAGTTAAAATGATTCCAAGGCCGGGCAAAGACCTTACCAAGGCTGAGTCATATAGGCCAATAAGTCTGCTATCAACAATGTCAACACTTTTCGAAAAAATTTTCATGACAAAATTGTCCCCAATTCTAGTTAGTAGTGGGTGCATACCGGACCATCAATTTGGTTTTAGAAGTCAGCATAGCACCATTGAACAAACGCATACATTGGTTCAACTTATAAGAAAAACTATTGAATAAAAGAAGTACTGTTCTGCTCTGTTTATTGACGTTTCGCAGGCATTTGATAAAGTGTGGCATGAAGGCCTTATTTTAAAATTGAAATCATATGTACCAATAAATTTTCTGATTTTGTTACTACACGGAAGTTCACGGTTATGGAAGGAGAATTCATGAGTGTGCCCGAATCTATATCATCCGGTGTGCTACAGGGGAGCATCCAGTATGCTCCCCAGTATGCTCCCAGTTTTGTATTTGATTTATACTTGTGATAAGCTTTTGAGCAGCAATATCCATACATCTACGTTTGCCGATAATACAGCCTGCCTTAGTATGCACGAAAACCCTCACGAGGCTTTCCGATATCTACAAGAACATATTACACAACTGGAACTTTGGTTAAATTTATGGAGAATCAAAGTAAACGAGCAAAAGTGTATCCAGGTAACATTTACCCTGCGAAGAGATACTTGTTCCCCAATTCGAATCAACAATCAAGCAACATTCACACGTAAAATACCTTGGTATACACCTTGATCGACGGTTTATATGGAAGCCCCATACTGACTCAAAGCTAACACAAATGAAACTGAAGTTAACTCAGATACATTGGCTGATTGGTAGAAATTCAACACTCAGTCTAGTTTGTAAGCTTTTAATATACAAGTCGATTTTGAAACCAATATGGTGCTACGGAATACAGTTATGGGGCACTGCTTCAGCATCCAATATAGAGAGATTCCAAAGAAAGTAAAATAAGATTTTAAGACTAATAACATCGGCTCCATGGTACATAAAAAATTCAAATATACTTCGTGATTTAAATATGCCACTAGTGACTGAAGAAATCGCAAAATACGCAGGCAAATACATAACAAAACTCGAGACCCATCCTAATTCCCTTGCTCGTAATACATATCTTGAATTATACTGGACACATCCGCTTAAAAAAGAGGAACACAAGGGCTCTAATACTCAACACTCCAGAAGAAACTGCTTGAATATACTTTTGTTTTTTGCTTATCGTTATATATATCCCATTGTGCGTTCGAGAGTATTAGAAAAACAATATCATTTGAAATATACCAAAATGTGTGAGGAGACCGACACAACATTGGCAACGAGAAATTAGGGAGGTCAAGATTGTCAAAAACTTAAAAAATATAAAGCAATCGCGATAGTTACGACCAACCGTTTAATAAGGGCACAATGACTTTAAATGTATCTAGATCGATATTACACCACAGTTTACAAAAAAAAAAAATACGTTACTTACGTATTATTAATAAGTTTCACTAAGTTTATATCCGACACTGGTCGGGCCTAATTAATTATATATATATTTAAGATTTGAATACTTATTGTTAGTTCATATTTGAAGATTCATTAAATAAATATATGTATTAAAAAAATTTATAATTCAAAGGACCCGAGAGGGAGAGCATGCGGTGGATCAGCAATTCTAATTAAGTCAAGACTCAAGCACTATATTCTTGACAACGTTAGTGAAGAATATATGCAAGCTACGAATATTTTCGTAGAAAATTTTTGTGCGAATTTCGTGATATCATCAATTTACTCACCTCCCAGATTTTCAGTTACCGAAGATCAGTATGAGAAGTTCTACAAATCGCTTGGTTCTTGCTTCATGGCAGCTGGTGACTACAATGCAAAACATACGTACTGTGGCTCGCGTCTTGTTACACCTAGAGGTAGAGCGTTGTTTAATATAATTTCAAAAATGGGCTTTGATGTCAGTTCGAGTGGGGAGCCTCTTTACTGGCCTACTGACGTACGAAAAATTCCAGATGTTATAGATTTTAGCGTCGTGAAAAATATTTATAGGGACTTAATTCACGTAGAGGGCTCTCTAGATCTGTCCTCCGATCACTCTCCCACAATAGTGACAATTTTCAACCCACTACGGAGTGATTTAACTAACTCATATGTGAAAATAATTAATGGTGTCAACTGGCTAGGATTCAAAAAATATCTTAGTAGTCACTGCGTAGAAAACATTCAGCTATGTTCATCTAATATTTTCATAAAATTTTATTATATTTAATTTAATTTAATCTGGTTATAAAATATTATTTCAATGTGTATGAATTCAAGTTTTTCTAACAATTAATAATAATAAATTTAAAATACAAAATGTTATTTAAAAAACAAGGAATACTTAATTTCTAAACTATATATTAAATTTATTAACCTACAATATTAAATTTAACATTGCCAATCTTGATGAAAATATTAAACAAGCTGCTGAACATGCGACTACCTCCTATCCACAGACTGGCTTTAATAGAATTTATTCTACGGAAATTGAGCGTCTGGTATGTGAAAAAAGGAGAGCTAGAAGAGAATGGCAACAACAAAGATCGCCCTTAAATAAAATCAGACTTAAAGAATGTACTAAACGACTCAAAGAGCTGCTATCGTCGGAAAAACTGAATTACTGGAAAAGTATTTAAAAGGTCTTGATGTAAAGTCAGCATCTAATTACTCTTTATGGCGCGCTACTGGAAATCTTAAAATACCTGTTGATCTTAAATCACCACTGCGTACTTCGAAGAAGCGATAATGAGAAAGGTAACTTATTTTCTGAGCATTTAGAATCTGTATTCGCTCCCAGTTAATGTACGGGTGCTGCCGATTTACGGAGTGTAGTTTCTCTACCCCCTCGTCCCTTAAGGTTTAAGTTGCGTGCACTACAAAAAATAATTGCTGAACTCGACTCGAAGAATCCTCCAGGAATTGATGCCATTAGTAACAAGATGCTGATGAACTTGCCTCATATTGCAATAAGAATCTTGTTATTTATTTTTAATGTCATTTTACACATGCAGTATTTTCCACATAATTGGAAACCTGCCAAAATAAAAATGATACCAAAGCCGGGCAACGATCTTACCAAGGCTGAGTCATATAGGCCTGTAAGCTTACTATCAACAATCTCAAAGCTTTTCGAAAAGCTGCTCATGACTAAATTGTCCAACATTTTAGCTGATAATGGGTGCATCCCAGACCATCAATTTGGGTTTAGAAGTCAACATAGCACCATTGAACAAACGTATAGATTAGTCCAAGTTGTAAGAAGAACATTTGAAGTAAAGAAGTATTGTTCTGCTCTCTTTATTGATGTTTCTCAGGCATTTGATAAAGTATGGCACGAAGGCCTAGTTTTAAAATTGAGCGCATACCAATAAACATACAAAAAGATTTGGAAAATTATATTGTTGATAGGAAGTTCACCGTTGTGGAAGGAGATTTCACGAGTGTGCCCGAATCTATATCTTCCGGTGTGCCACAGGGTAGTATTCTGGGGCCAGTCTTGTATTTAATATATACTTGTGATATGCCTGTGAGCAATAACATCCACAGTTCTACATTTGCCTATGATACAGGCTGTATGAGTATGCACTAAAACCCTGATGAGGCATCCCGAAATCTCCAAGAACATATTACCTAGCTTGAAATATGGTTGAACTTATGGAGAATTAAAGTAAATGAACAAAAGTGAGTCCATATAACATTACCCTAAGAAGAGATACTTGTTCTCCCATTCAAATCAACAATTGCAGTATTTCTCAACATTCTCAAGTGAAATACCTTGGCATTGGCATACCCCTTGATCGAACGCTTACATGGAAACATCATATTGACTATAAATTAACTCAAATGGAACTCAAATATATTGCTTAATTGGCAGAAATTCTACACTCAGCCTAGACTGCAAACTTTTGATATACAAGTCACCTTTGAAGCCAATATGGTGCTATGCAAGTCAGCTATGAGGCACTGCTTCAGCTTCAAATGTTGAGAGAATCCAATGAAAGCAAAACCAAAGTTTACGTTCAATAAAATCGGCTCCATGGTACATTAAAAATTCCAGTTTACATCGTGAATTAAGTATGCTACTAGTGACTGGAGAAATTGCAAAATATGCGGGCAAATATTTAACAAAACTCGAGTCACATCCTAATCCGCTTGCTCGTAATATCATGAACTTTACTGGACACATCCGCCTAAAAAAGAGGGACACAAGGGCTCATATACTCAACACTCCAGATGGGACTTCTTGGAAATACATTTTTTTTCCTTTTGATTATCACTACTTATGTATTTTGTATAACTATCACTAAGTTTGTGTCCGACTAATAATTATATTTAGATTTAATATTTGATTACTTATTTTTAGTTCATTTTTGAAGATAAAATAAATAAAAATATGCAATAAAAACCCAATTAATTGGCCACAAAGATTGTGTGATTTCTTTAAGATTTTGTTAAGTCATTTGTCTACGTCGATAAACCACAAACATTTGAATACCTGAAAATCATCATTCGAAGAGTTATCGGCGAAATACGGCCGCAAATGCTGCGAAAAGTTTTTGAAAATTTGTGTTCCTGATTGCGCCTTCTACGCGTCCATCGTGGCGGCAACATGGGAGAATTCACATTTAAGCATTAATTTCATAAATTGTTTTTCCAATAAAGCCCGTTTTATTGATATTCAAAATAGATTTCCTTTTTTTTTATTATAATTTAAACTTGTGTCACTCTATAAAAAACAACTTTTACATACATGTAAATATTTACATATAAATTGATATTGTTTATTATGATTCTTAATTTAATGTATTTTAATGATGCTTGTATTGTGTTGTTGTTTTTTTTTTATAAAAGAGCAAAAATTTTCTGGAAAATATGTTAATGATTTTTTAATATCAGCCGTCAAATTCCTTTTTTTCGTAAACAACGAATGCAAAAAAGTGAATTAATACCAGCAGCAAAATGTAGGCTCTTAACAATAAAATTTATTATATTAAAATGATAATTATTTTCCGGCTGTTGGTTTGTCTTTCATGTTTTTGTTAAATTTATTCAATCTTTAATACAGATTTTAATAATGAACTTTTGAAAGCAATTGAATTACGCATTCAGTTATTATATTTGAAATATTTCGTCAAATTTAAAATATGTACATGAAAAAAGAGAAATATTAAATTATGCATTTAGTTTTTAAATTTAAATTAGTTTTCAAAAGGTCTAGCCCAACACAAATTTAGTAAATTAAATAATTTTTTTATTAATCTAATTTCTTACATAAATGTGAGTAATTAACATCCTCGCAGAAAAATTATTTGGCTTTTAACAGCTTTTAGTTCTAACAAAAACTGAACAAAGAAATTATTAAAATATTTATGTATGTGTGTACACAGTTGCGGATCTATGTTTGATGTCGCCCTAGGCCCCGTGAGATATGCAGCCCATTTTGCTCTATGAAGAAAAGCTTTTTAAAATAAAATACGCAATTTATAAATATCTAAATCACACTGTGTATTTATAAATATTTAATCCTCGTCCAGACTTGCAATTTTTGTTGCAGCAATTTTTTTAAAATCCTGCTTTGAAATGGCATAAGTGTCCACATTAGGAAATTCTAGTTTTGCAATTAAATATTAAAAACTTATATTTCACAACAAATTTGCCTGAAAAATTAACAATTATTTTTACTTTTTGTTACATTTTGTGTTTTTCATACAACTCAACAAATTAAATAGATTAAAACGTCAAATGCAAGTACAAACCTTAAATTAACAACTGCGAATTTCAAAACAAAAGAGAATTATTGCCGAGCACATCAAACTATATACCCCTCCCCAATCTTCTGATCACCGATAAACTCAAGAATTGCTGCAACAAAAATTGTAAGTCTGGACGAGGACTAACAGTAAAAATCCGAACGGTGCTGACAGTATAGGTTCGATAGTATTACGAAAGGCAAATAAGCCCCTATACTCAGCTTGGCGATTTTGGTGACCAATTAACTTTTATGATCCCCCTCGAAAATCAGTGTACCCTTACAAAATGGTGATAGCGCCGAAAAAGTTATTTCTTCATGCACTTTTTTGGCACAGGTAAAGTAAATAATTTTTTTTTTCGTTTCTCTCAGATTAACTAATAAGAACTGCCAATCTTTTCCTAAAAATATTTGGCAATATAATCTGAACATGTCTGTGTCATACAGACCACTTTTTAACTAAAATACTTTTGTTTTTCAAAATTTTTCGACGCAAATTTTTTTTTCCAAAATTATATAATTAATACATACTTCTCTGTTGAGTTTCAGTAACAGTTTTTGCAAAAAAAAAGAATAGTCCAGTAAAATACCGAAAATTTAACATCAATATTTATTTATTTATTTATTTTGTCAGTGAAACCGGCTACTTTTCGAACATGCCGAATACTGAAATTCTCCGTTTTGTATAACTTTTCGTTTCATGCGTTCGCTATGAATGCGACTGTTTATATTTTCAGAAGCAAAAGCAATTACACAATCAGAAGAAAAGCAGTTACACAAATCAGAAATTTTTAAACGCGTGTTGTCGACACGTCCTAACTAGAGTGCGCTTTGATTTCGTAAATAAACATGTTAAATACATTTACCCGAACTGTCGTTAAAACTCCAAAATTTTCATTGCACCGATAAATCAACGGGTAATGCCAGAATTATATTCTAAGTTCTTCGGTTCCATGAAAAATCGGCCAAAACCAAATCGCCCAAAAATAAAAATTACCCAAAATTTTTAAATTATAAATCACCAAAAAAAATTAAATATCGCCCAAAATTAAAGAACTACAAAAAATAAATTTAGAAGAAAAGAAAAGTTACAGAAAAGCATACATAGTATTAAATTTTTACTGAATTTCAATAAGAGTATAAAAAGAAGGCAATAATCTCCATTCGCTAAGAAGTCTAGTATGTCTCTCCAAATTCAGGATGGTCCGCCATGCAAGAAAACGTTATTTGGCTGCCCCGTGTCGGGAAACACACACTTATAGAGATTTCTGCTTAGCTGGCCTTCGGGCGAGGCTTAAGGACTTTCTCCACCATGGTATTTCCAGAAACGGCACAGCCTAATAAATATTTTCTGCCTTGCAAAGTGTTTCTGTTTAAAAAAGTTTTCTTGCACTGACGACCTTTGGTCGAGCTCAAGGATTTTTTTTATCATGGTGTTTTGCGACACGGCGTAGCCTAATAAAGGTTTTCTACCTTACAAGGTTTGCATGCTTAATTACTTTTTCTTGCGACTTTCTCCTTTTTCTCCAAATAAAGATTTTCTCCATTGCAAAGTTTTACTGCCTAACAACATTTTGCTGCGCTGACGGCCTTCGACCATGTGGAAAGATTTTAAAACTATCTCGGCTTCGCTTATAACAATTTGCTGATCCACTTTACTGCTATAGAAGCCAAATTATAATGAAGATAGAACACATTGGAGAATCTTTTAAATTGCGTATTCAATTTTGATGATTGCCAGATTTTTTGGTGTATTTTTCCCCCTTAATTTTTAAATATTTCAAAAATTTTTGGCCGATTTTTCCATGAACAATTTTTCATTGATATGTATAAAGCAATAGTAATTCACAAAAATTATCAATTTAAAACTATTTCAAATATTAATTCTTAGGGTTCTTAAGATTTTGCCGCCACTAAAACTATGCCGCCTTAGGACCGGGCCTCACGGGCCTATACGTAAATCCTCTCAAATTAAAGTTCGGTCTGTTTAATGAGGAATCCAAAAATATTTGAGGAGTCTAGCGATGATCGTTCGTGAGCTGGAGGGCCGTGTCTAAGAAAGCTTTATTTTTGAAGTGTTTTTCATATTCTCGTATTTTGTCCCAAGACAATATATTAAAAAAGTATATCATCTTATAGATTTTTTAAGCCGCTTCCAATGGTGCATTCAACTTTTGCATTCGTATCATCAGCAATGCGTTATTCCATAAAACCTACGATTTTGTAAGTATTTTCATAGCAGGTTAATTTCATTTATTTTTTAATTATTATTACATTTGAGTTATTGTTAATTTACCTCTTATAACTCAAATCAAATAATACTTAAAATACTCGTATAATAGAATTTGTTTTAATATAAGTAGCACCAGCTATGAAAATGCTTAAAAACGAATGGTAAAGTTTAGTACACTATTGGAAGCGGCTTAAAAAACTGTTCAGCTGATGTACTTTTTAGGGTTCCGTACAAAAAAGGTGAAAAGCAACCCTATTGTTTTCGCTACGCTGCACAGTGTTCGGTTTAAGAATTTAGGACGACAAAAATTATAAACTTGTTAATAATTAAGATAGAGTCCTAATATTTATTGTTTTGATATTAATATTGTATTAATATTTTGATTTGTATACATTAAATTTATTTATATATTAGGGGTATTCGCAAAGTATGTACTTTAAATTTATGTACACAGATATTTTACAATTATAAGAGTAAAAGAAATTGCATAAATTAAGAATATTATACAAAATTTATTTATAAGTATATTTGGGGTATTCACAATGTATGTACATTAAATTTATTTTCACGCATATTTTACAATAATAAACGTAAAAGAAATTTCATTAATTAACAATAATATAAAAGTATAATAATGAGTTGCTGCTCATACTGTATTTTGGAAAAAAAAATTAATGGGGCAGCTTGGGGCAGGAATTTTATATAAAGTCTATAACAGCAAGTTTGAAAGATTACAAAAACGTTTATGGATTTAGTGAAACTGGTGGATATCGAAGGATTTCATCTAACAAAGTTAGTTTGTTTGGTAAAAATTAAAAAAAACTCGTTTAGGATAACACTTAATAAAAGCTTATCATTTATTTGAAAATATTGTCTTTTTGTGTGTTAGTTAAAAAAGAGTTAAAAGTTACAATTGAATAAAAAAAATTAATATCGCCTCTACAGCGCCTTCTATTAACTTTTGAATTTGCATAAAATACGCATAGTATTTTTGTGTTTTTCTTTTTTAGGGTTTCGTACACCAAAGGTGAAAAGGAACCCTATTTTTTATCGCTACGCTGCACAGTGGGGACTTTTGCAAAATAAATGGTAATAAATCTGGAACTTCTAAGCTACTGATTGGATTTATATGAAACTTGGAATATCCTTAGAGGAGGACTTAAACTTTATAACAAATGACTTGGCAGCCGTCTAGCTTAAGCTGTACAGGAGTTACAGTGGGCCTAAGTTGACAACATGGGACTCAAAAAAAATTCTAAGGCTTGTAACTTTTAGAAAAGTTATCCGATTCATATTCAAAAAACCGTTTTGATCTAATCTTAAAATTTTTAAGAAATAATGTCCATAAATGTGTTTTCGTATCTTTCATAACTTAGAAGATATTTGACTTTTAACAAAAAAATTATTTTTTTTTGCCTTGACTTTTTTAAGTATTTCACCTACAACTTTTTTGTCTATTGTTGGATTTTAGATCAAAAGGCAGCATTAAATTTCCGATAAAATTTTAAATAAAAATTAGGAAAAAACTTATTAATATCTGCAGTTGTGAAATCCGGAAAAGGCAAAGAATTCAAAACTTTAAAAATTTCCTGAAAAAGGCATGTTTTTTTAAGAAAAAGTATCTTCATTATTTTCAATTTTGTGAAAAACTTTGTTTAACACATGCACTTTTAAACCACATAGCTCTAAAAACAATCTATTCATAATATGCTAAGAGCTAATTATTTTGTATTTTGGGCATGCACCCTACATTCAGCAGTGTACGAAAATTGCTCATTTTAAAAATATTTTTTGTGCTTATGAGCTTATAAAAAGTTATGACGGTCGATTTTGAAAGTTTTAACTGTAGCATTTAATTGTTAAGATAGTTTGCAACATGTTTAAAGCTATGTTTAGACGACGAGTTAAATCACCTGCTTCGCTCTCTGAATCATGTTTATGAATCATGCTGTTTAGACTACTCATTCGTGCTTCGTGTGCAGCGTGCCAATTTAGTGCTTTTCGTACTAGATTTAGAGTTTTTTAAGTCATAACAGTGCGGAATTTTTCAAATTGTTGCTTAAAAAAAGGCACTAAATTGTTGCTTTTCACCTTTGATTTTAGTGCGTTTTGCGAATCTACTAAATATTAATTTGTTAAAGTGTGGTGGCTTTATTTTCACTTTCCAAAAACTATCTGCTTTCACCCCTTTTAAACATGCGAAGTTTCCTTTGCAGAATGTTAATTCAGCTGGGTGAAATACGAAGGAAGAAAAACTTTATCTTTCATAGTGAGAAAAAAGAATATATTTCTAGAAATTACAGAGGATACCACGTTCGAAACACGTTATAAAATAACTTAATTACAATAATCTAATTACTAACCACTGAGGGAAGCAATGTATTGCTTTCTTGATAACGAAAGCTTTCAAAAAAGCTTCTAAAAAGTACTAACGTAAGGCTCTCTAACAAAGTGGACAGAAGTAAAAAAAAAATGTGAACCAGTAACTAACTTTTGCATCTGAATACACAAAAACTACACATTATTACTTCTGTAAAACAAACTAGTAAAGCAAAAAAAGAATGGCTTTTTGGAAACTGAATGCATTGCTTCTAGCTGGCTTACAAAAACTCTTCTGGAAAGCGGTAATTTTTGCTGGGATGGTGAAATCAGATGGATGGTATCAGAAATTTAAGAATACATAAATGGAAAAATTTGCTCAAAACTGATCAATTTTGCATTTAAGTTTATAATTATAGAAATTCAACTAATCATAATCCATTTCTAATACTGTCAATATTTCCTCTAAGACTATTAACATTACCATGTCCAAATGTTGAAGTAGAAATAAATTTTAGCGCTTATACCTATTTTTAAAGTAAGTAAGAAATACAATAATGATTTTAGAAATCAAATTGTTTCATTCATATAAAATACGGTCTAAAAAGAAAAGGCTTATGTTGTTCAGTAACTCGTTTCTGTAATTCTCGCATCGTAAATTTTTTCTCACATGAAGTGTGAAACACAAAATTCCATCGTTTCTCGATTTGTGAAAAAAAGTGTTTCTGTATTTGAATGTGAAAACAGACAACACTGAAACTGTTTTTACTGGAATATTTCCAGTAATCGAGTGTCAAATGAAAACAAAAGTCACAAAAATATTATTTCAATAACAAAAAAATAATAATTTTCAAGAAAAATAAAATTTTATAATGAACATGAATAATGAATGAATGAATAGTGAATGTAAAATGCTTGAAATAAGTTTTTTCTAGCAACTGTCTCTATTATAGAAAATTCCACAAAAAAATTTTAAATAAATATAATGATATCGCCTTAATAATAATTTTAGTTCAACAATTCGTTGCATATTCTTTCAACTAGTTTATTATTCATATTTTCATGTTTCATGTTTTTTTACAAATTTGGTTGTTCTCGCACCAATTTAAAAGGCGAGTTATTTAGACAGTTCTTGCGAGAAACTTTTCACAAAATATTGTTACAGAAACACTTTTTCTCACATCGTTCCAATAATTGCTGGAAATTTGTTTAAATGACAGATAGTTCTCGCAAAGTAACAATACAGAAACACTTATGTGAGAAAAGCCATTTTGTGTTTCAATTTACACTGTTTTTGTTACGATTCCCTTGTTTCATGCGGGAAATTTTACGATGCGAGAAATACAGAAACGAGCTACAGAATGTAACATACTAACCATGATCATGTAAAGCTTAATTCAGATGAAACACCTAAAATTTAATTGTTTTATTAAAACAGCTTTATGGCCAGAGGAAAAAAATGAAACTGCATTTCCTGAAACGAGGATATAATTCTCGTTGATCACTCTTTTCTTAAAATAATACACCATAATTGCAGTGTCTTGCCAAATGAACTTCAATTATTTTCCTACTCATATTCTAATTATAAGCAAAATCGGAATATGGCTCGATATAATTGAAATTATTACATAAAACCTATGAAATGTAGTGAATTTAAAATTGTAGTTAACTTAAATTTTTAATTTCTACTCATTCAATACATATATAATTAGCCATGTGGGCTTTCTCTGTATTGAAAATAAATAGATAAATATAAAAATATAAACAAAAAATATATTGCATTTAGTGCTTTTATATGAACACACAGTGCTTTTTGCTCTGAAAAAGTTGGCATCACTGTTCGCGTGGCATTTTTTT
This sequence comes from Tachina lurida, assembly GCA_944452675.1. NCBI lineage: Eukaryota > Metazoa > Arthropoda > Insecta > Diptera > Tachinidae > Tachina > Tachina lurida. The sequence goes on from OX101755.1 coordinate 67,493,666, forward strand.
TTATTTATATTCACACAAACATACATATTATACGCACGAGTTATGTAATTGTAAATTACAACAAATAATTTTAGTTATTTAAATCAACTTTATTCCTTCAATGTTCTTATAAGACTGAAAAACTTAAACCTAATTACAAAACCTTAACAATATAAAAGAATTTAGAAATTTAAGAAAACAAGTTTATACCGTTATTTATTGAATGAGTAATAAAGCAAAAGTAACGATTAAAATAAATTAAAAAATAGTGGTGATAAGTACTTTTCAGTACGATATTATAACTCACGTGTATACATGCATACATACTTACATACACAAATTCGATTCATTCAAAATCTTGTTTTTGAAGGCATCTCTATATTTTCTTCTAATTTTTCCTTTTTATATTATTCATAACTTAATTAAATTTATTTATATTAAACTCACATCTATGTTTTTTTGGCTTGTTTTCATTTGTTTACAAACACACACATACACATATACCTATTTTGTTTTGATAGCTAGTTCAGATAAAGTGGCGATTAACTGCGATAAAAGTTAGAGATGATACCAATTTTACGTGCTTCGCAAGTAGATTCATATTGAATCTAGTTGATTCGCTCTCATAATTTTGTATGGCGAAGCAAGTGGATTCGGTCATAATTGGGGCGTGAAGCATGAATAGAGTGCGAAGCACGTACCGTGTAAACATACTATAACTTAAGTTTTTGATAGCCTTATCATAAATGCGAACATACGCGCAAAATTTTCTGAAAAAAGTCAAAATTTTTGAAAAATTTTGTTTTGTACCATAAAAAATATATATTAAAATAAATTTCTTTTCTTATGTTGGCCTTTTTGACTTTTATATAAATCTTTCTACTTCACCTGAAAAAATTATTCCAATATAATTAACTGATCTCGAGATATACCGATTGTAGGGTGCAATTCAAAAAATATATAGAATGCGCTTAACTTTCTTCCCTTTATTCACACATCAGCTGTTTAAAACTTTAATGAATTCAGAAATTCAACCTAACTAGAAAAACAAAAATAAATTTGGAATGTTACCGAATAAGTCTATGTATATTTTTCGCAATAAAAAATATTTATGGTAATTATACCATATGTTTTTCCATGTAAGTGTAGTTAATGCTAATAACAGGTAAGCATTTAACGAATAACAACACACATTTTTAATGGATTAAAAAAGGTTTTCGCGCATTATTTTACAGCGGCATCGGGAGGTGCTACCTGATTATGCTACTACTTAAAATAAATAACACTTCACAGTACCAGGTAACTAGACAAAACTAGCAAAGTTGCTTATAAATTATGCTGTATTGCATAAAAAATTGGAAAAGTTTTATTTGTGTGTATTGTTTTTTTATTATTATTTACCAATAGATAATCTATTTAATATTAGGCTATAACTAAGAACAATTTTTTAACACTAAATAATTTATTTATTTTTAAATTACATGTTTGAGCTATGTTAATTACCATAATTTTACAATTTATTTATTTCAATTATTTTTAAGAAAATAATCCGAAATATCGAAGCTTAAGAGGTTATTTATTTGAACTGCTTCACTGTCGTCTTTCTCTATTTCTTTAGTTATCTTTGGTAACCATTTCAATCGTATTGCTTGTAAAACTGGATCTGAGGATAACAATAAGTGAAGCATAAAATCATAATTTTCTGCTAATTTTGAACACTTTCGACTATTAAATAATCTGTACTGCTTTACATCTTTGATCCTTGCTTCTTGAGCTTCTTCAGTAAGTTCTCCCAGAGGTAGGATGTTGGTTTCAATGATTTCTTTTCCATGAGATAATACCTTATGTACAGTTGGCGTCATCGATCTCCATGAATATAAATTTTTTATCAGTACTTTTGTTTCATTAGCAAAAGCATCAAATTTGTCTGCATTGATTTGTTTTTACTGTTGATAGTTGCCAGTATTATTTTTAAGTTCCTTATTAGATTTTATCCAAGCCGTTTATCAAGGATGTGGTCTCAGGATCCTCAAAAAAGCTACCATATATAAGCCATATAATCCCATGCTTTCTAAATTCATTTTGTATCCTTTTCTTCTCAGTTCTTCGTGTCTCTGCTAAGTCTTTGTTGTTTCGTGAGGAGACAGTTTCATTACCTTTGATATTTCTATATTTTATATCATATGATAGATGCAAGCAATACTCCATAAATCTAATGCGAGCATGAAGTGGGGAAATTCCAAATTTAAGGGCTTCCTCTTTTATAGTTTCATCAGATTTATCTTCAAACTCAGAGCTTTTTTTCCCACATATATTGCATTTCCAGTATGACTTGGTATCCGTTAGGGCATTGGCAACTTTTCTATCTATCATAGTCAATTGTAGATCAAATGTGACATTTATGATGCAGTCAGAAATTTTTATTGCAATGCTTGGTAAGTTCTTTATTTCTTCTAATATAGTAACCACAATATTTTGAGTTTCATCTCTATTTTCTTTCATATATTCAAATTTTATTGGTCGACATAATAACTTTGATGCAGGCGTCCTATTTATCCATACGTCTTCAAATGCAGGTACAGTGGATGATGATGATGAATTTGTATATAAACGCATTCTAAGAGGTACCAACGTAGACATAAATATCGATGAAAAAGATATATTATCTTCGCTTTATTGTCTATATTCAGAAAATCCAGTAGTGCCATCACAACCCCATTTACAAATTAATACTAGCTCGGACTTGTGGCATTTACTTATGTCTTCTTTGCTAAAGGTTGAAATTATCCTAGAAGCAGTATTTTCGAGGAGACTGCATAACTCAATAGTGGCGCCCGTGCTACTAATGTTCGAAACCGATGGCAAAATTACATCCTTTGTTGCCTTCAATGACTTTGTAGATGGCAAATTTCCCCATTTCTTTTCAGTCATAGCTTTTCTTAATATTTCATATTTATTCCTTGTTAGACCCAAGTTTAGAATAAGGGCTAATGCATCTTCATTAGTAAAATCTGTTTTAGATTTAGGCGTTGGTATGCTTTCCACCATACGTTGTATTCTCTTTGGATATGCTTTTGGAAGAGCATCTACAATTTGGCCAACTTCCTTCGGTTTGTTTTTGGTTAAGGCACTTCTAAAGGCATCCTTTATAAGGCCAAAAGAGTGGTTTTCAATGAGGTCTTCTTGCTTTCTTTTCTGGCTTCTTGGTTGGAGTTCCTCGTATAATTTATTAGGCCTTCCCAATTGTTTCATACCAATCTGTGTAACTATCTCGGTTTTTAGCCATTGTTCATTTTGTTTTTGGAACTTAGTTTTATTATAATTTAATTCTTTCATTTTTGTTTCGTACGCTACCAAAAAGTTCTCTATTTTTTTAGTAGCATCTTCATTTAGTTTTAATCCAAATGAGTTGTCAATTATATCTATGATTTTAGAACATTTGTCTTGGCGCAATAAACTAACAGGAACGTATTCCCATAGAAGTTTACATACCTCGTTATATTTAATACTGATCTCCATAACAGTTCAATATAGAGCAGACTCGGGCGTTTCTTGGCACAATTGTGAAGAGAATATTCACACGTATTCTTACCCTCTTTAATTTAGTCGTCGATGAGACAGCGATGAATGCACATCAGGCGGATGCTTACATAATTTTTTATATTGTTTTCAAGAATATTTGTCCAGCAAACATACGATGATGATATGCGAAAATTATTTTGTTATAAATAATGCATTTGGTAACATACAATGACTTTTATATTATCAAAGCTTAAGGAAAAAAAGGAATATGTCATTAAAAGACATTATGATGCTTTTCATAGTAATATGAATAAGTTTAATGGTAAGGAAAGGGAAAACCTTTTAAATAAAAATCAAAAATATTTTTAATATGTTTCCCATCTGAAAATGATCTTCCATGCCGACAAATATCAAAGCTTATTAAGTTTGATCCATCCAACCACATAATTTTATTTGGTGAATTTGCACCTTTGTGCTCCACCAACCAACCATTCTTTTATTTATTTATTTTTTTTTGAATGGAAAACATGATAAATTATTGTCCTATATTTTTTAATTTTTTTTATTTCACTGTTTATTTAGAAAAAGTTTTATTTGCAATTAATAATTTTACTTAATCAAGGTTTTTTTTTCAAGATAGAAAATATGTCTATTTATGTATAAATATATAATGCACCATTATCTTTCAAGCGCTTGACTTTGTGTTTGGTGGGTAGCTCGCAACCTCAACACATAAAAAATTTACCACTACATTGACAGTGCCCACCAGTGATATAGAGCAGTGGTCTTCACAAAGAGAAACACACCTAAAATAAGAGTATTACACTGAAAAAAGTAATAGTCTCATTTAACTAAAATTTAAAAAAAGTTTTTTTCTTACATTCGAGAAGTGATTATTTTTTATTGTTTTTTTGTTGTTAAAAAATAAGAACAAGATATATATATATATATGTATATATACATATATGTATATATATATATTAGAAAATTATATACGGTTTTCGATTAAATTATTGAATATTTTCAGTTAGAAAAATTATATATGTGTATTATTCCTCATGAAAACTTAATGCAATTCAGGATGCTTTCTATCATAATGTCGCTTAAGATGAGAGGCAAACATATTCTTTATTACCTGATTACTTAAAAGGCACTCTGCTTTCTTCGATGTGTTCAAAGAAAACAAAAAAAGATTTTCCCACTCAACATCCCACATTTTTATTAAATATTTTGTTTTAAAATGCTGTAAAAAGTAGATACATATATAATTATACGAAACATAAACATTCATAAATTTATATAGCTTGTTATCAACTTTTCAGTGTATCAAAAAATATTTTAGTTCTCTTTAAAAGATTTAAAACACAAAAACATCCGACACACTCCTACTCTGTTGAAAGCTTACAAGCTACTGAATGAAATGTTTGTTTCACACACATGATTATGGTTGCAATTATGATTGCCATTAAACACAATAAAAACAAAGTGTATGGATTTTTTTATGAAAGATTTTATAACGTCGTTAATTTATTACAATTGACAGGAAAATAAGCAAAAATAACTTTTCATGAATTATAAAAGCAATATCACCAAATACAGTACAAGACTTAAAATAAAATATAATGTAATAAAGATTAGCAATGCAGGTAATTTTGGTACATTTTGAGAAGCCGTTCTTTTAGATTTTTTTTTAGTTTGAGCAATCTTGTTTGTAATATTCACGAAGAGAATAAATAAAAACCCGAACATTTTCGTTAGCTGGGTAATATGAATGAAGACCACTGATATAGAGTGATTATTCTTATAAAAGAACCCTGCGTTTTTATACAATAAAGCATACTTTATAAGCACATTTGCTAATTTTATCTAGTTACCTGGTACTGTGAAGTGTTATTTATTTTAAGTAGTAGCATAATCAGGTAGCACCACCCGATGCCGCTGTAAAATAATGCGCGAAAACCTTTTTTAATCCATTAAAAATGTGTGTTTTTATTCGTTAAATGCTTACCTGTTATTAACATCAACTACACTTACATGGAAAAACATATGGTATAATTACCATAAATATTTTTTATTGCGAAAAATATACATAGACTTATTGGATAACATTCCAAATTTATTTTTGTTTTTCTAGTTAGGTTGAATTTCTGAATTCATTAAAGTTTTAAACAGCTGATGTGTGAATAAAGGGAAGAAAGTTAAGCGCATTCTATATATTTTTTGAATTGCACCCTACAATCGGTATATCTCGAGATCAGTCAATTATATTAGAATAATTTTTGAGGTGAAGTAGAAAAATTTATATAGAAGTCAAAACGGCCAACATAAGAGAAGAAATTTATTTTAATATATATTTGTTATGGCACAAAACAAAATTTTTCCAAAATTTTGACTTTTTTCAGAAAATTTTGCGCGTATGTTCGCATTTATGATAAGGCTATCAAAAACTTAAGTTAATCATGTTGCAAACTATCTTAACAATTAAATGCTACAGTTAAAACTTTCAAAATCGACCGTCATAACTTTTTATAAGCTCATAAGCACAAAAAATATTTTTAAAATGAGCAATTTTCGTACACTGCTGAATGTAGGGTGCATGCCCAAAATACAAAATAATTAGCTCTTAGCATATTATGAATAGATTGTTTTTAGAGCTATGTGGTTTAAAAGTGCATGTGTTAAACAAAGTTTTTCACAAAATTGAAAATAATGAAGATACTTTTTCTTAAAAAAACATGCCTTTTTCAGGAAATTTTTAAAGTTTTGAATTCTTTGCCTTTTCTCGATTTTACAACTGCAGATACGAGTGTTAATAAGTTTCTTACTTATTATACCCTTTACCAAAAATGGTAAATAGTATAATACCATTTTTGGTAAAGGGTATATATAGGTTTGTCATTCCGTATGTAACTTCCATAATATTCATATGCGATCCATAAAATGTATATATTCTGGGTCCTTATGAATAGGGAAGACGAATAAGCGATGTCCGTCTGTCCGTCCGTCTGGTGTACGTGAAATCCGTTTTCCGAAGCTCCCAGAAAAGCTAGAGACTTCGTTCTTGGACTGGTCTGTCAGATATGGTCCAACTTAGATTGGTATTGAAAATCAGCAAAATCGAGCACACGGTTTCAGAGCTGGAAAACTGAAACTTGATTTTGCCATATAAAAGTAACTACCGAAAACAAATTTTTATTTTTTTTTAATAAATAAACTTATTTTACACTTCAGTACGACTAAAATTGGTATTTTAAATTAAAAAAATATAATAAAAAATTAAAAAGACGTTTACAGGGTTGGAAAACTTTAACTTTTTTAAAATATGTAAAATTAACTATGTTTAAAACTATGTCTCTGCCACAGGGTATTTTCTCGAGAACCGTACGAGGTACAGACCTGAAATTTGGACACAGCGTGTAGACCTTTGGCCGCTACAACAGCAAATACACAAGAATTGGAAATTAAAGGGCGTTCCAAAACGAACAACGAAAAATATTCAAATCCCATGTAATATACATACAATTGAATGTATGTATGTATATATACTTGAAATTTGTAAGGTTAGTGTATTTTTATACAGACTACAAAAATTAACACTAAAATTTCAAAAAATTTCAATTAAAGGGTGTTCCATCATTAATGCAATTTTGACTATGCAATTTCGACAACTTGAAATTTTCAAAAATGGTAAAACTAAAAAATCAAAGAATTATAAAATCGCCAAACCGAAAAAAATCACCAAAAACACAAAAAAATCGCCAAAATGAAAAAAATCGCCAAAACGAAAAAAACTCCAAAATGAAAAAACCCCAAAAAACAGAAAAAAATCGCAAAAATGAAAAAAACCCCTAAACAGGAAAAAATCGCCTAAATGAAAAAAAACCCTAAAAACATTAAAAAATCGCCAAAAAGAAAACAACCTCCAAAGAATCAAAAAAGCCACATTGAACAATGCTCAAAACCGACTGTACGGAACCCTTCGTGCGCGAGTCAAAGTCGCACTTTACTGAATTTTTTAATATTAAAGGAATTAAATGAAACTAAGTTTTTTCTTATTTCGTTTTTGCTTTGTTCACTTAACATATTTTATGTATTTTTTTAAGAACTAGATTGGTATCAATAATCAGAAAATTCCAAAATTATGACTAGACCCAGCAAAAAATTTTCGAAATTTTGTAATGGGTAGTACTCTTTTAATGGCTTACAAAGTAATGACTGATACTTATTTATGTAATTATATTATGTGCATAATAATGACTGCCCTGTAATGAATAAAATGAGAACTTATTTATATCATTACGTGAAACTACTTATTGTAGTGCTTTCCAGTTAATAAGGAAATATATCTAGAGAAAAATTTATTGATCGTGAAAATTATTTTAATTAGAAAAGCTAGCAAATTAATTTAGAATAAGTTTAAGCAAAAAATTAATCTATAAAATTTTATATATTTGTATGCAAAAAATTACCCATTAAATTTTGAGTACTTTTAGGCAATCAGTAATCTGTTAACTTTTGTATGTTTGTAGGCAAAAAGTATAGGGTACCGCATACTTTTTGAACTTCTCAAACAAAAATAATGGGTTATTCAGTCAAATTGTAAGTACTTACGACTGAGGAGTACATACACTTTTTTGCATTCTAGTTGGCAAAGTTTTTTGCTGGGGAGGGTTGGAAAACTTACACTGTTTGTGTTATGTTAGGTCTAAATAATTCTTTTTTCCTTTATAAATTGAATATATTTTATGCTTCTCAAAGAAAAGTTTGGCGTATAAAAATTTTAAAAATGAAAATTACAGCTCCAAAGATTGAAACTTTGAATTTTTTTGATATTAAAGTATAAAATATTTTTTTTTTTATTTTTTTGTGCACTTAACACACTTTATTAATTTTTTAAATCAGAAAAATCTAACAGGTTGATTCCAGGGTTGGTAAATTAATTGTTTTTCTTATAAAAGGAACTAGGTCAAGTTAGTTTTTTCTTTTTGTTTACAAGTCTTATATACTTTATGACTTAGAATGAAATAGTACACCGTCCGTCCGTCCGACCGTCCGTTCCTCTGGTGTACGTGAAATCGGTTTTCCGAAGCTCCCAGAAGCTAGAGACTTCGTTCTTGGACTGGTGTGTGAGATATGGTCCAACTTAGATTGGTATTGAAAATCAGCAAAATCGAGCAGACGGTTTCAGAGCTGGAAAACTGAAACTTGATTTTGCCATATAAAAGTAACTACCGAAAACAAATATTTATTTTTTTTTATTAATAAACTTATTAAAAAAATATAATAATTATTATTTTATACAGAAATAAATAAGTATTAAGAAACTCAGAAATATGGTTCCAGGGTTGGAGATCAAAAAAAGTCTCCGTAGAAAAACTAACCAAAAATACTTATTTTTTCAGTTAAACAGATTTCATGTTTTAGGAAAATCATTATTCTAGATTTTTTAAACATGTTTAATTTTTTATGAATATCTAATTGAAGAATAAACGAAGGTTTGTGTTTATTGTGCTCTCCGCACAAGAACTATTAAATTGTAGTAAATGGAGATAAAACTAAAATTTATCGCTAAAGATAAATTAAAGGACATGTTCCGTTTCATTTTCCTGATACCTTTCCTTTCTGCTGCGCAAATTTCAAAAAAAATCCTGTAGGAATAAAACGTTTACATAATACCACGATGTATACCATTTGCAATGGGAACTTTAAATCAAGACACTAAGCAGTTTTGCAACATCACTGATTATTAAATACGGGAAAATATAAAACAAGTTAGTTTACTTGGTATGGAGGTGCAATACTAAGAATATTTTAGAGTTATTAAACAGCAGCACGGTTTTTGAACATCTGGAGAGCATTGACGTGACGTCGATGTAGACTGGAATACGAGTGAATGTAAAATATTTCTTAACCATATAGTGTAGAGTAAAATATTCAACTATTGGTAATATCGAAAATAAAATAATTGAATCAAATTCTTTAATCGAAAAATTCTGAAAGGTCAGTTACTATTAATTGCTTTGGAGAAAAAAATTATAGATTTTTTTACAAAACAAATATGTACGTATGTGTCTGTATACTATATATATGTACGAACGTTGGTAAAAGGTATATAAGATTCGGCACAGCCGAATATAGCATTCTTACTTGTTTAGATACGAAATGAGAGATACGAAAACACATCTAAGGACATTATTTCTTAACATTTTTGAGATTAGATCAAAACGCTTTATCTCATACAAATCGGATAACTTTTCTAAAAGTTACAAGCATCAGAATATTTTTGAGTCCCATGTTGTCAATTTAGGCCCACTGTAACTCCTGTACAGCTTAAGCCAGATGGCTGCGAAGTCATTTGTTATAAAGCTTAAGTCCTTCTCTACAGATATTCTAAGTTTCATATAAATCCAATCAGTAGTTTAGAAGATCCAGATTTATTACCATTTTTTTTGCAAAAGTCCCCACTGTGCAGGATAATATACGAGTAATTATAATTGATTTCTTACTTTTCCAAAGAAATAAACTTAGTACAGTAACTTTATCATTAAGTATCATTAAGTTCTTTTTTAAGAACATTTTTGAAAGATTCAACATTAAACCGGAGGCACAACATTAACTCCAATCGCTTACAAATTTCGTAACCTAATAACACTTTTAATTTGGCATCTTTTTGTCGCTGTGCCCATAAAAAAAATTAATTTTTTTGTCCATACATATGTGACCCAGCCTACGACACAAGTTCACTGTACAGTTTTCATACTTGGGCATATATCCAAATCAGTTTGGTAATTACTCATTTCACTGCATAAATAGCACAACCACCCCCATACACTTCACAAACGCACTGTACAGTGCCAGACTTGTGCAGTGAACTTGTGTAGTGTATGGCTGGCATAATGTGCACGAGTCAAGCAGACGACACGTCTAGAAAATTTGTATAGAAATCACTCAGAAATATTAGTGCTTTCCAAATAAATTTTATACTCACGTCGACCGCCTGGGTTGTAGAAACAGAGGGTAAAACAATATAGGAATAGTTATTTTTGCAAGAAAGTGTACATATTTTAAAGGGAAAAAGCAAATCAAAGAAGTGCTTCCTTTAACTTGAAATGGCACAGTCGCTTCCAAACTTCAAACACTCCCGGCATTCCCTCACGAGCCAGAGAACAAAGAGTAAGTTTCTTGCCCGAATAATTTCACATGAAGTCAAATATTTAAAATTTTTTCTTTTTACACCATATTTTTATGCCCATTACAAAAAATGGATCCTTATGAATAGGGAAGACGAATAAGCGATGTCCGTCTGTCCGTCCATCTGGTGTACGTTAAATCGGTTTTCCGAAGCTCCCAGAAAAGCTGGAGACTTCGGTCTTTGACTGGTGTGTCAGAAATGGTCTACGATTGGTATTGAAAATCAGCGAAATCGAAGAGACGGTTTCATTGCTGGAAAACTAAAACTTGATTTTGCCATATAAAAGTAACTAGATAACACAATTTTTTTTATTTTTTTTTTTAAATAAACTTATTTTATATTTCAGTACGAATAGAATTTGAATTAAATATATGAAATAAATTTAAAAATCAAAAAGACGTCTCTATGGCTGGGAACTTTACCTTTTTTGTTATATAAAAATAACCTACTAAAACTAATTTTTCCTTTTTATCTATAAATTTAAAATATCTTAAATTCGTAAAAGAAATATATTGGTGTAAGAAATCAGAAATATTTTAAACTATGATTCCAGGGTTGGGAAACGTACACTTTTAGTGATATATAAAACTAACTAGGTCTAATAATTTTTTTATATTTTCATTTATAAATATATTTTATGTTTTGGAAAGATAAGTTGGGTATAGAAAATTTGAAAAATAAAAACCACAGCTCAACAGCTGGAAAACTTAACCTGTTTAGGGTTTCGTACACCAAAGGTGAAGAGGAACCCTATTATTTTCGCTACGCTGTCCGTATGTCCGTCTAACTACAACAGCGTATTTTCTCGGAAACCGTAAGAGCTACGGACCTGAGATTTGGACACAGTGTGTACACCATTGGCCGCTACAACAACAAATACATGATAGTTAAAAATTAAAGGCTGTTCCAAAACGAGCAACGAAAAATTTTAAAATGCCATGTAATATATGTATATACAATTGTGTGTATGTATATTAGGGATGGGCAAATGAAAAAAATTTATCGATATATATCGTATCGATATTTTTGAACAGCATCGATATATATTTTTTCAAAACATCGATATTTCGATATATCGATATTTTTGCCCACAAATGTTGCAAAAATCTTTTAAGTTTAAAATAAATACACATACTAAAATATAGTGTCATAACCGCCAAAAAAGTTTAAACGACATCATTTTAAGAACTTAATATTTTGTAAGCGATTTCTTTAAATATTAACATGCTTATTTATACAAATTATTGAGGCTTTATAAAGCATTTTAAAACAGATCTCCATAAAAAATTTTCCTTATTAAGCCTTTAGAAAGCCTTAATAATTTTTATAAATAAATGATCAAACAGAATTGGGGCATAAACACATTTTCCATACAAAATGACACAAAAAATCAGCACCAGAAAGCAGTCGATAGATAGAATCTATTTTATTTTGAAAACGTTTTTTCTTATGCTCTTACATATAAATAAATATTCTCTCAAACATGTTACCATACTTTCAATAAATTGCATACATTTTGTGAACAAAACTACAAAGAAAAATAAGCACTAAAGAAAATAAAACTAAAATTAGAGAGCATTTGAAGTTACTGCCTTAGATTTTATTATAGGCTTTGTTAATTTGACAGTGATTTTTCCTGAAGTTGCGGACTTATTCTGTTTGATCATTAAGGCTCTTAATCATTGTTTTATGAATTCTCAGTGTTCAACACTTCAAACTTCATCGTTGCAGAATACGAGATATATGCACTGGGCATCCATTAAATAATGATTTAATATTTAGAGAAATCGCGAACAACTATCTAACTTAAATTTTAATGAACTCCAATAGTGGAGAAAACCAAAGTTGATTTTGAGCTCCTTAAGGCTTCATTAGTCTTTACTTTCTGTTGCCGTTCTGTTTCTAAGTTTTAATTCTGCAATAAATTTTAAACTAAAGTGCTGAGTTTTGCATCGTCCAGTGATATGTTTCAATATAGTTTTATGTTTTCTGGTAAAAATTTAATTTTTCAAATTCCTAAAGCACAATAACAGTTTATTTCGAAAGGTTTTTATTTTACTTATGCTGACACCTACTATATACATTACATTACTTAATAGTTTTTTGATTTTCACAGGTTGAACCGAAACAGAATATAACGAAAGAGAAAAACTAACGGCTTGTATAATATTTCTATAAGCAAAAAACTAATTCTGCCTTGAGGCTTATACCCACACAATCCAAATTTGACATTTAGCTTAGTTAATAAAGAAACGTCAGCTGGACTAGTGGGGTCACCTTATCGATGCGTCTTTTCTGTTATGAAATTTCTCTATTTTTTCTTCGCATCACTAGCAGTCATGCCAACATCCTAGCGTTAAAAAAATGGCTAAAATTTATACCTAGAGCTCATAAAAATATCGAAACCCGATACTCGTAAATTAGAATCGATGTATCGATATATCGGTTTTTGAAATATCGGCGATATATATCGATATTTATTTTTTCAAATATCGATATTTCGATATATCGATATTTTTTGCCCATCCCTAATGTATATACACTTGAAATTTGTAAGGTTAGTGTATTTTTATACAGACTACAACATTTAACACTAAAATTTAAAAAAAAAAAATTAATTACTGGGTGTTCCATCAATTTATGCAATTTCTACTATGTAATTTTGACATCTTGCTGTATCTTGAAAACCGTAAGAGCAAAACTCTTAAAATTTTCAAAAACGGTAAAACTAAAAAATTATAAAAAAAAGCACCATATTAGAAAAAAATTTCTAAGACTAAAATAAATTGCGAAAAACTGGAAAAATCCCCAAAATGAAAAAAATCGCGTAAATAAAAAACCCCAAAAATCAGAAAAAAATCGTCAAAATTAAATAAAATACATGAGAATTGGAAATCAAAGGGTGTTCCAAAACGAGCAACGAAAATTGCTAAAATCCCATGTAATATACATACAATTGTATGTATGTATGTATATGCACTTGAAATTTGTAAGGTTAGTGTATTTTTATACAGACTACAAAAATTAACACTAAAATTTCAAAAAATTTAAATTAAAGGGTGTTCCATCACTTAATGCAATTTTGACTATGCAATTTTGACAACTTGCTGTATCTTGGAAACCGCATGAGCAAAACGCTTGAAATTTTCAAAAACAGTAAAACTAAAAACTCAAAAAATTATAAAATCGCCAAACCGAAAAAAATCGCCAAAAAAAATCACCAAAACGAAAAAAAGCACCAAATTACAAAAAAAGTTTCTAAGACTAAAATAAATCGCAAATAACCGGAAAAATTGCTAAAATGAAAAAAAAATCGCCAAAATGAAAGAAAATTACCAAAATGAAAAAAAACCCCAAAATGAAAAAAAAATCCCCAAAAACAGAAAAAAATCACCAAAACGAGAAAAAAGCGACAAAACTATAAAAAAATCGTTTAAACTGAAAAAAACTGCAAAAAGCAAAAACGCCACATTAAAAAAATTCTCAAAATCTAATGTACTGAACCCTTCGTGCACGAGTCGAAGTCGCACTTTACTGAATTTATTTTGATATTAAAGTAACTAAATAAAACAAGTATTTTCCTTATTTCTTTTTTTCTTTGTTCACTTAACATATTTTATATAGTTTAAAAAAAAAACAAGATTGATATAAGGAACCCAAAAAATCAAAAATGATGATTCCAGGGTTGGGAAAAGTACACTTTTTTTTAGATATTTTATTTGATAATTAAATATATTCTATATTTTAGAAAGAAATAAATTAGTACGTATTAAAACAAGAAAAATTTAAATTATGGTTCCAGTGTTGGAAATTAAAAAAAAAAAAATTTGGTAAAAATAACCAAAACTAATTATTTTTTCAGTTAAACATATTTCATATTTTAGGAAAATCTTTACTGAAGCAAATTCTTTATTCGATAAAACCCAAGAGGTCACTTACTAAAAATATTCAACAGAATATATCTAAAAAAGATGTAATATCTTCAAAACGGCTAGACCAATTTTCATCGAACATAGCTAAGAACACTCCCGATCAAGTCACCTTTCAAACAGAAAAGCTAAATCAAAATCAGTCCAACCGTTTGGTCTGTACGTGGACTCGTACATTCAAACAGATACACAGACACATACTACAAGCAAAAAAGGAGTGTTACACCTTTTTTTAGTCGGGGGTTACAAACAATTTTTATGTCATTGATTTCTTTTCAAAAATCATTTAAAACCGCATATAATACCACTTTTTAGCTTGTATACGACTCTTTTTTTTACTTTCAATAAAAGAACAAATAGAGAAGTTTCTTTCACTAATTGTTAATGTTGGTGATATAGTTAAAATGGTATTAAAAATCATATATAGTTTGTGTAATCCTTTCTTTGATGTTTCCAAATAATTTAAATAAATTTCCTGCCTTATTTATAAAATTTTCAAGATCAGTTAATAAAAAAATGTTATCAGTTACTTCAGAAAGTATTAGATACTTCATCGTACTTGAGATTATTTGCGATATTTTTATTACAAAATAATAAAAAAAACAAAGTAATCTTTTTTGTTGCTTTTTGTGGTGGATTTCAAAATGTTAGTGTTGCATAGGAAACCTGAGGAATAATATTAAGGCATTTAATGATGTTTTACGTCGTTCAATAATTCGATTATTAAAGCTTTTGATTAGAGAAAGCAGTTATTTTTATACCCTTTACCAAAAAAAATGGTAAAAGGGTATATATAAGTTTGTCATTCCGTTTGTAATTTCTATAATATCAATAAGCGACCCATAAAATATATATATATTCTGGATCCTTATGCATAGGGAAGACGAATAAGCGATGTCCGTCTGTCCGTCTGTCTGTACGTGAAATCGGTTTTCCGAAGCTCCCAGAAAAGCTAGAGACATTCTTGGACTGGTGTGTCAGAAATTTTCCAAAATTTTGCAAAATCGGGCAGACGATTGCAGAGCTGGAAAACTTAAACTTCATTTTGCCATATATAAGTAACTACCGAAAACAAATTTTTATTTTTTTTTTAATAAATGAACATATTTTACACTTCAGTACGACTAAAATTGGAATTTTAAATTAAAAAATATAAAAAAATTAAAAAGACGTTTCCAGGGTTGGAAATCTTTAACATTTTGTGTTATGTAAAATTAACTACATGTGTCTAAAACTATGTCTGTCACAGGGTATTTTCTCGAGAACCATAAGAGCTACAGACATGAAATTCGGACACAGTGTGTATACCTTTGGCCGCTACAACAATAAAATACATGAGAATTGGAAATCAAAGGGTGTTCCCAAACGGGCAACGAAAATTGCTAAAATCCCATGTAATATACATACAATTGTATGTATGTATGTATGTATATACACTTGAAATTTGTAAGGTTAGTGTATTTTTATACAGACTACAAAAATTAACACTAAAATTTCAAAAAATTTAAATTAAAGGGTGTTCCATCACTTAATGCAATTTTGACTATGCAATTTTGACAACTTGCTGTATCTTGGAAACCGCATGAGCAAAACTCTTGAAAAAACAGTAAAACTAAAAACTCAAAAAATTATAAAATCGCCAAACCGAAAAAAATCGCCAAAAAAAATCACCAAAACCAAATTACAAAAAAAGTTTCTAAGACTAAAATAAATCGCAAATAACCGGAAAAATTGCTAAAATGAAAAAAAAAAATCGCCAAAATGAAAGAAAGTTACCAAAATGAAAAAACCCCATAATGAAAAAAAAATCGCCAAAATGAAAAATAATCGCCAAAACGAAAAAAAACCCCACAAAAACAGAAAAAATCGCCAAAATGAAAATAAAACAAAACAAATAACAGTGCTATATTCGGCTGTGCCGAATCTTATATACCCTTTACCAACGTACGTACAGTACTGTGCAGAACAAAAGCAACAAAAACGCTATTTGACTTAAAATTTAAATACTTTAGGCATTTGATTATATCAAGCAGCTCTTTTAACAAACTTTTGTAGGCATTCATACTAGAAAACGAATTCGCATTTTAATTTTTTAATATTGATATTTCCTGAAAAATAAAATAACAATAGCAACAAAATGGAAAACGTCATAATTATCAAAAAACTCTTTGATATATCGCTATAATTCGAAAGTCCAACAGGCTTAACAGTACTTATACGTCCTTATATTAAATATTAAAATGCATTTCTCAATGTTATTGCTGCTGCATCATTTAGCAAGAATGGGAAAGAGTAGGTATTGCTGAACTTTCTAACCTTTAAACATTTAAGAGTCTAAATACATTAGATAACGGGCTGTTAATTATTTAAAAGTGTAATAAAAATATGTTTCTAATTTGCTGATGGATAGGTCGGCATAATAATTACGTATTGAGCAGTTTTGGGTACCACCACGAAAAACTTCCGCAGCTTATCATAACAAAATGCATTTCAAATAATCCAAAAGCTCGTTTGCTGTTTCTAGTGAGGTTATAATATCTCGAAATTTTAGTGTGCATTATTGTACAACTGGAAACCGTGCCAGGGAAGGCAATTGAAAAAGTTACATACTAAGAAAATACTATAGTTGACCAAGAGGTAGATAGTTAAAAAAAAAAATCCAGGTAAATCTTATATTTAATTCATAAAATTTTATTATATTTTTGCTTAAAACGGAGTTCAGTAGTACACACCGTAATTGAATCCTAATAAAATGGGAAACCGATGTTCTTATTGAAGAATTCAAGTTCCATATATGTAAGTGGTATATCATCTCTTCAATGCGGCGCTTGCGTAGCAAACCGTTTTCGCCACGAAATATGAGTTTTAAGCATAAATGCGGTTAGGTGCTGGTGATGTCTTATTTTCCGACGTATAAAGTTAGACCATTTCCAAAAATTTTACAAAAAAAAATTTCCTTGAAATAAACATTATTTGGCATTTCGAGTGGAATATGGCTCTTTTATGGGTGTTTCAATGCTGTAGTATTCCACAACATACTTGGAGGTTGGAAAAAAAGTGACGAACATTAATTTAATTCCAATCCTTGCTTTACCGACAAACGCAGCTTTCTTGAACGCCATTGCAAACCTCTGCAAGAATCCGCAGGAGTGTTTTCGGAAAATGGATCCTAAATTGCAACGAACACTTCAAATTCCATTAACTTAGCGAAAATGTACTCCTTAATGCATAATAAGTAATATTTGAGAATTTATCCACGTTGATATCCACGTATTATGAAAAAAACTAAAAATTATACAAAAAGGATTAACTTGTTGCTTTTGTTATGCACAGCTTCATATCAAAGTCTGGACTATTTTCTATAACTTTCGAAACCACAGTTTTTTTAAGAAAGATTTTATTCAATACGATACATATGGTATATAAATATAAATAAATTATGGCCAGAGTTTTTGTTACATATGATGTATATTCTGAAATAATCGTCTCCATTTATTTTTGAAGAGTTTGTTGCTTTTGTTTTGCACAGTACTGTACATATATATAGTATACAGACACATACATACATATTTGTTTTGTGAAAAAATTTACCATTTTTTTCCCCAAAGCAATTAATAGTAAGGAACCTTTCAGTATTTTTCGATATTAGCAATAGTTGAATATTTTACTCTACATTCTGTGGTTAAGATATATTTTACATTCACTCTTATTTCAGTAAACATCGACGTCACGTCAATACAATACCAAAAAATTGGGGGTTGTTTAGTCGCCCCCGAGATTTTCAAAAACCGTGCTGCTATTTAATAACTCTAAAATATTCTTAGTATTGCACCTCCATACCAAGTAAACTAACTTGTTTCATATTTTCCCGTATTTAGTAATCATTGATGTTGCAAAACTGTTTAGTATCTTGATTTAAAGTTCCAATTGCAATTGGTATACATCGTGGTATTATGAAAACGTTTTATTCCTACAGGATTTTTTGGAAATTTGTTCAGCAGAAAAGAAAGGTATCAGGAAAATTAAACGGAACATGTCCTTTAATTTATCTTTAGCGATAAATTTTAGTTTTATCTCCATTTACTAGAAATTAATAGTTATTATGATGAGAGCACAATAAGCACAAACCTTCGTTTATACTTCAATTAGATTAGATATCCATAAAAAAATTAACCATGTATAAAAAAATCTTGAGTAATGATTTTTCTAAAACATGAAATCTGTTTAACTGAAAAAAAAAATACTTTTGGTTATTTTTTTACCGAAACTTTTTTCAATCTCCAACCCTGGAACCATAATTCTGAGTTTCTTAATACTAATTTATTTCTTTATACAATATAAAATATATGTAAATACCAAAGAAATAATTAGTTTTATATACCAGAAAAAATTTAAGTTTTCCAGCTTTCCAGTTTGATTTTTTCAGAAAAATCAAAATACAATATACTATATCCTGAAGAAGTAAACCGAAGGTTTACGAAATATCGTAATAATAAATACAAGAATTTAATAACTGACCTAAAGCTCGGAAAAATAGTTTAATTTTCACAAAAAAAAAGATCGAAAAATTAGATAAAAATATTTGTTTTCGGTAGTTACTTTTATATGGCAAAATGAAGTTTAAGTTTTCCAGCTCTGCAATCGTCTGCTCGATTTTGCTGAATTTCAATACCAATCTAAGTTGGACCATTTCTGATACACCAGTCCAAGAACGAAGACTCTAGCTTTTCTGGGAGCTTCGGAAAACCGATTTCACGTACACCAGACGGACAGACGGACATCGCTTATTCGTCTTCGCTATTCATAAGGACCCAGAATATATATATTTTTTTGGTCGCAAATTAATATTATGGAAATTGCACACGGAATGACAAACCTATGTATATATACCCTTTTCCATTTTTTTTAATGTGGCTTTTTTGTTTTTTGAAGTTTTTTTTTCAGTTTAAACGATTTTTTCAGTTTAGTCGCTTTTTTCTCAATTTGGCGATTTTTTCTGTTTTTTCGGTTTTTTTCATTTTGGCGATTTTTGTCTGTTTTTGGGGGCTTATTTTCATTTTGAAGACTTTTTACATTTGGGCGATTTTTTCCTGATTTGGGGGTTTTTTCATTTTGGCGTTTTTTTTTTATTTTGGCGATTTTTTTCTGTTTTTGGGGGTTTTTTTTCATTTTGGATTTTTTTTTCATTTTGGCGATTTTTTCCTATTTTGGAGGTTTTTTCATTTTGGCGATTTTTTTGTAATTTTGGGGGTTTTTTATTTTGGCGATTTTTTTCTGTTTTTTGGGGGTTTATTTTCATTTTGGAGTTTGTTTTCAATTTGGCGATTTTTTTTCATTTTGGCGTTTTTTTTTCATTTTGCTATTTTTTCCTGTTTGGGGGTTTTTTTTAATTTTTGCGATTTTTTTCTGTTTTTGAGGGCTTTTTTTCATTTTGGATTTTTTTTCATTTTGGCGATTTTTTTTCATTTTGGCGATTTTTTCCTGTTTTGGGGTTTTTTTCATTTTGGGCGATTTTTTCCTGTTTTTGTTTTATTTTCATTTTGGCGATTTCTTCTGTTTTTGTGGGGTTTTTTTCGTTTTGGCGATTATTTTTCATTTTGGCGATTTTTTTTTCATTATGGGGTTTTTTTCATTTTGGTAATTTTCTTTCATTTTGGCGATTTTTTTTTTTTCATTTTAGCAATTTTTCCGGTTATTTGCGTTTTTGAAAATTTCAAGAATTTTGCTCTTACGGTTTCCAAGATACAGCAAGTTGTCAAAATTGCATTAACTGGTGGAACACCCTCTAATTTAAAATCACTTCACATATTTTATGTATTTTTTAAGAACTAGATTGGTATCAATAATCTGAAAAATCTAAAATTATGACTCCAGGGTTGGAAAACTTGCACTTTTTGTGTTATGTAAAATTAAATAGGTCTAAATAATTATCTTTTCCTTTATAAATTAAATATATTTTATGCTTCTGAAACAAAAAATTGGGCTATACAATTATAAAAATGAAAACCAAGGCTCCAGAGATGGAAAATTTGAACTTTTTTTGATAATAGAGTAACTAAATAAAACAAAGTTTTTCTTTTTTCCTTTTTGCTTTGTTCACTTTATATATTTTAAGTATTTTTTAAAGAACTAGATTGGTATAAGGAATTAGAAAAATCCTAAATTATGATTCCAGGGTTGGAAAACTTACACCTTTTGTGTTATGTACAATTAAAGAGGTCTAAAAATTTTTTTCTTTTCCTTTATAAATTGAATATATTTTTTGCTTCTGAAAGAAAAGTTTGTCGTTTAAAATTTGAAAAATGAAAATTACAGCTCCAAGGATGGAAACTTTGATTTTTTTTTTATATTAAAGTATAAAATTAATTTTTTTTTATTTCTTTGTTCACTTAACACACTTTATTAATTTCTTAAATCAGAAAAATTTAAAAGGTTTATTCCAGGGTTGGAAAATTTATTGTTTTTTTTTACAAAAGAAACTAGGTCAAGTTAGTTTTTTCTTTTTGCTTACAAGTTTTATATACTTTATGACGTAGAATGAAATAGTTTGGCATCGAAATTAGAAAAATAAAAGACATAGCTCCAGAGCTGGAAAACTTAAATTTTTTCTGGTATATAAAACTAATTATTTCTTTGGTAATTAAATTAAACTCAAATTTTTTCTGGTATATAAAACTAATTATTTCTTTGGTAATTACCAGGGAAACCGCAAATATGCAATTGCATGTTTTTTATTGTATGACGTATTAATGCGGGGACAAGATATTTATCCATTTCAGAACATTTTATGAATTTTGGCATCGATTTGTTAGTGCATATTTTTGCATATTTTACCTTTTGAAGCATGTTTTTGCATATTTCCGTCTTACAGGAATATTTTGAGCATTTTTTCGAGTTTCTAGAGCATATTTGCGGCTTTTAGGGCATATTTGGTACTTTTTGAATTTTTTTATTTTAATATGCTCACAAAAAATATGTTGGTCAAAATTTTTATTTTTCGCCATCTAAATCTTATTCCTAATGTTTCATGCAGTATATACAGTATTACGCAGTTGTTAAGAAAGTTAGCTTCAATAAAAATTCGGTTTTGCTATTTGTGACGGACTCTGCGCCGAGTAGACGTTGAAGGAACATTGTCAATGCATAAAAGTTTGTTTAGATGTGACATCAACCATCAACCATATTCTAGGTGAAGATTTTGTTGTTTATTGCAATAAAAATTATTAATAAAAATCTTGTCTTATTTATTCAAAATACATTTCCAAAGTCTTAAGTCTGATATCGCGATCTCTTTTGAAATTGAAGTTAAATTTTTACGAGAGAATCAAAAAAAAAATTAATTTATAATATTTGCTTTAGTCAAAATTTGTATATTACACTGTACGACAGCCAAAATAGCCTTTAGATAAAAGTATGCGGACTATATGGATTTCGATGCGTTAAATTCAAATCTGCTGTCAGTTTTGCTCTATCACGTAGAGATTTTTTTTATGGGCGTGGCTAATTTTGGCCCCTAAATTAGTCGGCCATACTCATATATTTTACTATAACTCGAAAACCGTTATTTCGATTTTAATAAATAATAAACCAAAAGACGCGCCACAAAGTTTTGTTAAAAAATATATAATAATTTTTTACCTATTTTTATGGTTTCGAAGTTATTCAGAATTTAAAAAAGAAAAAAGTTTTTTTATGCAAAAATCGCGTAATTTTTTTACATGAAAATTACAATAAAAAAATCAGAAACTCACAAGTTTCATATTTTTTACATTTTTCTTAAAACCACATATCCTAGGAATAAAACAAGCTATAAAACGTGAAAATCCAGCAATAAATCTTGATTTTATTCACAATTTAAAGCAGGTACCTAAAAATGGAAAAATGTGTGTAATGCATTAAATGCAGTCACATTTACATCTGGCAGTGATGGGACAGTTGGTACGATCGTACTTTTTTTGATACTATTTGACATGAAAAAGTACCGTAGTACTCCCCTAAGAAATTTGATACTCTCACGGGCAACTTAGAAATGCAGTCAGAAGACTCGCGAATGCATATATTTTGCCAAGAATTAAATTGTTTTTTCGACAGATAGAAAGAAGCTTTATTAGTAAAGATCTTTTAGAAAAGTGTAACCACAATTAAATATCAATATCAATATTTCATTCAATGATATTTTATGTGGCACAGAAGGTTATCTATTGAAACAACTGTTTTAAATCAGTTTAAAGAAAATTTTAAAAAATTTATATTAAGTTCTAAGGGCAAAAGTGGACTTTGACAATAAAATGTTAGTTTGGTTTAGTAAGTTTCCCCCTGAAAGTATTTTATCTGTTAAACCAATATCATTATACCACTTTTAATTAAAATGTTCCCAGGGAAAAGAAAAAAAGGAAAAGAAAAATAATTTGATATATTAACAACCAATATAGAGCACTGGCTTATATAAAAACGCATTAGATGAATACATGTTTCCTGATATATCGAGAGTAGCTTACGGAATTTTATCCATGCCTCACTCCGCTGTAAATGTCGAAAGGATTTTCTTTTACCAAAATTTTATGAAAACAAAATATAAATCAACAGCCATCGTATTCTGTAACTCGCTAAAGCTAAATCTCAATCGCTAAGAATCCATAAAATCAATTTGTCGATTTTCGGCTACGAATGCAATTTCTAACGGGTATTGATAAATCAGGTAATGGCTTAAAAATGTAATTCGCCGAAATTTTATTGCTTTATGCCATCGCCAAAAATTTAAAATTTTCTATTTGTTCAGCATTTTAGCGGTCTAATTTAGCTTTAGCTTTAGCGAGCTATGGAATACGGAGGCAAGCTTTATGTTCCAACAGTATTAAGTCTAATCCAGGCGACACATATTTGTACATTTGTACCTATGTGTTCCTTTTTTTTTGTAAATGAATTTCTTATAATTTTTTGTTAATAAAATTTAAATAAGAAATATTATATTTTTGGTACTCTCGGGATCAAAAAAGTACTAAAAAAATTTGTTTTTGATACCGAAATGCCAATCTCATTTCCCATCACTGACATCTGGTAATGCTATTGAAAGAGCATTGCGGGCAGGTAACAGAACTTTAAATTGTGAATAAAATCAAGATTTATTGCTGGATTTTCACGTTTTATAGCTTGTTTGATTTTTGCATAAAAAAAACTTTTTTCTTTTTTAAATTCTGAATAACTTCGAAACCATAAAAAATAGGTAAAAAATGATTATTAATATTTTCTAACAAAATTTTGTGGCGCGTCTTT
The DNA here is from genome assembly GCA_944452675.1 of Tachina lurida. NCBI lineage: Eukaryota > Metazoa > Arthropoda > Insecta > Diptera > Tachinidae > Tachina > Tachina lurida. The sequence continues at coordinate 67,517,561 of OX101755.1, forward strand.
TGGTTTATTATTTATTAACATCGAAATAGCGGTTTTCGAGTTATAGTAAAATATATTAGTATGGCCGACTAATTTAGGGGCCAAAATTAGCCACGCCCATAAAAAAAAATATCTACGTGATAGAGCAAAACTGACAGCAGATTTGAATTTAACGCATCGAAATCCATATAGTCCGCGTAATTTTATCTAAAGGACAGCCAAAAAATGTTATTTTGTTGTACAGTGTTATTGTATTGTTTTAACGTACACTTCAAACTCCAAATTATTCAGGTATTCTTTGTTAATTTTTTATTGTTTCCTTTTGTTGCTGTTGTTGAATTTTTTGAATTAACAATACACATATTTTCATTTTCAAATAAACCAATTTATATAATTGTAAGGAGCATATTTTTTAGTTTTTAGTGCATATTTTCAAGTTTTTAGTGCATATTGAATGCGCATAAAACACTTTTTTTAGAGCATATTTCTGGTTTCCCTGGTAATTACATATATTCTATATTGTATAAAGAATTAAATTAGTATTAAGAAATTCAGAATTATGGTTCCAGGGTTGGAGGTTGAAAAAAGTTTCGGTAAAAAAATAACCAAAAGTATTTGTTTTCAGTTAAACTGATTTCATGTTTTAGAAAAATCATTACTCAAGATTTTTTTATACATGGTTAGTTTTTTTATGGATATCTAAACTAATTGAAGTATAAGCGAAGGTTTGTGCTTATTGTGCTCTCATCATAATAACTATTAATTTCTAGTAAATGGAGATAAAACTAAAATTTATCGCTAAAGATACATTAAGGACATGTTCCGTTTAATTTTCCTGATACCTTTCTTTTCTGCTGAACAAATTTCAAAAAAAAAATCCTGTAGGAATAAAACGTTTACATAATACCACGATTACCATTTGCAATTGGAACTTTAAATCAAGACACTAAGCAGTTTTACAACATCAATGATTATTAAATACGGGAAAATATAAAACAAGTTAGTTTACTTGGTATGGAGGTGCAATACTAAGAATATTTTATAGTTATTAAATAGCAGCACGGTTTTTGAACATCTCGACAGCGAGTAAACAAGCCCCACTTTTTTGGTATTGTATTGACGTCACGTCGATGTTGACTGAAATAAGAGTGAATGTAAAATATATCTTAACCACAGAATGTAGAGTAAAATATTCAACTATTGCTAATATCGAAAATAAAATAATTGAATCAAATTCTTTAATCGAAAAATACTGAAAGGTTCCTTACTATTAATTGCTTTAGGGGAAAAAATGGTAAATTTTTTAACAAAACAAATATGTATGTATGTATCTGTATACTATATATATGTACGTACGTTGGTAAAGGGTATATAAGATTCGTCATAGCCGAATATAGCAATGTTACTTGTTTCTAATCTTTTCATCAGGAATTGTAAGACACCTTCTAATTCCATTAAAGAAGCATTATCTTTCTCTAGCAAGAAAACAAAAGATGCGTTTAGCGAACATATACAAACAAGCTTATGCAAGGATTTATAATTTGGAGTAATTTGATTACTTAACATCCTATTGTTAACACATTAAAAGGTTACGAATATGAAATATCAAATACTCTATATACAAAGCAAGTAAGGAAATTGTTCGAATATTCGACAAAAATCATTCGAACAATATTTTATTCTAAATTGAAAATTTTTGTTCGTTCGAACAAAAATGATAAAAAGTTATTCGAATATTCGAACAATTTTTGTTCGAATGACAACACTATTATGTATGCATCTGTATACTACATATACATACATACATACGTTGATAAAGGGTATATAAGATTCGGCACAGCCGAATATAGCACTCTTAATTGTTTTACTCTATATCAACGGTTCTCAAATGGGGGTCCGTATGAAAATTCCAAGGGGTCCGCGAAGAGCTAAACAAATATTGTTATGATTTCTCAAAAGTTAATATTAATAAGATTTAGTAATATGGCTTTTGTATAATAAATGTAAAACGCATATTTCGCATTGCGGTAGGCCGTGCTACTATTAAAATTTCTGAAGGGGTCCCCGAAGAAAGAGCTTGTGAGAACATCTGCTCTATATCATAAATAAATTTATACAATCTCAAAAAAATTTAAAATGTACATAAGAAAATAAGTACAGATGAAAAAAGTATGCAACCAATGCAAGTATAATTAAAAATATAATTAAAATCATAAATCTTAAAAACTAATAAACTAAAGCAAATGTATTTATTAACTGCAAAACTCCGCTAATACAAATGAACTAATGGGCCAACAATATGATAGTGGTTGTGTTGTATAAAACACCTTCCCAGGTAGCATTTTGTATCATAATCCAATCGTTTCCGAATCAGCTTGACGGGAAAAATAACCGTATATGTGCTCATTTTTCGATCATAAATGATACTCCCGTTGTGAGAAGATGGTACCCTACAGATGAATCATACCAAAGAATCAGTTATGATACGATTTGTTGATTATTTTTGAGCAATTTTCATATTAAATCATTTAAATCACCTTTTTGCGGTTTGCATGATGTTTCTCTATTTTCAAGAAATCATTATTTGATCACATAGATGAATCATAACTGAATCCTCTTTCAATCGCCCAAGTGATAAATCACTTTTTAATCATCAAAAGCGATCTGTAGAGAATCATATAAGATATTTCTGCCAAAAATGATCACCCAAATGCTAGCTGGGTTAAAACAACAAAACAACAACTACACACATACACATCAACAAAAATATTATAAGGATGTATGCAGTGGATAAATTATATTCCCTTGTTGGAATTTTTAAATTTGTGTGTTCTTGTCTTCATATATCGAGCCTTTTTTCGATTGTATCGTAAGCGACAAAAATTTAATTTTTCAGGAGAAGGTTTTTTTAAAATATTCAAATATGTTTCTGTATGTAAATTGTCGCTTACGATAAAGTTTTGCAGCCCGTTTCTTAAAAGTTATCAAGAATTTTCGCATTCTAATAATTCTAAACTATGGGTAGGCCCATAAAATCATAATTTCAATAAAAAACTATATTTTCGATAATATGTCGCTTACGATAAAATCGAAAATAAGGCTCGATATGTTTAGACTACGAGTATATAATTTACATAAAAATAGTAAAAAGCTTTCGCCTCAAAGTATGTATGTATGCAATGTGCAATGGTAGCGGAAACTTAAATGCAAATGAGAATATATTGTCGAAGGGGATAATGAATCTTAATAATTAAAACTGAAAGTTATTATGTATATCATAGTTGTATTAAATTTTACTCGTATTTAACACAAATTTATTAACAACGGTTCGCCTTGGTTTACCATAATGGTTCCATGAAGCTATTATTTCTAATTAAAAAGTCATAAAGGTTTTTTTCTACACTTCTTGACTATTGAAATCTTTACTGAATATAGAAAAATTAGAGCATGTGCATATTTACTGTGGAGTTACTTGGAAAAAATTTGTATTTTTCTACTAGTTATTTATGTAGTTTTATTGATTTTTTTTTAATTTCTTTCAAAGGTTATTGTAGGCTGCAAGAAAATTCTTAATATACTACCTCTTTAATTATTAGTTGTTATGCCTGAGTATACATCTGGCATTTCTTGTCGTGTCATTTTCAAAATGTGTGCAACGACGTTCATATTACGATTTTTATATGGAAAGCAATGCACACAACGAAAAATAACGGAAATGATATGATATAAAAATAAAACGTTGCTACTAGTACACACTATTGCTATGCTATGGTGTGTTGTCGGTAGAGGTGGAAAACTATCGATAGTGTCACTATCGAAAGTTTTCGATAGTTTAAGAAACTCTATCGATATATCGATTCAAGACTATCGAAAGTTAGAAAAACTATCGATATATCGACGATACTATCGCGATAGTATCGAATTTGTATGGTTCACGTATAATGTATTCACAAAATTCAAAACAAAATATTTTTTAAACAAAACAGAACTTTATTCCTCAGTTTAATAAAAAAAATCAAATAATTGTATTAAAAATTAGTGAGATCAGTGGAAGAAATTTTAAGTCATCCAGTTATTTTTGTTTATGAAAAGCAACATATTTACATTTTTTGCTTTTAATTTTGTCCGTCTATCCGCAATGATTTCTCCAGCCTTGCTAAACATTCTCTCTGACTCAGTCGATGTAGCCGGGACACACAAATACTTACGTGCAAGTAGTTGCATCTCTTTCATATCATTGGATCTCGTCTATAAATAAATCAACTTTATTATCTAATATTTATATGCTCAAAACTGCACTTACCTTCCAGTAATCCAACGGGTCGATTGTTATGAGCTCAATGGGCTTTTCAGCATATTCCCTCAGTGTGATAATTGCATTTGCCCTGTTAGACACAACTTTACATGAAAGTTTATCCTTCAAAAATTTAAAAATTTCAGGTACTTCCTGGATGCTCTCGAGGGTTGGCGGTTCGTGTGAGGATTCTGTTAATGCCATAATTCTTTTTATGTCCACTAATTCATTTTCTAGTGTGCTATATGCTTGTATAGCATTTTGAGTGGATCGAAAGCTTTCTTTTTTAAATCTAGGATCCAAGAGAGTTGCCAATCCTGTAACACTTCTAGATTCATAAGCAAATAGTCTTCGTTGGATCTGTTTGTCTAAGAAACTGCATGTTTCTATTCCTAATGTAGTTTTCAGTTTGGCTTTAGCTTCATCATCGAGTAATGTAACCCTAATGCGACAGGAACTATTTGTGAAATAGTCACATACTGACTACCCGATATAGCTTTTGTATTTTCTTCGAATGGTTGCAACAAAGAACATATGTCTTGAAGTTGCTCTATTTCTTCAGCCATTAGAATTGCGGTGATTTAGGGGTACTTAGTAGCACTGAAAAAATGGCATCTTTTGTAAGCAATATTCGTTGCACCATTGCAAAAGCGCTGTTCCACTTAGTGGGTACTTCTTGAATTAGACTATATTGCTTTTCCTTACCCTGTTCCTTTTTTAATTTGGCGTATGCAATAGTGCTCATTTTAAAATACGTAACTATTTTTTTGCACTTCGCCATTAATGCCTTAACGTTTTGAGTGAGCAAAACGTCCTGCACAACAAGGTTGATTGAATGAGCGAAGCATGGGAGATTATTTTTTTGGAGTAGTTCACAAGCCTTTATCATTGATGCTGCGTTATCTGTTACAATGTATGAAACTTTTTGGAGTATATTCCATTTCTGAAGGCACACACGCGGTGATTCGGAAATGTTTTCCGATTTATGATTTAACTCATTAACGAGCTTTGATGTTGTTAAAACTGCTGATCGTAGTTTGAAATCAACATCTATGAAATGACATGTAATAGTCAAATAACTTTCATTTGCTTGTGACGACCAGCAACCCGTGGTTATAGCACAGTTTTCAATCTGGTTAAGTACAGCCTGTAATTTTTTTCGACATCATCGTATAGCATTTTCAAATGAACGTTTCGAATAGTAGTTCGAGATGGCATATTATATCGTGGATCTAGACAGTGCACAAACTCTCGAAATCCATTGTCTTCAACTATACGAAACGGCTGTACATCTAAGGCTATCATTCTTGTTAGAGCTAAATCTAGTTCTACCTTCCGTGCAGAATTGTTATCATACGCAAGTGCTTTTTCAAAATATTTCCTGATTGAAGAGTTTTAACTTGTTGCTTTTATAAGCAAAGGATGACAACGCTTTAAATGGTCCATCAAATTTGATGTGTTTCCACTTGTTCTATATGTTTTTTTGCATGTTAGGCATTTTGCGTGTTTCTTGTCTTCACTTAATGCAAAATTCGTCCAAACGTCCGAAGAAGATTTTCGAGGTCTTTTGTTGGCTTGAGAATCTGTAACAAAATTACTTAGTTTTGTTCAAAAGTTCTCCATTGATGTAAAATATATTTACCTGTTGCATTATTACGACCATCATCCATTGTACTCTAATGATGAAGGAACCGCCAAATCCCTTGCTTCTTAATAAGTTCTTATAAATGCTTACACATAAATGCAAAACGATGAGATTTGGTGTATATATATATATCTATTTTTGCTTACAATCAGTGCTGCCAGAAGTGACGGTTTTCAGTAAAGTTGTCGATTTTTTTAGAATAAAATTTACCTTACTGACGGTTATTGAAAAAATGTCTAGCAGCTCTGTTCGCTATTGTTAATCTACCATATTTTACCTAGTATCTACACCTGATAAATTTATATGATAATTATCAAAAATTCGTATGTAAAAACCAACATTTAAACTTTAGTTTGCTTTGCCTTATAAGATTTGACATACATCATAATAAAAATTTATCAAACGGTTTCACAACATTAGTGGTATATCAATTACTATCGATAGTGACTAAAAACTATCGATTGTTTTCAAGTATTAATCGATTGCGTAATAAAAACATCGATAGTCACAAAAAAAATTAACTATCGATAGTATCGATAGTGCTATCGATAGCTTTCCACCCCTAGTTGTCGGCATAAGTGGGGGATTAAATGTTAAGGCTACTTTTTGTTTACTTCATTTTTGGAAACAATACTCAAGTTAGTTTCATATTGTACTTACATATATTATTATAACTTTAAAATTATAACTTGTATTCATAAAATCTTATAAATTACTGAAGATCAAGATGGAAGCTTCGAAAGCAATTACACTGTTCTGCAAAAAAACTTATTTTATATAAAAATTTGTGCATTATAAGCATATTATGGAACTTAATTCAATTCATCTATCACGTACAGATTTTTTAAATTGGCATGGCTAATATGACATCCTAATCAAGGCGGTCACGCTAACTTATTTCAATATGACTCTATAACGTTTTGTTCGATTTTTTTAAATTAAACATGAAAGATGCGAAATAAAATTACCTTTAAGTCAAACAAATAAACTTGTTTCCAATTTTCAACGGCTCATGAGTTTTTAACGTAAAAATTAACTTTCGTTTTGTCAACACACTTGCACCTTTTGGTGCAATTGCCAAACCATACCAAATAAAGGAATAAATTTTTGGAATTAAAAAATTTAGTAATAACAAGTAAGAGTGCTATATTAGGCTGTGCCGAATCTTATATACCCTTCACCAAAGTGCGTATATGTACATACATATATAAGCACATACATACATACTAAAGTCCTGCACAAGACCATTTATAAGAACTTTCAAGACATGAGGGATTTTTCAAATGCTTTACTACAGCGAAGTCTTCTAAAACAAACGCTAAGCAACACTGTTTGCAAGAATTTGTTTCAGTTATTGCAAGTATAGGAGCAAAGAAGAAAATACTTCGTGACTGAAAAATTTGTGATGCTTGCTTCTTTCTACGAATGGGCGCGTATACAAGCGTCATGCATGTACATACACACACACGTTGTGTGTATGCTCTTTTATTTTTCTGCACACAAACAAACGTTCACATGCATTTACATTAGTTGTGTGCGCTTGCTTAAAAAAACCTCCCTTAAACACATAAAGCAAGCCACCGACCTTGCGACCGTTGGTACAACATAAGCAGATTGTATATGAGATTGTAAAGTGTGTGGGGTCGTCGGATGAAGTTGTGTCTCGGTTGTACGAAAGATTAAAAAGATTTGAATTTTTGGCAAGTTGTATAGACAGGTTGTAAAATTTAGGAGTTGGTTGTACAACATCATTTCATTTTGTTCGTATTTTTGTTGTGGTCATATAAAAAACGTTGTGCACGAATTCAAACTTGCTTTTGTGTATGCATCGGAACCTTTGATAAAGGTCATTAAATACTTCGTCTAACATCCACGTGTAATTTTTGTTCTCACTTTCTTTTAATATTTTCAAAACTTTGTTGTTAGCATATATTTCTTTTCATATAAACCACTCCTTTAATAAAATTCTTTTTTTCTGTCCTTTTTTACATTCTTCTTCTTATTTTTTCCAATAAAAAATATTCCACTACAATACGCGACATGGTACCCGATGTCATGTTTATTCAAAAGAAAAATTAAGAAATGAAGTTGTACGCTAATGTTGTACACGTTGTTGTATAGTTTGTGCGCAAAACACACAACTTGGTAATCCAACGTGTTGTACCAACGGTCGTAAGGTGTGTGGCTTGCATAATAACTTACCATCTACATCTTACACACACACACTCAAACGTACAATATGGAAAATAACAAGCATACACGTATCAACACTACTTTGGTGACTGTTTGTTCATAACAAGAAGTCTTGACGACATTGCTTGTTAGCACTCATATACACGCACACAAATGCATCTATGGTGCTTTGCTTATAATGCGACAGCATTTATTATTGGTTTAGCATTCTACAGCCACGAGAATATATTTAAAAAACAAGACGTATTTACATTTCAAGACTATTTACGCAGGTCTATAATACATACATATGTATATGTTTTGTGAAAAAATTTCTAATTTTTTGCTCTAGTGCAATTTTTAGTAAGTGACCTCTCGGTATTTTTCGATTAAATATTTTTTTCGATATTAGCAATGAGTTGAATATTTTATTCTATGCTCTGTATTTAAGAAATATTTACATTCACCCTTTTTCCAGTTGTCAAAAATGACGTCAGGTCACACAATATAAAAAAAATTGCTGCTTGTTCTTTTATTTAATAATCTTTGATATTGCAAAATTGTTAAGTGTCTCAATATAAATATCCCATTGCAAAATGTATATATCGCGGTATTATGTAAACGTTTATTCCAAAATTTTTTTTCAAATTTGCTTAGCACAAAGAAACGGTTTCAGGAAAAATGAAACGGAACATGTCCTATAATTAATTTTATAGTTAGGATTTTTCTTTAGCGATAAATTTTATTTTTATCTCTATTTACTACACATTAATAAGAACTCGTTACGAGCTGTCAGCGAAATACCATAAATTTAAAACACAACTTTGCTGAGAGCGTAATTGGCAAATTTTTTTTTTTAATACATGAATTTTTATTTATAGTATCTTCATATATGAACTAACAATAAGTATTCAAACCTTAAATCTAAAAATATAATTTGGCCCGACAAGTGTCGGACATACAAAGTATGTAATAGTTATATATAATACATAAGTAGTGATAATCAAAACAAAAAATATAAAAAATAAGAGTATTTTCAAGAAGTCACATCTGGAGTGCTGTGAATAAGAGACCTTGTGTCCCTCTTTTTTAAGCGGATGTGTCCAGTAAAGTTCAAAATATTACGAGCAAGCGGATTAGGATGTGACTCGAGTTTTGTTAAATATTTGCCAGCGTTTTTTGCAACTTCTTCAGTCACTAGCGGCATATTTAGGTCATGATGTATATTTGAATTTTTTATATACCATGGAGCCGATGTTGTTAACCGTAAAATTTTGTTTTGCCTTCGTTGGATTCTCTCGACATTAGAAGCTGAAGCAGTACCCCAAAGCTGAATTCCGTAGCACCATATAGGTTTTAAGAGCGACTTGTATATTAAAAGTTTACAATCTATGGTGAGGGTTGAATTTCTACCAACCAGCCAATGTATCTGAGTTAGTTTAAGTTTCATTTGCGTTAGCTTAGAGTCAATGTAGTATTTCCATGTGAGCCTTCGATCAAGATGTATACCAAGGTATTTCACATGTAAGTTTTGAGGAACAATTTGATTATTGATTGTAACGGGGGAACAAGTGTCCTTTCTTAAGGTAAATGTTACCTGAGCACACTTCTGTTCGTTTGCCTTTATTCTCCACATGTTTAACCATAGTTCTAGCTGAGTAATATGTTGCTGAAGATATCGGGAAGCCTCGTGAGGGGTTTCGTGCATACTAAGGCAGGCTGTATCATCGGCAAATGTAGATGTGTGAATGTAACTGCTCAATGGCATATCACAAGTATAAATCAAATACAAAACTGGCCCCAGTATACTCCCCTTTGGCACAACGGATGAGATTATTTCAGGCGTACTCACAAAGTCTCCTTCCACAACATTGAACTTCCGTGCAATAATGTAACTTTCCAGCAGATTTAGAATGTTTATTGGTAGGTAAGTCTTTAATTTTAAAATTAGGCCTTCATGCCACACTTTATCAAATGCCAATGAACAGCGCAGAGCAATACTTTTTTTCTTCAAAAGTTTTTCTTATAAATTGAACCAATCTATGAGTTTGTTCAATGGTGCTATGCTGACTTCTAAATCCAAGTTAATGATCCGGTATGCACTCATTATCAGTTAGAATTGGGGACAATTTTATCATGAGTAACTTTTCAAAGAGCTTTGAAACAGTAAACTTATTGGCCTATATGACTCAGCTTTGGTAAGAGCTTTGCCCGGCCTTGAAATCATTTTAACCTTGGCAAGCTTCCAGCTGTTTGGATAATACTCCAGTCGTAAAATGGCATTAAAAATGAATAACAGGATTCTAATTGCAATACGAGGCAACTTCATCAGCATCTGGTTACTATTTCCATCAAAACCCGGAGCTTTCTTCGGGTTGAGTTCTGCAATTATTTTTTGTACATCACGCGTCTTAAACTTTACTTCTTGATGGGGTAGAGCGACTACATTCGGCAAATCAATTACACCAGTACATGTATTTAGGGTAAATACGTATTTTAAATGCTCACCAAATATTTTAACTTTTTCAGTATCGCTTCTTGTCCAACCTCCTGTACATGTGCGCAGAGGTGGTTTAAACTCAACGGGTGTTTTAAGTTTTCTAGCAGCGCGACACAAAGAGTAATTAAATGCTGGGGTGACATCAAGACCTTCCAAATAATTAAGACATGCAGTTTTTTTAAATGCAAACAACTCTTGGAGTCGTTTAGTACATTCTTTAAATCTGATTTTAAGTTGGGGTGATCTGTGCTGTTGCCATTCTCTTCTAGCTCTTCTTTTTTAACTTACGAGACGTTCAATATCCGTAGAATAAATTCTATTTACCGTAGTCTGCGGATGGGCGGTAGTGGCATGTTCAGCAGCCTGTTTAATATTTTCATTAAGGTTGGCAATGTTAGATTCAATATCATCAGGTGTTCTTAGCGTAATATTTTCCGTGCAATGACTACTAAGAAATTTTTTAAATCCCAGTCAATTAACACGATTTGTCAAATTCGTATATGGGTGGGGTAAGTCACTTCTTAATGAGCTACAAATTGTGACGATCGTGTGAGAGTGATCGGACGAGAGATCTAGAGAAGCTTCAACGTAAACTAATTCCCTAGAAATATTTTTCATGACGCCAAAATCTATAACATCCGGAACTATATGTATGTCAGAAGGCCAGTAAGTGGGCTCCCCACTCGAAATAACGTCCAAGCCCATTTTGGAAATTGTTTTGAACAACGCTCGACCTCCGGGTGTAATAAGACGCGAACCCCAGAACGTATGTTTAGCATTATAGTCGCCAGCTGCTACAAAACAATGGCCGAGAGATTTGTAGAAATCCTTATATTGATCCTCAGTAATTGCGAATCTAATACGGGAGTAAATTGATGATATGAGAAAATTTGTGCAAAAATTTTCGACACAAATATTCGTTGCTTGTAGATGTTCCCCACAAATGCTGTCAATAAAAAATGCTTGAGTCTTGACTTTATTAAAATTGCAGATCCCCGCAAGCTCTTCCTCTTGGGTCCTTTGAATCATATAAAGTGTAGCTGTTAATTCTGAATAGACTTCTTGAAGTCAAATGAGTCTCAGAAACCAACATTATACCAATATTTTTTTCCGTGAGGAAGTGCTCAAGTTCATTTTTATGTTGGCGAATGCCGTTTGCGTTCCAGAAACATAGTTTTAACGTGTTCATGACTTGTGGACTAATCTTTGAAGCAGAGTATTCTGCATTCTCAGCATTTCTTGCAGCATGGTAGTCATATATGTTGTAAGATTATTTATAGTTAGCACCAGATTCTCAATAGTAGCTTCAAGACGATTAAAGTTAAAGCTAGAGTTTGCATTCGTTGACTTATTTTGCGGTGGAAAATTTTGTGTGGGAACAGAACTAGTCTTAGCAGCACCGGCATACGATACACGTGAAGTAACTAGTTGGTTAGTTTGAGGAAGAGCGGCGGAGTAAGCATGTGCTGATTGAACTGGAGCTAATTTTGGTTCTTAACCCATAGCCTGTTTAACGAAAGAATATACAGGGCATCCTCTGTAGTTAGCGGTGTGATTACCTCCACAATTACTGCATTTTTTTTCTGCTTGATCTTTTGGCTTAGTACAGCTCGCAGTACCATGCAATTCACCGCAAATGACACAAACTGTAGGTAATTTACAGTAAGTTTTTGTGTGGCCATATTCTTGGCAATTATGGCACTGTACGGGACCTGAACGCTTATGTGGCTCTTCAACTGTGATTTTTTGGTATAAGAGGTATTTTAGACTATAAATTGGGTGAGTCTCGTTTTTTTCAACTGTATATCATTCGGCTCCAGTTCAACACGAAATAAAGGCTGGGGAATCTGCTCTCTATTGATTATATTGATAGCATTTTTTACCTTAAATCCTTGGTCGATAAGTGCACATTTTACTTCTTCGGGCTCAACATATGAATCTATGGCCCTTAATACTATCTGTAGGCCTTTAACACTCTTAAGTTTGGTAAGTTTAAAAATTTGTTTTATTTTTTTCAAACTCACTAGCAATTTTTCGGAAATATTTTTCATCATATATTTGGATTTTAGTTTCATCAATACTACCTCGTTTAATTGGAATGGTGTGAAAAGTATTTTCACCTATGGTCGACAGTAGATTTTTTAGAAGCGCGTTAGAATTGTTTTCTCTCAGATAAATAGGTGGTGGTTTAAAAGACTTTTGCGATGATGCAGCGGGCTTGTCGTTTTTGTCTTGCAATAATAAAAAACGATTTTGACGATTGATAGAAGATGCGCTGTTATCGCTAGACATCTTTGGGGCAGATCCAATTTTAGTAGAATTTGGGCTTCGCCCGCGCTTTAAAACAGTTATATATCTGTCCATTCCTACTTGTACCTTTGGTTTTGAACTATTGTTATCTGTGTTGATACCTTGGTTAAGTGATGAACGCGAGCTCGAAGCGGATGATATCGCTGACTTAAATGAAGAAGTACTAGGCAACTGTAATGTTAACGATTCAATAGTTGGCATTGGAGAAAGCGAAGTTGATCGCTGACGAAAAAGTGGATTTTCCGTTAGAAAAAGGCTATCATTTGATTTTGTGTTTTTAATGTTTTCATTAAGAGTTTCAGAACTCACAGTAAAATAGGCATTCCTGCCGTTAGAACTCACTTCACAATTTTTTTCCTTTGAGGTACTCATATAGAGTATTCCTCAAGGGTACTTTGTTTGTGTTTGCTTGCGGTTGTTTTGTTGTCTCTTGGTATGTAAAAAAAATATTAGTAAAGAAAATAATGTCATGGTGAATATTTATAACGAATATTTTTTTTATGCTTTTTGATTTTGTTGTTTATTTTTGTTTCGTATGTATGTAAAAAAAAATCCGCTATGACGTCTATTCACTACGAAGGTTCAACTAGAACTGACAACAAAAATAAAATAAATTTTATTACAAAGCAAATAGTATGTATGTATGTACATGCAGTACATACTAGGGATGTAACGAATGCGAATGCGTAAGCGAATAATACATATTAATTTTTGCGAAAGCGAATGCAAATATTACAATTCGTTAAAATATCACATGCAAAAAAATTTATTTAAAAGTATGTATGGATAATAATTAATAATAAGTTTACAAAATGTTAGGCAATCATTAAACATTTCATGTGAAATGCTGTCAAAAAATCTTGCAAAAGTAGTTCTGGTTTTTTTGACGTTAATTTAATCGCAAACTATTTTTATAAAAGAAATAAAATTTTTTTGTCGCGAGTAGTCGCTTGAAATATTCGCATACATTTTAGCGAATGCAAATAGCAAAAGTAAGCGAATAATTTGCGAATGCGAATGCTAACATTCGGTACATCCTTAGTATGTACTTATGTATGCATCTGTATACTTCATATACATAATCGTACGTTGGTAAAGGGCCACTCAGACTATTATACATGTATAATGACTTTCATCACACTTTACGAAAAAGAAATCTAAACACATTTGTTTCGACTATCAAAATATCTAACGTAAATTGACATTTTATGTTCACACCATCACACCTCATATTACATTAAAAACACAAGTATAAAGCAAACAGCTGTTGAGGATTAACATGCCTACATTAATCTTTGACTTCCGGCGGTAAAGCAGTTTCATGTACGCTGTGGTCGTGCCGGCCTCTGAAAATAGACGGCGGTTAAAGTAGTTGATTTAAATAAGATAAATAAAAAGAAAATACGATAGTTTCGTTAACTTTCAGACATGTCTTACACGAAAACTTATTCAATACGATAAGCACATTCAATATTTATATCCGTTTTAATACAAAGACATATAACATAAACGACGGCACGGCATCAGCGTCGAAACAAACGGCTTGTTAGTTTGGATTTTGTAATAATGCAACCCTGATCAGATGAAAAGTATTATCGTTTAGAAAATTTTTAAAAAATGGTCAAGTATTATGGGATGTAAAATTTTTATCGTATTATTTACCATTCGTTATGACATTTTGCATTCACAATATCGCACTTGCACGTATTATTTGAATTTTTGACATGTATTAATACAAAGTATAATAGTCTGAGTGGCCCTTAAAGGGTATATAAGATTTGGCACAGCCGAGTATAGCACTCTTACTTGTTTTTGTTTAGTTTGTCTATATAAGAAAGGCTCCTCGGGACATGTATTATGTACTACGAATATTTTTTTTTGGGTAGTATGTAAATACATATAAGAAAGACTTCGCTGGAACATCTGTTAACTATGCAGGTTAAACAGAATACACAGAAGTGAAGAAAGTGACAGGTAAAATAAGTTCCAATCAGGTTTTGTTTAAATTCGTGGAAAAAAGAGAAAAGTATAGTGTATTTGATACTGTAGTGTATTTGTACTTACCAATTAACACAGCTAATAAAAAGCGTTGTAATTTTATTGCACTAGAAAGAAGAATCAAAACATAAACGCCAACAAAATTTTGGGGAAAACGAGACAAACAGAAAAATACCCTTATCTTCCGTCTCGTGACACTTATGTATGTTTTGTGGTTAAACAATGTATCAATATAAATAGACTGCCAAGTCACTCTGGAACAAGTCCCGTAACTATAGTTAGATATTAAGCTAAGCTTCACTGGTACGTACTTATACTTTTGAAATATGAGTGCCCCTATGATCGGGTAGGTAGTGTGCACGCCTGCCATGCCGTAGGTTGATAGTTCGAATATAAAATTTTTTACTGAAAAATAAAAATAATAAACAAAGTTAAATTTTTCGTTGTCACAGTTACATAAATGTCGGAATGACATTTATATATACCCTGCAGAAAATTTGGTGACAATTGATCCAAACGTACTCATCCTTAAGCTGGAGAAAATGTGGGTGTTATCAAAAGTACGGAGTAGTGCATGGTGAAAAAAGACATATCGTTTAAATGGTGACATATTGACCATTTTCATCTTGAGTGAGTAGTGTGCCATCCTGTCATGCACGAGGTTGTCGGTTCGAATCTCAAAAAATTTTCACATTAAAAATAAAATAAAAAAATTTCATTTCATTTGTAACAATAAAAAAATTTATAAGCGTTAATTGTTACAGTTCAATGTCGAAATTTTATTTATAAATAATTTATATTATTATACACCGAATAGGACCCTATAAGATAGTTAAGTGATAATTCATAAGGTGCATACAAAGTATCAATTAACCCCATCCTAGGCCATCCCCATGGAAAAGTGACTGGTCCACTTCATAGCAAGTGTTAGAACTCGGACTGGTCCCTGTCACTTGGGTATCGGTCACGCGGATAGTCTTGTGTCAGTTCTATTTCCTGTAGGGTTAGGATAATATCTAAGTAAAGTTACGGGACTGGGACATTATACTTACACTATTTAATAGGTCCTGCGTTCAACCACATCGAACATGTTCAGCGCCGTTTACTACAATACTAGACTCAAGATCAAGACGATACATCAGGAAAATGGCGAATACGTAACCATTTACAAAATATATCTTTTTTTCACTATATACTTCTCCGTACTTTTGATAACAGTTACACTTTCTGAAGTCATAGGACAAGTACGTTTGGATCAATTGACACCAAATTTTCTGCAGGGAGATTACATACATATACATATGTACTATACATACATACATGAGTATATGAAGTTAATTTTTATGTTTACCTTTAATTTTTGTATTGTTTTATAGTATTTACATGAACTGTTAACTCTTTTTTTAATAAAACAATTTAAATTCAAAACTTTTGTATAATAATTTTCTTTCTTAAAAAGACCGGTTGACCGGTTTTTCCTGAATTGTAAAAACCGAAACCGGGTTTTTCATAATTTCAAATATTCGAACTATTCGAAAACTGGTTTCTGGAAAAAGTCGAATAATCGATCACCCTAGTTCTTAGTAATACTATACCACTACAACACTGTATATACAAAAATTCGACGTTAGTTTCCCAATGCCCCGTTTACAGTAATTCTATACCGCTACAATACCGTAAATACAAAAATTTTACTCTAGATCCCCAAATACCCCGTTTACAATAAGTGTTTACCGCTTCAACACCGTAAATACAAAAATTTTACTTAAGTTGTGCTTTTGTGCTAATTATCGGCAAATTAAAAATATCAATTTTTGGAGACAATCAAAATGTAGTTCCTTCAGAGTGACGTCCAATTTTTTTAATTAGTAATTATTTTTTTAATTAAAAAAAATCACTTAAAATGGTGGTACAATTTCCACGATTGGATGAAAACTAATTTATTTTTTAATAAAATTTTTATTTTTTTTATTGAATCTAGCTTTTACTTTTTTGTTTAACCTAACCTAATTTCTTTAAATTTAATTACTTATAAATTTGCTTGACTCGTATTTATTATTAGCGCTTTACTTCATAAAAAAGTACTAGGTCTATTTATTTTCAATTCAAATTCTAGCGTCAATGCGAATTCGTTGTATGCAAAACACCATTAAATTTGACGACTTAACAGCTCTAGTCAAAATCTCTCCCTTGCTATGGATACTAAATTATTCAAATATTTAATGCGGCAAAAACATTTGCAAAAATAACAGAAATTCGCGAAAAACAATGCAAAATTTTAAACCAACAAAAATTATTATGAAAAATTTCTAAAACTCATAAGGAATGCCAATATTCCGGTAAAAATGGCGAAAATTATCAAAATTCGCAAAAGCTTGCTAACAGCAGCAAAATCGCAAAATTTAAAATTCCCAAAAACTGTTAAGGATCAGAGTACTTGCAAAACTCGCTTTTATCGAGAATATTGCAAAAATTCGCAAAATCGGAAAACCACATCACCACAATGAAATTTTTTAATATTTTCGCATTAAAAACAAAAAATTCAAACAGTTAGTCGTCTTTCACCGACGTAAGAAATAAAAATAAAATTTATTTAACAAACCTATCTTTTAAGTTTCTGTCATTTCAATTTAACGTTTATGACAATTTTTTATATGGCAATACAATAGGCCGCTCACAACGCTGCTATTTTGTCTTAAATAGTAATTTATCACTTATGAGTTTAGAAGATTTTGTGAATTGGTTAAGTATTTATAATTTCTTAAACTATTATATTTCATGTAGTTTTGTATGAATCCCAAAGCATGCAGAAACATTTTATATCTTGTTATTAACTTTTAACAACTTTTAAATGGTTTGACAAGAACATTTTCAGTTCTTTATCACTAAAAATTTTTTCCCCTATTAATATACAAGAAAAAGCCAAGAAATAGCATTTTCTTTTACAAAAGCCACTTAAGGTGTCAATTTAAATGAAAAACAGTTTAACTTTTTCGGAAGCTAAGCGCGCTTGCCAGGGAAAATTTATTATGCTCAAATAAAATGTTCGAACAAATTGCTGAAGAAAACATTTAATAAAATTGAAATCGACATTTAGTCAATAAACTTTATTCGTTACAAACTAGAAGAATGTTTTTTTCCTCTTTTTTCTTTGGCCTTACATAAGAAAAACAGTTGCTTAAAAAATTTAAAGCTTAGGGATAAGAATAAAACGAAAATTCTAAAGCTCTACACTGTTCATGTACATGACGAGATTGCTTAAAAGGAAACGGAAAAGGATTTTGACTTTCTTTAATAGGCTTATAATTTAAATTTTTTAGAAGAAAGGCTAAACAAATTTAAAAAGAAAACTTTATGCAATCCCAAGGAAATTGAGAAATAAGAAACAGCAAAAATTTAAACTAAAAGGCAATACAAAATGCAAAACTCATGTAAATAATCTGCTGTAATAAGGGCACACATATTTTCACTTTCGGTTATAAAAATAACTGTTACCTTTTTAAACTAGGTGGTAGCGGATAAATTTAAAAAATATTGGCGGTATTCGATGTTTGATGCAAATGTTCAATATCGTAGCTTTTATATTCCTATGAATAGAACAGGCTAATGGTCGTAACGCTTTTTAAGCCAAATTACATGTGATAATTATTAATGAACAAATAACATCAAAGTTAGTTGTAAATATTCTGACAAGAACACATAGTTGAACGGAACAGCCAGCCGTTTTCGAAGGCCACTAAACCTTCCTCATCAGCGTTCTTCTGTGTTTTTTGGTCCACTGTGTGTGGTGTCAGTTGATGTTGATGTCTGCCTTATATACGAAACTTTATTGCAAATGGAATATGTGAATTGGTTTGATTCATTGCATTTCAATTTGCTCATGTGTTTTGTAATGAAGGCTCAAAGTTACCATCTCAATATTTACAACAGTCTTACCATTGTTGTTTGTTCTTTACTAACTATGCACATGTTTGTTAATTTGCTTATTTTTGTTCTACTTAAGACAAACTTTTTTGGTTTGTTACTATTAAGTATATTTTTTTATTTAATTTTTGCCACAAGCCAATGACTATTAATTTTAGTTAATTTAATTATTATTTTTCGAACTGTATTTTGTTTCTATATTCCTATAGGAATAACAATCGTTTTTGCATAAGGGGACAGTCTTTATATATTCAACATGCTGGGTCTATAAGAACAGTTGCTAACAGATTCCTTTATAACAATGGGTGGGTGACTTTAACATGCCTTTAATAGTTTGGTGCTATTTAGCTGATGACAGTTATTACGTTCAAGCTAAACTAAAGGAATGCTGGAAGAACTTTTTGAACATTTTATTCGACATGAACCTTTTCCCAATAAATGTTATAATGAATGATTATTCGAAAATTCTTGATCTAATTTTTGTAAATGTTAAACGAGCTACACCTATTACCGTTCCTGAAGACCGATAGCATCCTGTTATTAAATTATTTGTTTCTATTCCGTCTGATTATGTATTACAACCATTGGTTCGTAATGAAAAATCTTACTGTCTTAAACGCATTAACTATTTTTTGTTAAGCTCATTTACAAGTACTAACTGTTGTGATATCGTCATCGCTCTCGTTAATTCAGATGTTTCTGTACAAGACAATTTTGGAGCTTTTATCACAAAATTAAACCTTTATCTGGACCTCCGTGGAATAATAAGCAATTACGTCGTGCTTAGAATAAAAAAAAGAATTAAAATTACAACATATTTAAACTAACTGGGGCCCGTTTCTCAAAAACTACAAATTACAAATCTACAAGTAAAATACACACAAAACAACAATAAAATTTGTAAAAGTGTTGTTGTTTTGTGTGTATTTTACTTGTAGATTTGTAATTTGTATTTTTGAGAAACGGGCCCCTGGGTCTTCTGTCGATTACACTGTTCTGCAAAAATATTAGTTTTCAATAAAAATATATGCTTTATATGGACATTTGTGCCCTTAATTCAAATCCGCTTTCAGTTTTTGTCTATGAAGTACAGATTTTTTTTAATGGGTGTAGCTAATATTAAC
The DNA here is from genome assembly GCA_944452675.1 of Tachina lurida. NCBI lineage: Eukaryota > Metazoa > Arthropoda > Insecta > Diptera > Tachinidae > Tachina > Tachina lurida. The sequence goes on from OX101755.1 coordinate 67,537,507, forward strand.
CCATAAAGAAAGCGGTCACGCTAAGTTATTTTAATATAACTCGATAACAGTTTGTTCGATTTTAATAAATCAAATGCGATATTCATATAAAATATTTCAGGTTTGTTTAAGCGCTTATTTGACGAAGGTATTTCTATGGGAAATTGCTCAAATAAACCTGTAATAAACCTAAAATATTTTGTATGAATTAGACAGTAAATATTTAAAGATGCCGAAAAATTAAAAAAAAAGTCCTTCAATTTTCAACGGTTTCGGAATTATTCCGAAATTAGTGACAAAAAAATATTTTTAATAAAAAATGGATTTTTTTATTTCTTTTCAAGACTTTATACAAAAAAATTAAAACCGCAAGTATTTTAAATTCTTGTTATTTTTCAAAAAGCTAGGTATGCTGGAAATAAAATAAGCTAGAAGTTATGAAAATCTGTCAAAATATGTTAATTTTATTCATATGTATTTAAATTTATTCAAATGTATTTGACAAACATTGTGCAATACAATTATCCTTAACACACTTTCATGTTGTGGTTCAATCGCAAGGCCATACCAAGTAAAGAAATTATTTTTTATAGTTTCTGGAATTAAAAAATATAGTAATAATAGGATTATACATACATATGTATCTAATGGCTCGGAAACTAGTGTGGCTACATAATGTAAATCAATATTCGCCCATACTATTAGCTCATCCAGTAAATATGTAAGAGACCTGCGAAAACAAGAAATTACTGCTCAAGAGAGTTCAGTTCTCTATTTGTGACATACACAGAAAAAAATATGCAAGAATTATTTTCAACAAACAATGTTATTGAATAAAATTTTTAAATTCAATAATATTTGTCATTAACTTGGATATTATGTTTATCAATACCGCGCATTTTAAAATATCATTTAATTTAATTTGTTTGTGTTGGTGTTTATCTTGCTTGTTCATTGACCCAACGTGGTCATGTGCTATTGTTGTTGTTTATTTTGATTGCTCGGCTTGTATACGTGTAAATTACAACAAGTAGCCGAAAAACGTCGTGGCTTGTTTTTTTTCTCAACAAAGTTATTTTTAGATTATATCATAAGGCAATACGCAAATGTAGAAGAAACATAAGAATCATGTTTTGCGTGTATTCATTATTTGCGTATATAAACCGATTCGCTATTTAGCTGAGTGGTAAGTATGTTAAACTATTGGTCAAGATACTCCCGGTTCGACTCATCCCAAACACATTTAGTCTTAATCGCAGCCAAGCAAAAACAAACCAAAAGGGGTTAAAAAAATGCGACATTCACACCCACATACACACACACTAAAACAAATATCACTGAAAATAAAGTTTCAACCAACAATTTTTTTCTTTGATTCATTAAATCGCTTTATTGACTTTATATCCAATAAACATGCTTACAATTTTATTTATCAATATTGTAAAAATCGTCATCACAGAAAATTTAAAAGATTTTTTTATTGAATCAAAGATTTTCGTATTCAAATATGAAAATCATTTTTTTCTGTGTAGTGTATTTAAAAAAAAAAGTCGCTATACTAGGAGCAAATACAAAATTTTGTTGCTTCTTTGTGCATTGGTCCTTAAGATCGCATGCGAATCCGGGAATCAAAAACACTGGAAATAAACATTTATTTGATAGGCAAAAAAAATTTTTGCCAGCACTGTTAATCAAATTCAGCTTAAAAAAAAGATTCGGTATAAGCTATGAATAGATATGGAAAGGCATTTAGACACGTTAAAAGTATATTTTCACGTGGAAGGGAGACTAATGCCCTAATTCTGTTCGACGATTGTATCGTCTTGTCTATGGACGAAAAAAAGCGCAGTTGTGACTCTTTAAAACAAATATTATTTATTGTCTATGCTAGAAGGTTCGTGTATTTGCTTTATGATTTTGTTCCAAACATTATATCCAAAACATATTTTTTCATATACTTTTCAAACCATTGTATAATACTTTAATTTAATTTGTATGTTTTAAAACATGGCAATAATAGTTTTATTTTTCATTATCAAGGACTTCAACCATTTTTGAAGAAAATAATTTCGAGAATTCAAAAACAAGAACTCAAAAGTATTTTCAAACAAAGGAGTAGTTGTGGGTCCCCATATATGACAAATCTTTAAAAAATCGCACAAATCTAATGTGGTCAATAGGGAGGAGCATTTCTAGGTTTCGAAAATGTATGTCACAATTTTATTGGAAATAGAATATAATTTTATGGAATAGAACTGGTACAACAACTTCTTCTTTCATATCAACAACTCAGATGCAACGTGTCATTAAAAAAAATCGAATCGATCGAATTTAGATTTTTTCATTTTGGTATATCTGGTTAGTATGGTGGAAGGTTCTAACGAGATATTGCGCAAATGGAATAAAAATATACTGGCAAGTGGTCCCTAGAAATATGAACTGATTTCTGCTGGGAAACCAATCGTGAAACAGCAGATACAATTTATAAAACAAAGCGATCTACTAAATAGTGGTTTATTTTTTATTTTATACCGATGTTTAATTTCATTTAAGACTTTAATTTATATCATAGAAGCCATTTATGTGCAAATACGTATTTTATATTGCAATATCAGTATTTTATTTAAATAAAAATACCTCAAAAAACAGACGCGGTTGAAACAATCTGATTTGGATTCAGCACATAATGCATTCAAATCACACAATGAAGTTCTTGCTCAAGAATGTATTATTTTTTTTTTTGCAGAACATTGTTATCGTAGATATTCTGTGACTCGTGTAGAATATAAAAAATTAAATAGCATACTGTACAAAAATTACATAATGATAACTAAAATTAATTTGAAAAGAAATTCAAAGTCGTTCTACAAATTCATTTATTCAAAGATTAAACCTCTGGTTATCCTGCTATGATGACATTCGAGTATCAACAAAATGAAACAAATGATGCGCTTGTTATTACTATACATATTTGTTGAGTTTTTATCTACAGCGTATTCGTTTCAAACGTTTGATGATTCAATCGAGTACCCATTTCCATTAGCTGAAAGTCAATCTATATTCTTATCTATATTCGATTTATACATAGTCACAAATTAATTAAAAAAAATAAGTTTTGCATTTATTAACTCACTAATAATCCCATATTAGTATTTTACTTATTCAGTAAAATAATTTTTATTAAAAATACATTGGAATTGATTATTGAGGGGTAATACAGATCATACCCAAAAATGTCTTAGAACAACTAGAGTTATTACGTTAAACTTTGATTTAAATAAATGAGAAGCTTAACCGAAATAACAAAGTTGAAACAAGGACTCAATAAGCAACATGTTTTTTATTTTCTTACTTTACTACATTGGCTGATTTTTTTTCAGCTCGAATTGTAGTTGTAAAAAGTATGTAAGGAAAATCAATGTAAATAACAACAACAGCTATTCAAGAATAGAGTGTTGATACACAAGTACAAGTCCTTTTGACCAGTAATATTACTACAACACTAACTATAATAAGTACTAATTTACCCTACCACGTCAAACTATCCAATATCGTTTTTTAGATTCGTTATCTTGGTATCTTAATTTATACGATATGCCTTGTTTCAAAATGTTGAAATTCTCATGGACGATAGATAACTCAATAAGAAATGTTTTAAGCCTGGCACTTTTAGGGATACGCTGTTTTTAAATTCACAGTTAACGGGTCTTCCCGCTCTTCTGAAAATTACAAATTTGCATATTAGATAGTTTGACATGGTAGGGTCGATATTTAACGCACTATTAATCCCATATTATTATTTTACTTAACTATTCAGTAAAATAAACCCCTCAATAATGAATTTCAATGCATTTTCAATAAATATTATTTTACTGAATAAGTAAAATAATAATATGAGATTATTAGTGCGTTAATAAATTATAAACTTAAATTATAACAATTCGCAAAAAAAGATTAATGTACCTTTTCACAATGTATGGTTAAAAGATAACAGAGACTTTAACTGCAAGTTTTGTATGAAGAACTGTCAGTTAAGGTTTACGTTAACTTTTAACCATACATTGTGAAAAAGGACGTAAAAAATAAGTTTTTCATGTTATCCTGGTCGCGATAAAATTTCCAGTTGTATTTGAATCAACTATGCTGAAGCTTTAGCTATTGTTTTCACTCTTACGTTTAATTCGTCAATTATATAAGGTAATTTTCCCAATATTTGGAAAAAAAACCATCCAGTTTCCGTTTTTTAAATTTGACAACAAATTTTCCCGGGATTCCCGGGAAAAGCTAATTTTCTAAATTAAATACATTTATTAAATTAAATTTGTCCAAAATTTCGATTGTTTTGAAATAAAAGTTAATACAAAAGCAGTAAAAAACAAATTTTTAATTGAATTCAAGCAAATGGAATAAAGTTATTACCAGGGAAACCGCAAATATGCAATTGCATGTTTTTTCTTGTATCACGTATTAATGCGGGGACAAGATATTTGTCCGTTTCAGAACTTTTAATGAATTTTTGCATCAATTTGTTAGTGCATATTTTACCCTTTAAAGCATGTTTATGCATATATCATTTTTACACGCAAAATTTTTGCATATTTTCGAATTTTTAGAGCATAATTTACGCTTTTAGGGCATATTTTGATACTTTATAGAATTTATTTTATTTCAACCCGCTTGGCACCACCATCCTTTAAAAAACACCCCATTCCGAAAAAATGAGATCATTAAGATTTCGTTTTCGAAATAAAAATTTAATTCAGTAAAAAAAGACACTCCAAAAAAGTCATGAAAATGTAGAGTTTGCGATCTGGAAGTAGTGCAAATTTCGATCCGATCTAATGATTTTTACATAGGGTTGTCATTGCAAGAAGTTCTCTTTTTCGATGCCTGGTCACCGAATTGGAAGCGATTTTAAGAAAAATTTCCTTTTTTGTGTTCTATGATAATATTTTCATCTAGTAAAAATGGTTAATAGTGGACTTGATTGTGTTTATAGCATTACTCACATCTTAGGGGAATGCGTGGAATATGCTGAAAATTTAAAAAACCTATTCACATTACAACATCTTTCATCTTTCATCTGTCATGTATTATAATACTATTTTTACAGGTGTGAGCAGATAAAAATTAAATAATAAAATTGAATTTAAAAATTCAGCAGCAATTGAAGAGCAGAAATAATTAATGCTACAATATTCAGAATTAGTAGAAATTATGCTATCAGACGATGATGATGAAGAAATGTTACATATGTACATACTTTATGCGCAAGGATTTCGCGTCAGCGCATCTTGTAGATATTTGCAACTACTTTTTTATAATTTATTTTGATTTGGAAAAATGCATGTGCATATACATATAATAAAATCTTGGAGTAGTTACGGAACTTTCTGCGGGAAGAATATACCAAAACGTACCCCATTCGTATGTTAATATACATGAATGTATATATGTATGCAATTTTATAGTATGTATGCATGTGTGTATATATTTGTTTATGTTTTTTCTAGTGATGACACTAAAATAATCGAAAGATGTTGAATGGAACAAAGTGAGATAGGAACATCTTTTGAAGATATTGAAAGATGTTGAACATTCAGCCCTGTATAATTCTTATGGGAAGATGTTATCATCTTGGCGAGTTGCTGAAAGATGAAAGATGTGAGTAAGTGGCGAGTTGCTGAAATATGAAAGATGTGAGTAAGTGTAAAAAGGCTATTAGACACACAATTCCCGGGATTTCCCGCCCAGGAATTCCCGTTTCCCAAACCCTAGGTGTAATCCAGCGAATCCATCTTGGGCCGCTTTGTTACCACAATTTTTTTATGAATTGCTTATAGTAATAGAATTTTCATCTATCCTGTTGTATGCCGGTGACGTAATTGTTTTTTAAGTTATTATAAATACCTGACCATAAGCTTCTTCCCATGGACCTGGATTCACTTTATGAGTTGTGAAATATAAAGTTAATGAAGCTTAATTTGAATAAATGTAAATTAATGAAATTTGTAAGGTCTTATCAAAGTATTGCAAATTATTTTCTTGGTGATTATCAATTGGATTTGGTCAACAGTTTTGTAGACATATATAACATTAAGCTCCAAGCTCCGTAATTTCTACAAGTAGATATCTATTGGTGTCTAGATATCTATCGTGTAAGTTGAATTTTATAAGGCAAACTCGTAGGTAAAAACCTTAGGTAAATTACCTGTGTGTAGAAATTACGGGCATAAGAGGTATACTTGGCTATTTGAAGTGCTGGGGAAAGGAGATTAGTAACCCCTACATTGGGAAATCATTGCATATGTCACTGGTACGTCCGATTTGGGAATGTAGATAAATAATATGGGACGCTAGTTACCAAATTCACTCTGATGTTATTTCTGTTAATTTACCTTCAAGGATTACGATATAACCCAGTTAACTTGCCTTCTTACTCTGCTCGACTTGCCCTTATTAATCTGCCTGCTCTAAAAAGCTGATGGTATCTTTTGTCTCCAATATTACTAATGGTGATATCAGTTCTGGCTTTTTGATCAACGAAATTTCGTTTAATATGCCACAACGTATATCCAATATTTTTATTCATCTATCAGTAAAAGTTTATAGAGCTATGATATATTAACTAGTATCACAAGGAATTCAATTCAATATCATATAATAATAATAATAACTAAATAAATATTTGTTCGGAATAATTTCTTAATCAGGCTTAAGTTCAGTATTTTCAATTCTTATTATTTGAATGAAATATTTTTATTAATTACGAGTAATATGAGTTTTTAAAGAAGAGAAGAAAAATTCCCCCAACTAATAAAATCTAGTTTAATCTTTCTTCTCTTCTGTAGAAACTCACATTAATTAATACAAATATATCATTCAATAATAATTGAGAATACTGATATTAAGCCCGATTAAGAAATTATTCTGAATTAAAATTTATTCTAGTTCATTTAAATTTGAGTTGTTTCACATAAATGTTCAACTTAATAAGCCAATAGATTCCAAACATACATTTCATGTTGTATTGATGTGTTTAAAAACTACTTTTTCGTTTACTTCAAAAAATAAAATATTGAAAAAATTTATTTTTATATGAATACTTAAATCTATTTTTATAACAAAAAGTCATCTCATTGTGTTTCTTAAGGTGTTGAGATCTGCACCCTGCTAATTACTTTATATTCCAGGAAGTTAACCTAAGATTTCAATTGCAGGAATTTCAAGTCTATTCTTTTCTATAAAATTTGCTAACATCATTTTACAAATTTGTTAAATGATAGATGCTCATGCTCTACTAGAAATTTCATGAGAATTTTGCAAATGAGAATTTTGATGAAGGGTATGACATGTTGAAGTCTTTTTTATCAAAAAAAATTATATTCCGATCTGTCAAAATTTTTCTAGTTTATTTTCGAAATCAGCATATCAATAAATATATCTTCATTGAAAAAAAAAAAACAAATAACATAATAGTTAGTAGTAACACCTAATTCACACGTTGATTTTTCAATGATTTTTTAAAACACGATTTTTGTAGTTTGTAGGCGAACGGTATAGGTAGAAAAAAAATCACATTTTCCGTTTTCCGATTTTTTTTTCAAATTTTCTTTACACATATTTTAATTTTTGGTATGTTGCTTTATATTATTTTTTCATTCAATGCGACAACAGCTTTTTATAATAGAAAACAGTGTTACCTGTAGGTTATTTTGCCGCTAATATAGGAGTATAGGAAATATCGGACAAATATTTTATATTGGCCAAAACGTTTCTTTATTTATAAGTATTAATAATACTTTGACAAAACGTAGGTATTTTTATACTCAGATTGCATTTTTTGTATATAAATAAAAAATAACTATAATTAAAATATATCTTTGCTCATAAACCATTTCAAAATTTGTTTTTGCTCGAAATTACGCAGACTTTTATCTAATTGCAGGCACCTCAGGAAATTGAATATGGGCATCAATTAAACAATGATTTAATAATTAAAGAAATTACACTTATCTATCTTAAATCTTAATAAACTCCATTAATGGAGAAATCTCAAATGCAGCTTTATGTTAAATTTGTATTATATATAAGATAATTTCTGAAAATCTGTAGAGAAGTATGCATTAATTTCGAACGCAGAAGTAGTCACTTTAAATATTTTAATACACAAGAACTACATATGTATGTATGTCAAAATGAGGACTTAAATGTTTTAATTAATCTTTTTTAAATTAAAATTAATGAAATTTTGTAGATTTTCGTATGGGAACATTTTTTTAACATGTAGGGGAAATGGATTTTTTAAAATCTACTGGCAACACTGATACCATTTTTGAAGGCAAAAAAAAAATCAAACCTAGAAACATGGAAAAAATCATCGTATGAATGTACAATGTTTTTGGAAGCAACTTTTAAAGAGAATTTAAAATAAAACAAGATTTTTAAATCAACGTATGAATTGGGCCTAAGATTGGCTGAAAAATATTATTATATGAACCACTGTTGCCAACTTTTTATTATTACGAGCAAGGGGATTAGGATGGGTCTCACGATATAAATTTTAATTTTTGATGTACCAAGGAGCCGATGTTACTAGTCTTTAAATCTTGTTTTGCCTTCGTTGGATACTCTATATATTGGATGCTGAATCAGTGCCCCATAACTGTATTCCGTAGCACCATATTGGTTTCAATATCGATTTGTATATTAAAAGTTTACAATATAGACTGATTGTTGAATTTCTACAAATCAGCCAATGTATCTGAGTTAAATTCAGTTTTATTTTTGTTATCTTTGTGTCAATATGAGTTTTCCATGAACGCCGTCGATCAAGGTGTATACCAAGGTATTTTACGTGTGAATGTTAAAGAACAACTCGATTTGTTGATTCGAATTGGGGAACAAGTATCTCTTCGCAGTGCAAATATTACCTGAACACATTTTTGCTCGTTTAGTTTAATTCTCCATAAATTCAACCATAGCTCCAGTTGTGTAATTAGTTCCTGTAGATATCGGGAAGCCTTGTGAGGGCTTCAATGCATACTAAGGCAGGCTGTATCATCGGCAATCGTAGATATATGGATATTGCTGCTCAAAGACATATCACAAGTGTAAATAAAATACAAAACTGGCCCCAGTATGCTCCCCTGTGGCACACCGGATAATAGAGATTTGGGCACACTCATGAAGAATCCTTCCACAACTGTAATAGCTTCAGAAAATTTATTTGTAGATATGATTTCAATTTTAAAATAAGGCATCCATGCCACACTTTATCAAATGCCTGCGACACGTCAATAAACAGTGCAGAGCAATACTTCTTTTCTTCAAATGTTTTTCTAATAAATTGAACCAATCTATGCGTTTGTTCAATGGTGCTATGTTGACTTCTAAAACCAAATTGATGGTCTGTGATGCACCAATTAGAATAGGGGATAGTTTGGTCATGAACAGTTTTTCGAACAGCTTTGACATTGTTGATAGGAGACTTATTGGCCTGTATGACTCAGCCTTGGTAAGATCTTTTCCCGGCTTTGGAATAATTTTAACTTTGACAAGCTTTCAGCTATTTGGATAATACTCCAGTCGTAAAGTGGCATTAAAAATAAATAACAGTATTCTAATTGCAATACGAGGCAACTTCATCAGCATCTGGTTACTAATTCCATCAAAACCCGGAGCTTTCTTCGGGTTGTGTTCAGCAATTAGTTTTTGCACATCACGAGTCTTAAACTTTATTTGTTGAGGGGGTAGAGCAACTACATTTGGCAAATCAATTACACCAGTACATGTGTTTGGGGTAAATACGTATCTTAAATGGTCAGCAAATATGTTACCTTTTTCAGTATCGCTTCTTGCCCAACCTCCGGTAGATATGCGCAGAGGTGGTTTAAACTCATCGGGTGTTTTAAGATTTCTAGCAGCGCGCCACAAAGAGTAATGAGATGCTTCCAGATAGTTTTTTAAGGCATGCAGTTTTTGCAAATCCAAGCAGTTCTTGGAGTCGTTTAGTGCACTCTTTAAATCTGATTTTATGTTGAGGTGATCTGTGCTGTTGCCATTTACTTCTAGCTCTATTTTTTTCACTTACGAGACGTTCAATATCCGTATAATAAATTCTATCAAACCCAGTCTGCGGATGGAAGGTAGTGGCATATTCAGCAGCCTGCCTGGGCTACAAATTGTAACGATCGTGGAGAGATCTAGGGGAGAGATCTAGAGAAGCTTCAACATGAACTAGTTCCCTAGAGAATTTTTCATGACGCCAAAATCTATAACATCCGGAATTTTTTGTATGTCCGTAGGCCAGTAAGTGGCTGCCCACTCGAAATGATGAACAAGCCTATTTTTGAAGTTGGGTTGAACAATGCCCGACCTCTAGGTGTAATAAGGCGCGAACCCCAGAACGTATGTAGTCGTCAGCTGATACGAAACAACGGCCAAGAGATTTGTAGAAATCCTCTTATTGATCCTCTGTAATTGCGAATCTGGGAGGGGAGTAAATTGATATTATTACGAAGTCTGTAAAAAAATTTCGACAGAAAGATTTGTTGCTTTGAGATGTTCTTCACAAATGTTGTCCAGAATATAGTTCTTGAGTTTTGACTTTATCAGAATTGCTGATCCACCGCATGCTCTTACTCTCGGGTCCTTTGAATCATAAAAGATGTAGCCATTAATTTTAAGGAGGCTTCTCGAAGTCAAGTGGATCTCAGAGACCAAAATTATGTCAATATTGTTTTCCCTGAGGAAGTGCTCAAATTTGTGTTTGTGTTGGCGAATGCCGTTTGCGTTCGCGAAACTTATTTTTAACGTATTCATGGCTTGTTAACTAATGCTTGAAACAGTTTTTTTTTGCATTCTCAACATTTCTTGCATCGTGCTAGTCATATGTATTGTAAAATTGATTATAGTTTGCACCAGATTATCAATAGTAGCTTCAAGGTGATTAAGATTAAAGCCTGAGTTGGTATTTGTTGAAATATTTGGCGGTGAAACATTTTGTGTGGGAATAGAGCTTGTCTTAGCAGCATCGGCATACGATACACGTGAATTAACTGGTTGGCTCACTTAGGCAAGAGTGGCAGAGTAAGCGTTTGCTGTTTGTGCTGGACCTACTTTAGGTTTTTGCCCCATAGTCTTTTTAACGAAAGAATATACAGGACATCCTCTATAGTTAGCAGTGTGATTACCTCCACAATTACTGCATTTTTTTTCTGCTTAATCTTTTGGTTTAGTACAACTAGCAGTACCGTGCAATTCACCGCAAATAACACAAACTGTAGGTAATTTGCAGTAAGTTTTTTTGTGCCATATTCTTGACAATTATGGCACTGTACAGGTCCAGAACGCTTGTGTGGTTCTTCAACTGTTATTTTTCGGCATAAAAGATATTTTAAATTATAAATTGAGTGCGTTTCATTTTTTTTTCTCAATTTTATATCATTCGGCTCAAGTTCAACACGAATAGAGGCTGGGGGATCTTCTCCCTATTTATTATACTGGAAACATTTTTTACCTTAAATCCCTGGAGGACGAGTGCAACTTTTATTTCTTCGGGAACAACATAAGACTATATGCCCTTCAATACGATTTGCAGGACTTCAGCACTATTAAGCTGGTATGTGTAGAAACTTGTTTTATTTTTTTTTCAAATTCAGAATCCATTTTGCGGAAATCTTTTCCGTCATGCCACGGTTTATTTGAACAAGGTGAAATTTATTCTCACCAATGACCTTGATTAATTTTTTTATAAGAGCATTTGAATTTTTTTCTCTCAAATATATTTGTGGCGGCCAGTGTTGCCAGAATTTCTGAGGATAAAATCTGCAAAATTCAACAATTTTTCACGAAAAAATCTGCAAAATCTTCATTTTATTTTTAAAATTTTCAAAAAATCTTCAAAGACATTTTTTAAAAAACTTTCTTTATATTTTATTCAAAAAATTTACATAAATATGGATGTACATGTGCAACATATATATTTATATAGAATGACTTCAAAATATGTTATTAAGAATTACATACACAAGCGTAATATTCATAAATATTTTTTGGGTTACAAAACGTTTAACAAAGAAAAATTTGTATTGCAAAGCTTTCGTAAACTAAAACTGTTTGTTTTGAATACGGCAGAATAAGCTTAAAAGCTTCAAGCAAAAATCTTTGCAAAGTAACATCTTCGATTTTGAATAAATTTTTAATTTCCCATTACCTTTTCACAATTAGCTGCCGCACTGGTTGAAGTCTACTGATGAGGAAAAGCCGCCAATTTTCCACACGCAAAGTTTACTTTACAAACTCTTGAAGAGAAAATAATATATTCTCTACGATGTTTCCTAAGTTCAAAAATTTTTACTTCTAAACTATGAGTCGTTCACACATAAAAGAAACAAGAAGTAGTAGCAGTATTAGGAAAAATTTAAAAAAAAATTGCACTATATTGAAGTTGAAAAATCTGCGTTTTTAGCCCAAAAATTTTAAAATCTGGATTTAGTCTTTTTGGAGCTTAAAAATCTGCAAAATCCAGATAAATCTGCATTTCTGGAAACCGTGGTGGCGGCTTGGAGGTTTTGTTCGTGGGTACATCGGGTATGTTGTTGTCATTTTGCAATATTTCAAAACGGTTTTGACAATTAGTAGAGGATGCGCTGTTATCCATAGATATATTTAGAGCAGATGTAATTTTTGTAGAATATGGGCTTCGCCCGTGCTTTATCACAGTTATATATCTGTCCGTTCTGTACTGTTGATAACATGATTAAGTGATGACCACCAGCCCGAAGCGGATGATATTGCTGAGTTAAATTTAGAAGTACTAGGCAACGGTAATGTTAGCGAATCACTAGTTGTCATTGGACAAAGCGAAGTTGATCGCTGACGAAAAAGTGGCTTTGCTGTTAGAAAAAGTCTATCATCAGATTTTTTATTTTTATTGTTTTCATCAAGAGTTTCAGAACTCACAGTAAAATATGGACTTCTGCCGTTAGAGCTCACTTCACAATTTTTTGTTTTTGAGGTACCATATAGACTATACCTCAAGGGTACTTTTATATGTTTTTTGTTTGCGGTGTTTTTGTTTTTTATACCTATGTAAAAAATATGAGCAAAGCACAAAAAAAGTTTATTTATCAAAGTTTATATGTAAGTATGTACTACAAATATTTTTTGTATGATTTTTTTTGATAAGTATGTAAGAAAACCGGCGCTAAGATGTCTGTTCACTATGAAAGTACAACGAGAACTAACTGAAAAACATTAAATGATAATTTCACGACAGTATTTTTTACTACATTGAGTTAACTTCTAACGCTAAAGTACTTTCTTGAAATTTCTGTATACGTATTATGAATAAAAACTCTAATGAAATAAATGATTTTCATGAAAGTTTCTTGTTTGTTTTCATGGGAAAGTGAAAGTTCATTTACAAAATGTCGTCGAAAAGTAATGTTGAAAAAAATATGTTTGCTTACTACTTAACTAGAGTTACCCAGAATATTCACATACAAAAATGTATAGGGCAATAAGTTGGTAATAACATGTTAAAAATGCATGAATTGTTTTCTTCATGTATATTTGAAGATATAACATTATAGATCTTTAAATATTTATAGAAAGTAAACATAATTTATAATAACTATTTTCCGTAATCCTGTATATTTGTACAAATCTATAAAGTGGGTAGCACTGTTTAAACTTTTTTCATTTTAGTTTCTGAAAACATCAAAAATTTACTTTCTTGAAAATATCGTTGAAAGCTGAGGGGAAATTAAAAACAATGTGAGTGCCAAGGCAAATTCATTTCCAGGTAATATCAGGATTACAAAAACAATGAAAAAATACAACAATGAAAAAAACAACATGGGTTTTAGTTCATCCAAAACTTCAAAAATAGAATTTGTTTAACACAATAATAATAAAATTGATTCACATAAATTTGAAAATATTTCTCCACGGCAGCTACCACTAACAAAATTTGCAACGTTTAGCACTTCTCACAATTTTTTAATAGTTTTTTTCATATTTTTAAATTTGTTTTCACAGAATTTATTTTAATAAAATATTTTTCATACTGAATTTTTTTAACATTTTCTTTTAATTTCTCTTTCGTAAAAAATTTTTGAAGTTTCTGATGAACTTTAATTTGAAAAAAAAAATAGCTCAGCTGCATTTCCGCTACTACCTTGTGAATGTGCCTTGGTGAGTGCGGTAGTAAAAATTTTTTTTGTATTGTTACTTTCTTGCAATTAGGTTCATGTGTAAATGGTAGGTAAGGCAGCAATAATGAAAACAACGACAAAAAATATCAATGCAAAATAACAATATGGATCCCACTACGAACCTGCAACATGCACATATCCGACTCTCCTTTATGTATTTTTGTAACGTCTCTGGGGGATTAAGCCCTTATCACCCAAAATGGGGCAAATCAAGGAAAAACACTCAGCAGCATCTTCGAACTTTTTTATTTTTGATTAAATTTGTTTATTACATGTTTATGTTCTTATATCAAACTTTAGGTACCCTAAGGCTTGCAACATAAAGCAATATCCTGAGGGATATGTTTGATGGTTTTAAATGTCGTTGCTGTTTGCTTTTTATACTTATCTTATGTTTTGTCTGCGGAAAAGAAGCAGTAGCAAAAACAATTGACGATGTTGAAGATAAATCTCAGCATGTTTTAATATGCAGCCTGAAAGTATGCTAAATAAAGTGTATAGTAAAATCTTGCGACGATGGAAAATCTCACTGTGCATAAGAATGTAATCCAATTATAAGGGAATTCTTTTTGTTGCATGTTGAAAGTAGAATAAAAACACATTTGTTTGGCGTATTCTTCTTCTTCTTCTTTTTTATTTCCTTTTTATATTACTTAATTTTTTATCTATTTTTGTGATTCTGGTTATTCAGTCTACATAAACACTTGTGACAAAGAAAGGCGCTTGTGCTCACATATCGCTCATTTACTAAAATAACGTCATAAGTCAAAAAGTGATGCATAATTAATCCTCAAATCATTTTTTATATTGTGCAAAAACTTCATACAACTATATTGTTTGGTCAATTCCTGAGAGAAAAACTAAATTTTCTTTCTATATTTATAATTTGAACGGGCTAAGGTTCGTATCGCTTTTTACCATTTGCAAAAAAATTTCGTATATAACGCAGAAATCTACATCAACTGACACCACACACAGTGGACAAAAACAAAGAAGAACGCTGATGATGAAGGTTTAGTGGCCTTCGAAAACGGCTGGCTGTTCCGTTCAACTATGTGTTGTCAGAATATTTACAACAAACTTTGATGTTATTTGTTCATTAATAATTATCACGTGTAATTTGGCTTAAAAAGCGATACGAAAGTTAGCCCGTTCAAATTATAAATACAGAAACAAATGGAGTTCAAATAATAATTATATTAAAATTAACTAAAATTTTCTTTTGCCATTTGTGTACTTTGATGTAGAATTTGTGTACTTTGATATAGAACTTAATACTCAATACTGACTTGATTTATTGCCAATTTCAGAATAAGGAAAGAAGACGTTCGACTGAATATTTATATTTAAAACAACAATAAAACTTGAAAATTTGTGTTTTTTTTAATATAAATTGTAAATCGAACTTTGTCTTTCGATATTGTTAAACAGGCACATTGATTTTTAACTAACTTTTTAACTCTTCATATTAATATCTTTTTGTTGTGGTAATAATAATTCATTTTAATGCAAAAAGTTGCAGTTTATAGGTCATTTAGAATTAAAAAAATTTATGTTTTAGTTATAATATAATTGTTTGCAAATACATACTTTTTTATAAAGTGTTCTAGATATTTGTATAAATGGTAAATAATTACAATATTATTTTATATATTATATTATATTATCCCATATGCATATTTTTTACACTACCTGTAGTTTATTCCACTTGAAAAGCTTGTCACAAAACTCCTTATGAAGACAAGAGACGCTGTTCCTTCCTTTACGTCGCTCTGTTGCATATATTGTAATGCTAAAAAAACCCATGATGGAAGAAAGCTAAATCAGTGTAAAGTTACTATTGTACAGAAGAAGAATTATATATTTTAAACTTAAATACGTTCTTTTAGCAGATTATTGAATGTTTTTTAATAAATAATAAAAATACAAGTGCATACATAATAGTTCCTTTTTGTCTTCATTGAATAATTTTATATTTTGCTCTCAACTTAAGCCCACGTTTCTAAGCTGATTACATTTATAATCGTCATCGCTCCAAAAGTACAGCCCCATTTGTGCTCTAAGGGAAACTATGTCATTAAGAAGCTAGGGGTTGTTAGTTACCTAGAGCGATAACATCTTTCTAAGTCCGGTCTTACAGCGAGTTGAGCAAAAAAAAAATATTCAATCAGAACTATAAGGCATGCGTATGCAGGGGGTTTTCATATACATATATATTTTTAATCTGCAGTTTGAAGGTGGAACTATAAAAAAACTACAGATTAAATATAAATCCCTTGAGACCGTTTTCATAATGTTCATATGAATTATTACTTTTTAATTGACACTATTTTCCTAAAAAGTATTGTTTAATGTGTCCATGAGTATCTACTATGTTTCATTTTTTGCAAAGACGTTAACAAAATAAATTATTATACTGGGTTCACAGATGGAAGATGAAAGAGAAGAAAATATGGACGGGAACCATCATATTTTCCTCTCTCGCCTATGAACTGAAAAGGCGCTAAACTAAAATTGCCGTGTGTAAACCCGGACTTATCTAAAATAACACGCACACTCGATAAAGATGTATAGTTTATATTAAGTGTTTGCCAACCCCATATCTTTTACTCACATTTTATATATATATATGGACAGCTTCGTAATCCTAGTCCCTCAGAAACTGGAGCAGGTTTGGGTCGTCATATGTTTTCACTTTTTAGTTTACTTTATTTTATTTGATTTTATTTTATTCACACTTATGCACACCACGAATGTTTAAATTAACTGCACTTAGTTAAGCTTGAACAAAACAATTTATTTTATTCTAAATTTTGAATTTTAATTTGTATATTGTATTATATTATATTATTTTTATGTTACACAGATAAAAATATGCAAGAATTATTTTCAACAAACAATGTTATTGAATAAAATTTTTAAATTCAATAATATTTGTCATTAACTTGAATATTATGTTTATCAATACCGCGCATTTTAAAATATCATTTAATTTAATTTGTTTGTGTTGGTGTTTATCTTGCTTGTTCATTGACCCAACGTGGTCATGTGCTATTGTTGTTGTTTATTTTGATTGCTCGGCTTGTATACGTGTAAATTACAACAAGTAGCCGAAAAACGTCGTGGCTTGTTTTTTTTCTCAACAAAGTTATTTTTAGATTATATCATAAGGCAATGCGCAAATGTAGAAGAAACATAAGAATCATGTTTTGCGTGTATTCATTATTTGCGTATATAAACCGATTCGCTATTTAGCTGAGTGGTAAGTATGTTAAACTATTAGTCAAGATACTCCCGGTTCGACTCATCCCAAACACATTTAGTTTTAATCGCAGCCAAGCAAAAACAAACCAAAAGGGGTTAAAAAAATGCGACATTCATCCACACACATACACACTAAAACAAATATCACTGAAACTAAAATTTCAGCCAACAATTTTTTTCTTTGATTCATTAAATCGCTTTATTGACTTTATATCCAATAAACATGCTTACAATTTTATTTATCAATATTGTAAAAATCGTCATCACAGAAAATTTAAAAGATTTTTTTATTGAATCAAAGATTTTCGTATTCAAATATGAAAATCATTTTTTTCTGTGTAAGCACTGATTTTTTCATTAATTTTTCAGTTTTATTGAATTTCAATCATAAGCACACTAATGAACTTAAAATTGTTTGGTTAAAAAGTTTTTTTTATTTTTTTGATGTGTGGTAATAAGTTTTTTGTTACTCAATTTAAGAACTTTGTACTTGATCCAAGTTTTTTTACATGATTTAAGCACTTTATACTCAACTGAAGAAAATCCAGGATTAGTTTTCTAAAGTAATCTCGTTTGCGGATTGTTTTAAGTAAATGTTAGTGCTATTCGTACTAAAATTTTTAAGTACGTTTTGTACTAATATTAAATAGAAAAAACTTGAATTTAGTACGGCTTTTTTCTTTCTGTGTAGTTCGTTGGTTGGTTGGAATAAGTTAAACCCTCACACCCATATTCATAAAGTTTAAAATGAATTTGAAATGTATTTTATTTTAAATTTTTCATACAAAATTTTTTTAAAAAGGATTTCAAGTTCATTTTATTATACCCTTTACCAAAAATGGAAAAGGGTATATATAGGTTTGTCATTCCGTGTGTAATTTCCATAATATTAATTTCCGACCAAAAAAATATATATATTCTGGATCCTTATGAATAGCGAAGACGAATAAGCGATGTCCGTCTGTCCGTCCGTCCGTCCGTCCGTCCGTCTGTCCGTCCGTCCGTCCGGTGTACGTGAAATCGGTTTTCCGAAACTCCCAGAAAAGCTAGAGACTTCGTTCTTGGACTGGTGTATCAGAAATGGTCCAACTTAGATTGGTATTGAAATTCAGCAAAATCGAGCAGACGGTTTCAGAGCTGGAAAACTGAAACTTGATTTTGCCATATAAAAGTCACTACCGAAAATAAATTTTTATTTTTTTTAATAAATAAACCTATTTTACACTTCAGTACGACCAAAATTGGTATTTTAAATTAAAATAATATTAAAAAAATTAAAAAGACGTTTCCAGGGTTGGAAAACTTTAACTTTTTGTGTTATGTAAAATTAACTATGTCTAAAACTATGCAGGGTATTTTCTCGAGAACCGTAAGAGCTAGAGACCTGAAATTTGGACACAGTGTATAGACCTATGGCCGCTACAACAAAAAATACATGAGAATTGGAAATTAAAGGGTGTTCCAAAACGAGCAACAAAAAATGTTAAAATCTCATGTAATATACATACAATTGAATGTATGTATGTATATACACTTGAAATTTGTAAGGTTAGTGTATTTGTACACAGACTACAAAAATTAACACTAAAATTTCAAAAAATTTAAATTAAAGGGTGTTCCATCAGTTAATGCAATTTTGACTATGCAATTTTGACAACTTGCTGTATCTTGGAAACCGTAAGAGCTAAACTCTTGAAATTTTCAAAAACGGTAAAACTAAAAATCAAAAAATTATAAAATCGCCAAACCAAAAAAAATCGCCAAAAAGCAAAAAAAATCGCCAAAATGAAAAAAAGCACCAAATTAAAAAAAATGTCTACGACTAAAATAAATTGCGAAAAACCCGAAAAATTGCTAAAATGAAAAAAATTGCCAAAATGAGAGAAAATCGCCAAAATTAAAAAAAATCGCACAAAATGAAAAAAATCGCCAAAACGAAGAAAACCCCAAAAAAAGCAGAATAAAATCGCCAAAATGAAAAAAACCCCAAAACAGGAAAAACTCGCCAAAAACAAAAAAAATCGCCAAAACGAAATAAAGCACCAAATTAAAAAAATGTCTAAGACTAAAATAAATCGCGAAAAACCGGAAAAATTGCTAAAATGAAAAAAAAATTGCGAAAACGAAAGAAAATTGCCAAAATGAAAAAAAAACGCCAAAATGAAAAAAAATCGCCAAAACGAAAAAAAAACAGAAAAAAAATTGCCAAAATGAAAAAAACCCCAAAAACAACACAAAATTTCCGAAATAAAAAAATCGCTAAAATGAAAAAAAAACCCTAAACAAAAAATCGCCAAAATGAAAAAACCCCAAGCAACAGAAAAAATATCCAAAATGAAAAAATCGCAAAAATTAAAAAAATTACCAAAATGAAAAAAAATTGCTAAAATGAAAAACAGAAAAAAATCGCCAAAATGAAATGACAAAATTGCCAAAATAAAAAATTCGCCAAAATGAAAAAAAAACCCTAGGCAAAAAAACCGCCAAAAGGAAAAAATCGCTAAAATGAAAAAAAATCGCCAAAATGATATGTCTCCAAAATGAAAGAAAGCCCCAAAAACAGGAAAAAATCGCCAAAATGAAAAAGGGCCTCAAAAACAGAAAAAAAATCGCCAAAACGAAAAAGAAGCGACAAAACTAAATAAATCATTTAAACTGAAAAAAAACTTCGAAAAAGCAAATAAGCCACATTAAAAAATGCTCAAAACCGAATTTACGAATGGAACCCTTCGTGCGCGAGTCAAAGTCGCACTTTACTGAATTTTTTATACTCTTTACCAAAAATGGAAAAGGGTATATATGTATAGGTTTGTCATTCCGTGTGTTATTTCCATAATATTCATATGCGACCCATAAAATGTATATATTCTGGGTCCTTATGAATAAGGAAGACGAATAAGCGATGTCCGTCCGTCCGTCTGGTGTACGTGAAATCGGTTTTCCGAAGTTCCCAGAAAAGCTAGAGACTTCGTTCTTGGACTGGTATGTCAGAAATTGTCCAACTTAGATTGGTATTGAAAATCAACAAAATCGAGCATGACGGTTTCAGAGCTAGAAAGCTGAAACTTGATTTTGACATATAAAAGTAACTAGATAAAAAAAAATTTTTTAAATTTTTTTGTTAAATAACTTTGGTAAAGTGTATATAAGATTCGGCACAGCCGAATATAGCACTCTTACTTGTTTTTTTATGAATATGGGGGTCAGTATTTACTTTTAAGCTTTTAATATACAAGTTGTTTTTGAAACCCATATAGTGCTACAGAATTCAGCTATGGAGCATTGCTTCAGCTTCAAATGTAAGAAAAATCCAAAGAAGGCAAAACAAAATTGTACTGTTAAAAACATCGGCTCCATGGTACATAAGAAATTAAAATTTTATATCGTGATTGAAAGGCACTAGTGACTGAAGAAATTCCAAAATAGGCAGCAAATATTTAACAAAATGCCAGTCACATCCTAATCCGCTCGCTCGTAATATTTTGAACTTAACTGGACACATCCGCTTAAAAAAACAGCGGGAGAGAGGGCTCTTATACACAACACATATGAAAACTCTTGAAAATATTTTTGTGCTTAGTACGACTCTTATGTATTATTAATTACTATCAAGCGGTCAAGCCTTACAGTTGTCTGATTCGGCCAAAATTTTGGCACACGCTCATTTTCGAAGATTTTTTAAGATTTGAAACTTTAACCCTTAGGAGGGTCAAGCCTCACAGTTGTCCGGTTTGGCCCAAAATTTTGGGATCCGCTTACTGAAATATGGCTTTATGTAAATTGAGTCTTATTTTGGTAAATTTTATAAAATTGCAATTTTGACCTAAGTGTGGCACGCCAGGGAGCTACCCGATTTGGCTAAGATTTTCACTATGTGAGTCTTAGACCTAGTACTATAATAATCCACACAGCTTTTTACAGAATTCCACAACGGATTTTCATTGCTACCCTAATGTACATATATGTGAATTTTAAGAATGATTGAGTTATTGCAATTGATGCAAGATAAATCTGAATAAAATCGGTATTTCAAAACGAAGCATTGGTAGGCAGTGCTCACAAAAAAACAATTTTATTCAAAAGTGAAATGTGAAAATTTTTGATGCTTTTGATCGTTGTAACATCAGTTGCTGGTGTTTCGCATTATAACAGTTCTGAGTTTTTATCTCTAGAGAAATTTTCCTATAAAACCAGTACAAATAATTCACGTCCGAATAACACCAATGAAATTTCGAATATTTTGCGATATATACCCAAGCTACCCACTATAATGCACCATTTGTCACAAAACTTCACATCATAATGTATTTCATTGTTTAAACTTAATTGATATTAATCATATATGCAAGTTCTTGTTCTGTATTAAACAGGTGTCAAAAATGCAATACAGTTGCATAAAGGAAAATCAGCCGAAGTTGAGGTTTCACAAGCTGTTACTTCAAGTGATGACTCTTTCCCACAGCATGTCTTCAATTGAAAACAGTTTCGTCAAATGATAACGTACCAGCAGCTGTAGATCTAGTACATAGTAGATTTATTTTGGGGCATTCTTATGATAGGTCAATTAAAGACTGAAAATAAAAACAAAATTGGGCTGGATAGTATCAGGATCAACAACGTCACCTCGTTCTCAATTGTTTTCACTCCAGTCTTTAACGCAAAAACAAACAAAAAAAATCTAAAATCATTTAATTTCTATGAACTATAATCAACAGACTTAATCGTTAAATAAACAACTACTGGGAATCTTACTCCAATCATTTTGGAAAATTGAGAATTGTGAAGGCTGTAAATATGAGACATTAACATCAGAAGCAAAAGCATGTGAACACTTTTTCAAGGAATCTACTATATGATGCTCTATAACAAAAAAATTTATTGTTTGTCTTCCTATATATATTTATCCTCCAGATTTAGGTGATTCTCAACCAACTATTCTTCGAAGACTTACTTTCTTGATTAATATTGTTCGTTAAGTCATATGGTACCTGCAACCCCAAAGACCGCGCAGTACCAATCGTCTTAGGGATGTATTCGATACGCCCTGTGAAATGTTTCACGTTGGCCTTAATCTTCAAGATGATGTATTCGTTTCCGATTCACAAATTTGTTTAAATTTCTGATATTCGTTTCCGATTCCAGAAATTTGTTGCAAACAGTTAAATATGGCACTAGTTGTGCACCTTACCTCGCTGTTATATGTCTCCAATAAATGGCAAAAGAAGAGATTAATAATGACCCAGTTGGAGTCAACTTTGCACTTCAGGATTTCTATGTCGACATTTTAATGACTAGTGGTAACACGGAGAATGAGGTGATAGAAATAGAACAACAGGTAATTGTGCTCTTGAGGCTCGCTGGCTTTCCCCTGAGAAAGTTTGCATCTAATAGCGAACTACACAGAGAGAACAGATTGGTTAAAAATCTTTTGGAGCAACAGATATTTACTTATATATTCCAATGTTACATATTTGCTATAGATTATCAATCGAATTTACGATTTTTTCATATTTATAACCAAAAACCCAAAATTACAATATAAATATTATTCTCACAATACACCCAGAAAAAAGATTGGTTGGAAAATGGTTAGTCCAATAAAATATCATTTGCATAAACTATATTTCAGTTCACGCAATCAATTTTCTGTTAATCCAAAAAACAATCCATGTTTATTGCCATAAGGGCATAATTGTAATAAAGATATGCTTCTCACAATTCTTAAATTGATTGCATCAACCGAGCGTATGCTTTTGCCATGACTAATTAACTGATTGGTTAACACAACCGAATAAAATATTATGAATTGGATTTTACTACCAACTTTTGGTATTGGCAAGTAAAAAATTGTCGTTCTATATTAAGGTTAAAATAAATACTTATTGTCAGTTGCTGCAACTAATTAGAGGTTGAGTTACATATCATAGGTTGAGTTTTTAATCGTAGCAGCAAATTAAAAATTACATTTTTTTGTATTTCAAAGATATTATGATTTATAAATTCTCAAATGGTTTTTGAAAGTCTGTGCATAAGATAACAGGTTTGTGGCTGTTTAAAATGTGTGGTTGAAGAAATGCATATAGACATGCTTCGTCAAATAAATAAATTTCAATTAAAATAATCTTATGGCAATATGTTAAATAATTAATTTCTTAAATTGTGTGTTTTTATTTGCGTTTACCAATTATGATATTGTTTTAGTTATACTAACCACATTTTCGGTAGCAAGAATAACTTTTATTTCAAAATCCATACTGGTAACCAATTTTTTCTGTTGCTGCAACTATTTGGTTAAGGGTTATAATTAAAATAAAGTGGTACCACAATCAAATTGCAGTCGTCATACCAGAATTATATGAAAGTTGGTGCAACCGCCAAAATTCGATTGGCAACAAATTCGGTTGTCTCAACGAATCTGTTTTCTCTGAGTAGAAATCAACGTGACTGAGGGCCAATTGCACCAACCCTATTTAAACATCAATTCATATTTAAACGCTGATTTTCATTAATTTTTGAATGAAAAAATTACTTTTATATATGAATTGATATTTATTTAAGTTGGTGAAATTGGCCCTGAATATTAGCTTTTGAAATCACAAAAACTATTCCTGTAAACAATATTTAAATTGGAAAAATAATTCGGTTATTGTAACTAACAAATCATTTTCCTCCATACTGAAATTGTATTGTAATAAAAAGAAAATAAAATAAAATACTTTATTGATATTCATAACCGAATAAAATTTTCATCCAAACAATTTCTTATTCTGAATACAAAAAGAAAAACATATTTTGTTCTCTCATATTTTGTTCGATCAATTTGAATGTATGTACACAGAGAAAACAGATTCGTTGAGACAACCGAATTTGTTGCCAATCGAATTTTGGTGGTTGCACCAACTATATAGATTTCTGGTATAACGACTGCAATTTTCTTGTGGTACCACTATATTTTAATTATAACACTTAAACAAATAGTTGCAGCAACAGAAAAAATTGGTTAACAGTATGGAATTTGAAAAAAAGTTATTCTTGCTACCGAAAATGTGGTTAGTGTAACTGAAACAATATCCCTGTGAAAAAATTGGCCTTCCTTGCTGAAATAAAATAAGCAATAAACGCAAATAAAAATATACAATTTAAGAAATTTATTATTTAACATATTGTCATAAGTTATTTTTAATTGAAATTTATTTATTTCAACCACACATTTTGAACAGCCACAAACCTGTCATCTTATGCACAGACTTTCAAAAACCATTTGAGAATTCATAAATCATAATATCTTTGAAAGTCACAAAAGTTAATTTTTAATTCGCTGCAACGAGTAAAAACTCAACCTATGATATATAACTCAATCTTTAGTTAGTTGCAGCAACTGATAGAAAGTGTTTATTTTAACCTTAATATAGATCGACAATTTTTTAGTTGCCAATACCAAAAGTTGGTAGTAACATCCAATTCATAATATTTTATTCGGTTGTGTTAACCAATCAGTTAATTAGTCATGACAAAAGCATACGCTCGGTTGATACAATCAATTTAAGAATTGTCAGAATCATATCTTCATTACAATTATGCCCTTATGGCAATGAACATGGATTATTTTTTGGATTACTAGAAAATTTATAGCGTGAACTGAAATATAGTTTATGCAAAGGATATTTTATTGACCTTACCATTTTCCAACCAATCTTTTTTCTGGGTGTATTTGGAAACTAAAACTACATTGAGAGGAAAGCGTTCTATGTGATGTCTTTTGTGAATTGAAACAAATTTATAACGAGTTAAATCTGATTGGTTAAATAAAAATACCAAGGCATGTTATTTTGAATACATCAACTAAAATACACCTCTTTGTAGATGCACATCAATGGGCATTCTATGCTTGTGATTATGTGGTAACTAAGGATATTAATGAGCGCAAAGCTAATTTAATATACGCTAAATCACGGGTAGCACCGACTAAAGAGGTAAACTTACCACGTTTGGAGATATGCGCAGCTTTGCTGGGTAGTGAGATGCTAGAATCTGTATAAAAGCAATTCTCAATAGAACCATACAAAAGTTGTTTGCTGGTCGAACTAAATGGTAACTCTATCATGAATAGCCAGAGACTCTTTTCATTGGCGAAAATTAGTATGAAACAGAATTACGAAACTAAAAATTTAACAGAAGGTTGTATTTGGCGCCACGTGCAATTTGAATTAAATCCCGCACACTTGTTATCTCGAGGAACTACCGTAAGTAGCATTTCTAAACCATTTTGGTTAAACGGGCCAGATTACTTAACATTTGGATCAGACGATTGGCGAGAAGAACAACAGATGTTTTCTCATCCTGAGATAAAGGAATCAGCATCAAGTACGTTAATGACTATGAAAAAAAGACAACGTTATTATGCAGGAAAACTTTATGAGGCACAAAATCTTTATTTGAGAAAGTTCTTGATCCAGGCTGAAGGCCAGCAATGCAGTGTTATGTATCAAAGTATACACACACAGAGATTTCTGCATAGCCGGCCATCGACAGGTTTTGAGGGGTTTTTCTATCAGTGTATCGATAGATAGGCTTTGCTGAGTAAAAATTTCTGCATAGCAGGCTTTGACTGGGCTTTAGGACTTTCTGCACCATGGTGCTTCCCGACTTGGCGCAACTTAGTAAGGATTTTCTGACTTGCAAAATTTTTTTTTCTAATAACGTTTTCTTGTACTGCTAGCCTTCGGTCGGGCTTCAGAATTTTCTCCACGGTGTTTCCCAACATGGGTCAGCCTAATAAAGATTTTCCACCTCATAAAGTTTTCTTGCTGAATAAAGTTTTCTTTCATGGCCGATCAAGCCTACATTTTACTATTTCATGAAAGATGTTCTCAAAAGCTTTAAACTTGTACCAATATTGACCATATTCGTTGGAAAATATACCGTGTAATCACAATTTGGTATTAGAGTTTCAGAGGCCCATAACTCGCAAACTAAGCCTCGCCGAAAATTTCTTTATGTATTTTGTAGTCTTATTTTTCAATTTTCTCTAGGTGACTGTACGAATTAACCCCCAAGCGCAAATTGCACGAAACAGCTAAATGAAGGAACGCCGAAAATTTTTGGGGGATTAGTCATTGTTAAGAAATCGCCAAAACAAAAAATGTGTAAAATGAATAATCGCCCGAAGTTTTTGGGTGTTTGTTCATTACGTACACTCACTCTTATTTGGAATGAATAATCGCCCATACATTTTTTCTGTTTTTTCGATTTTTGGGCAATTCTAAATTTTTCGTTTTTCGGATGACTTGCTTTTGGGCGATAAATCATACAGCCGAAAATAAAATCTTAAAAAGTACTAAACGAAGCATCATACCTAAATAAGAGCGGCAAGCGTCGCGTTAGCATCAGGGTACGTATTTTCAGTACAATCAAATAATATTTTCGCATTTAAATGTACTGAAAATGCGTACCCTGCTGCCAACACAACGCTTGCCGCTCTTATTTAGGTATGAGGGTTAAAGGTTTCAAACAAAATTTGATTTGATTATATATGCTGATTCCTGAAGCTCATTTATTTGAAAAAAAAAAATATATCAAGAGTGTTAAGGGACTTACGTATGAATCTATTTTAATAAAAAAAAGTTATTTGTTTAGTACATGCATAAAAGTGTTATAAAAAACATTTATTCAAGTTAAAAGTTTATTCCTGCTGACTTTACATGTTTTCATTGTGTGTTTGTATGTGACTGTGAGTGGTTGCTGCTGAATTGTGTACTCGTAACTAAATATGTGTGAGGGTGTATGAACGAACGTCTACGCAGCAATGCCAACTTCGTGCTTTTTGCACTATTTTTAGTGCTTTTTGAAGACTCAAAGCACCAAATTTTTAGCGTTAGTGCCAAACTAAGAAAAAGCACTAATGCTGTCTTTACATGATAATACAATTTATTACGCCATGTCAAAAAATGCTGCAAAATGTACAAAATCTTATCATGTAAACGCAAAATGTATCGAGTAGGAGAATACGGATAGAAAATTTGACCAGCAGTCGGTAAATGTTTTTTTTCTAAACCATTTTGAAACTTAAGTATTATCATCACATCAAAGTAAATATTGGCAGCACTAATGGTATCTATTCGAGGTGTTAACACTTTTGCAGAAGCAACCAAAATCAACTCAGGAAATGTTCATCTTGTTTTTGTACAACTGCAACCATCAAGTAGCTGATGGTACAGCAAAACCAAACAAACAATATACAAACCTATAAAAAAAATTATATTTTGTAGTAAAATTACATTGAAATAATAAAATGTTTTCTCTAATATTCAGTTTTAATGCAATTTTCCTTTATTTGCTATTAACCAACACTTCAATCTCTTTGCTTGTATTTTACTTATAGTAACAGTGTAAACATAAAAAATACCTAAAACAGACTTTTGGTCTCTTTTTTTTAAACACGGAGAGGATTTCATAATATTTTGATTCTACAAACTCGTAACACTTTGCATTACCATGTAAAAACACCTTAAGCAAAAAATTACACATTACCATCAGAACTACTTGCCATATAATGATTTATTTTTCTGATTACCAAATTTCATTACTCGCTTACAAATCACATTACGTAAAATTTAAAAAATTATGTACAAGTCGCTGAATGAGGAGAATAATTATTTTAGATTAAATATACTATCGATTATTTTAGTCTAACGCCTTGTTAAAATCTTGAAGTTGGCAATCCAGTAAGGAAAGCTACCATCAAAAATGCTTAATTCCAAACCCGATTATCTTTTTTGAAATTTTTTGCTGGGTATTTATATTTCTTAAAATTACTTTAATAAGAACTTGGTGTATTTACTTTTTCATTGTTAGGCATACCTTTTTCTGATGCAGTTCATTAAAATTCACGAAATAGAGGATAGCCTAGAAAATATTAAACATGCATTATTAAACTTCACTCGTTTGAATGTTTACTCTTTTTTCACTTTAGTGCTCTTTTCGCTTTTTAAATCTCAAAGTTACGCTTTTTATGTGCTTTAAGAGTCAAAAAAAATTGGCATCACTGTGCCTATGTGTGTGTATGTTTTTTAAGCAGGCTTTTAAAAATTTGTTTATTTTATAACTTTAACATCATATAAGTAGACTTAATAACCATGTTATAAAATATTTACTACATACACATACACTAAGGACCTTAATTTAATAGCTCTCCAAGCAACACAAGCAACAAAAAAAGGTTAATGGTTCCTTCGGCATACAAGTTGAAATTGTGAATTAAAAGTTTAGTCGTTAAGTGGGTATGGGAAGTATTATTTTGGGTAACAATGAAATGTTAAAAGTATTGTAATTTAATAACAATTTCTCGTTTTAAAAAGCTTTACAATAGACTTGATAAACATTAATAATAAGTTTATTAGCCATACAAAAACATAAATGTATACTCACATAGTTAATATGTATGTATATATACTTTTACTCTCAAGGGAATTTTGTAAAAGATTTCAAAGGAGTCCAAATGAACTATAAATGTTATTTTACGTTAATTTAATATACAATACGTATGTACTAGTGATGTGCCGAATGTCAATTTTAGATATTCGCGAACACAAATCGTCGGTTGGTTTCTGGTTTGCGGCACAGTATAATCAAAATACATTATGTCTGCAGCAAACCAGAAACCAGCCGACGAAATGTTATATGTGATATTAAATTGGGGTTCTATTAACGTCTGCAAATAAATGGGTGCATTCATAAGACGTAACTGTTGCACAACCGTTGAGTGTTTGTCTTAGAAACGCAGAGTTGAGTAGTTGCGCTAAACTCAACAGTTGAGTAATTTTCCATCATACAATTTTTTCGCTACCTGTAGTCAACATATTTTACTCAGCCTGAACAGCAGATCGAATAGAGTTATGCCTTTTATATGCTTTGTTAGGTGGCAGGAGCAAATATTTGTTAAATTTTACATTACAAATGTGATAAAATAACGAAATAAAAATATAAAATTAAATCATATCCATCAAGCCGTTTCTGAGACGTAACTTTGGGGGACAACAGATGCCAACAATTTCACAACTGTTGAGCTCAAATTGCGGTAACTGTAGAGCGAATGTGTGAAATAATATGGGTACTAAACGTTACAATTTTGGATAGTAAGAATTTCTTTACGTGCAACGAAATACAGATCCTCACAAAAACATATACATATGTGAAAAAGCCATGAAAAGTAGTGATATAAAAATTTTGACCAAGTTCTTGTTTGGCACAATACCTATCACCGAAATATGCTATGCATTATATATATTTGTAATCGCAACGGTGTCATATAAGTTATATATAGTGGTTACTCACCAAGGTATACTTGTGTACCAAATTTCAGCTCTTTAGGTATAGCGCAAGTGATTCGTCGTAACATTGATGAGTGAGTCAGTAAGTCAGTGAGTCAGTGAGTATGTCTTAAAATATGCCCTTTTTGCATCCCCATATCTCAGGGAGCATTTGTTGTAAAACTTCTACACTTCGCATATAAAGTAAAATTAATTACGTTATTCTATTATGAATTAAATTTTAGAATTTTACGATGGCGGCGAACAAAGTTATCAGGGAGGTAAAAACACGACGGATGGCTTCTTGTAAATATACATATTGCATGCATTGGTCGAAACGTGGCCGACTAAATAATTAAACTACTCAGTTATAACAGGGCTTTCATTCCCGAGTATTGAACTTCCGACATCATCAAGATATCATCAAGAAATCATCAACAGAACTCCGCTAGAATATCTAAATAATTGTTATGCACGATCGTAGTGGGATGGCTTGTTCACCTGACGATCAAGATGTACTTGTCCCACGAATGTAGAGTTCAGACCTGATTTAACTCCATGTTCAATGATAATTTCCTGTAAGTTCGAGCGAACATGCAGTTTTTAGACTATTCCGAACCAGACTCAACAAATAAACTATGTATGAAGAGTTCAATTAGTAATCGAAATGGTTAAAAAATTGTGAAACGAATGGTCAACTGAGATCACAAATTATTCAATCGACGAACTATTGATTCGTTCCCTTTAATGGGAAGTGTACTGAAAGACAAGTTATTCGGTCAAAGCCACGACCAGTTGAATTAAAAATCTGATATGCGCAACTTATGATGGTATCGTAGTTGACTTTGAAGTTTTTTAGGGAGCTGGAAAATTTTAAAAATTGTGTATCAAAGGCATGAATATTTCAATAGATTTTTTACAATAATTCCACTTTTAAACTAGTTACACCATATAAGTTATCAAGCAATAGGCAAAATCATGGCCAACATAATACCAAAAAGAGTTAAATTTTATTTAGAAGATATGAACCTTCCAATTTGCAAATGAACACTTAGTTGTTAATAATAATAATAATAATATGTCTGCCAAATATCGTGTTGGTAAAATCGAAAGATGGAAAAAAAAATCTTAAGAACCGTTGCCCGGGCAAAGTATAAGCTGTTATTAAAAACTAAACCGCTTTTATGGGTATACATAGTAGATTTGTGCGACCAAATGCTAGAACACTCGTGTTATAGGATTAAAATGAAAATAAGTAATGTGAAATACGATTTATAACTCTTGAATGGAATACAAAAAAGAATGCAAGCTCCTTGGATTACCTAGTCGCAAGGTATAGTATTTTTTAACTTTCAAAATGGGGATAGGTATAGTGTTAGAGTCTTCTTTTGAGGTTTCTGAGAGTGTTAAATAATTCCTAAGAATTTTTGTGGTACGAAATATCGTTCACATAATGAAACTGACGATATTAGATTTCATCGCTACAATCACCATTTGATCTGACAATCCAGCAAGAGTATGTCGCAATAGACGTGGCTGTCGATCCAGAGGACGATGCCAAATACTTTGCTTAACAAAAAACAAGGACTGCTTCGAGAAATATCGTTAAAAATTTAAAATTATCTAATAACTTAAAACTCTATTAAATTGTTTGTTTAACTAATGATTTTATACAACATATTTTCATTTGGTTTATTATATATTTTTTATGCAATGAAGTATCTGAATACTTTTAAGCTCAAAAACTCACATTAGATAATAAAGCAAATAAAATATTTTTCATATAATTGAGAACATTTTTTACATGTTATGACCGGGACAAAATAATTGTGTGATATCCTTTCCACCTTTGAAAGCGGTTCTGTAAGAAAACTTTAGCCTAAAAATTAAAAAATTATTTTTATATTGATAATTTAAAGTTATTTATACACAAAACACTATTCTGGTGTGAAAGGGGTATATACTCTGCAAGACTTTATTTGTCATCTGTGTATAGTTTTTTTTTTCATCTGCAGTTCAGTAATTGTGGAGGTAATCACACCGCTAACTACAGAGGTTGTCCTGTGTACTCTTTCGTCAAACAGACTATGAGGCAAACACCTAAATTGGCCCCAGCTTAATCAGCAAACGCTTTATCAGCCACTTTTGCGCAAGTGACCCAACCAGTTATTTCCCGTGTATCGTATGCCGATGCTGCTAAGACAAATTCTATTCATACACAAAATGTTTCACCACCAAATAATTCAACAAATACAAATTCGAACTTTAATTTCAATCGCCTTGAAGCTACTATTGAAAATCTGGTGCAAACTATAAACAATTTTACAACAAATATGACTAGCATGATGCAAGAAATGCTGCGAATGCAGAATACCTTGCTTCAAGCTTTAGTTAACAAACCATGAACACGTTAAAAATATGTTTCTGGAACGCAAACGGCATTCGCCAACATAAAAATGAACTTGAGCACTTCCTCACGGAAAAATATATTGATATAATGCTGGTCTCTGAGACTCATTTGACTTCGAGAAGCCTTTTTAAAATTTATGGCTAAACCTTATATGATTCAAAGGACCCGAGAGGAAGAGCATGCGGTGGATCAGCAATTTTAATAAAGTCAAGACTCAAGCATTATATTATTGATAACATTTGTGAAGAACATTTGCAAGCAACGAATATTTGTGTCGAAAATTTTTGCACTAATTTTGTCATATCTTCAATTTACTCTCTTAGATTCGCAATTACTGAGGATCAATATGAGGATTTTTACAAATCTCTGGGCCCTTGCTTCGTAGCAGCCGGCGACTATAATGTTAAACATCCGTTCTGGGGTTCGCGTCTTATTACACACAGAGGTCGAGCGTTGTTCAATACAATTTCCAAAATGGGCTTGGATGTCATTTCGAGTGGGGAGCCCACTTATTGGCCTACTGACATACATAAAATTCCGGATGTTATAGATTTTGGCGTCATAAAAAATATTTCTAGGGAATTAATTCACGTAGAAGCTTCCCTAGATCTATCGTCCGATCACTCTCCCACGATCGTTACAATCTGTAGCCCACTGAGAAGTGCTCTACCTTACTCATATGTGAAGTTGGCCAGTTGTGTAAATTGGCTGCGATTCAAAAAATATCTTAGTAGTCATTGCACGGAAAACATTGCACTAAGAACACCTGATGATGTTGAATCTAACATTGCCAATCTTAACGAAAATATTAAGCAGGCTCCTAAACATGCCACTACCTCCCATCCGCAGACTGGGTTTAATAGACTATATTCTACAGATATTGAACGTCTCA
Organism: Tachina lurida; assembly: GCA_944452675.1. Taxonomy (NCBI): domain Eukaryota; kingdom Metazoa; phylum Arthropoda; class Insecta; order Diptera; family Tachinidae; genus Tachina; species Tachina lurida. The sequence goes on from OX101755.1 coordinate 67,570,582, forward strand.
TATGTGAAAAAAGAAGAGCTGGAAGGGAATGGCAACAGCACATATCACCCCAGAATAAAATTAGATTTAAAGAGTGCACTAAACGACTCCAAGAGCTGCTTGCACATGAAAAAACTGCATCTCTTAAGAACTATCTGGAAAATCTTGATGTCACACCAGCATCTAATTACTCTTTATGGCGCGCTACTAGAAAGCTTAAGACACCTGTTGAGTTTAAACCTCCTCTGCGCACATCTACCGGAGGTTGGCCAAGAAGCGATACTGAAAAAGGTAACATATTTGCTGACCATTTAAAATACGTATATACCCCAAATACATGTACTGGTGTATTTGATTTGCCAAATGTAGTCGCTCTACCCCCTCAACAAATAAAGTTTAAGACGCGTGATGTGCAAAAACTAATTGCTGAACTCAATCCGAAGAAAGCTCCGGGTTTTGATGAAATTAGTAACCAGATGCTGACGAAGTTTCCTCGTATTGCAATTAGAATACTGTTATTTGTTTTTAATGCCATCTTACGACTGGAGTATTATCCACACAGCTGGAAACTTGCCAAAGTTAAAATGATTCCAAAGCCGGGCAAAGATCTTACCAAGGCTGAGTCATATAGGCCAATAAGTCTCCTATCAACAATGTCAAAGCTTTTCGAAAAACTGCTCATGACAAAATTGTCCCCAATTCTAGTTAGTAGTGGGTGTATACCGGACCATCAATTTGGTTTTAGAAGTCAGCATAGCACCATTGAACAAACTCATAGGTTGGTCCAATTTATAAGAAGAACATTTGAAGAAAAGAAGTATTGTTCTGCGCTGTTTATCGGCGTTTCTCAGGCATTTGATAAAGTGTTGATTGAAGGCCTAATTTTAAAATTAAAAACATACACCCATTCGGATTAACAATCAAGTTGTCCCTCAACATACTCATGTGAAATATCTTGGTATACACCTTGATCGACGGCTTACTTGGACACACCACATTGACTCTAAGTTAACTCAAATGAAACTAAAATTAACTCAGGTACATTGGCTGATTGGTAGAAATTCAACCCTCAGTCTAGATTGCAAACTTTTGATATACAAGTCACTTTTGAAACCGATATGGTGCTACGGAATTCAACTATGGGGCACTGCTTCAGCTTTAAATGTCGAGAGAATCCAACGAAGGCAAAATAAAATCTTGCGATTAATAACATCGGTATATAAAAAAACTCAAATATACATCGTGATTTAAACATGCCACTAGTGATTGAAGAAATTGCAAAATATGCAGGCAAATATTTAACAAACCTCGAGTCACATCCTAATCCGCTTGCTCGTAATTTTGAACTTTACTGGACAAATCCGCCTAAAAAAGAGGGATACAAGGGCTCTTATACTCAACACTCCAGATAGGACTGCTTGAAAATAATTTTTATTTTTCCTTTCTTTTGATTATCACTACTTATGTATTATTTATAACTATCTCTAAATTTATGTCCGACAGTGGTCGGGCCTAATAAATATATTTTAGATTTAAGATTTGAATACTTATTGTTAGTTCATATTTGAAGATACAATAAATAAAAAAAATATGTATTAAAAAAAAATAAAAAATCTGTAGTTCAGGGAAGTTGTACAGCATTGTCTTGGTTATGCTTTGACATCTCGTTGAGAAAATTTATATTGGGTTTTCTTTTCCCTTCTAGTTCCGGCTTTGAACTAGAATTAATTTTACACTTTGTTTTCGTTGACAAACAATAGTGGATATGCTAACTTTTAAAGTAAATAAATAATAATAATAATAAATGAATCTTACTCTAGCTTAAATACTAAAAATACTTGTACTATGACAAAGAAAAATACAATTGACCCACTTCACTAATATTTTGTGTGCCACACTTCTGGTCAGAAAAAATGCTAATTACTTAATATTCGTGACGTAAATAAAAGCATTCATATTACCTTTCGTTAAGTGTAACAAGATATTATTTTAGTAGTAGTTCAATAATATTTAATTTTCTTTGTACACTATGTACCATAAGTATGTATACACTACAATTGACTCATCGAATTTATTTCTTATATTTCACCTTATAAACTGATTCCTTGAATTCAACGTATGCTGATCATTAGCTTTTTGAATTAAAAGTACCATTTCATTAAAGCGTAGAAACGTTACCTTGCATCCGTAATTCATTATAAAACAAGGAACTTAAATCATTCATTGAAATCATTCATTGAATAAAGTTAAACTCAACGCACATTACTTAAAATTAAAAAGAATACATTAAAACAATTTTGACTTTCATGAAAATTATTAATTTTTTTTTGATATGTAAACATCTAGACGCTAGGGGGTAAAAATCTTTTTCACAATACAATCACAAATTTTGAGTAAGATCGTCATCACATCGCATTATGCAGTATGAGTGTATTAGTGTTTGAAAGAACCCTGCAGTCAGACTGGGGCCAAATGTCTCTATGTCAACACTAAATTTCTAGTAGTAGGTACATTGTCTACAATTTCTTTTCTATTCGTCAGTATAAAAGAAAGAGAGACAACAAATGTGGTCTATTTCTGGTAGCTTTTGCAACAACTTGTCAATATTCATACAATTGTATGTACGTAAGGTATAGAAATATACCACTAAATGTCTGGTTGGTATGTCTCCATGTTCCCATAAGAACTATGTATTCACTATCTAGTCAATTGTTTTAGTGTTACTAGTAGATTTTCAATGACAAGCACATGCTAAATGTCTATAGCACAAAGTATTGTATGGGGATTAATTAGAGAGTAGTACTGGTGACAAAGTCAAAAGCGACTCAGTACATTTTCACCATCGACATTTCCTTCAGGGAAGCAACAAAAACTTTTTTACAATACAATCACAAATTTTGAGTAAGATCGTCATCACATCGCATTATGCAGTATGAGTGTATTAGTGTTTGAAAGCAGCAACACAAACTTATTTAAAATATTGTAAATACATAGGAATTTGCTGTTTTTTGTTTGTTTTATTTAACTTGATAATTGTTTTCTTTTAATTGCAATGCGTACACAACAACAGTAACAGCAACAACTAAACGATGAACAACAGGAATTAAAAAGTAAAAGTAAAGGCATTTACCATAGATGGGCACTTTGCAGTACTACTGAAATATCAGAAAAATAATTTTTTAACCAGTACATTTTTACTGATTACTAAAATTTGTTTCTACAATTTTTATAAAGTGCCTAAATGATTTACTATATGATGAGGTGCATTGCATTTTCAGTAATCAGTAATGCCCGTATTCATAATGAAATTTTACCAAGTGGCTAAATATGTTTCATACAAATATTAAAAAATTTGAATAAAAAAAACTTTGCCACTTGCTACAATTTTATTATAAATACGGCCCTACGATTTTACTGGTAATGCAAATTAAATTTCATTATCAGTAAAAATTTACTGAATTTTTTCAGTAAATTTACTGCTTGCTGCAATTTGTAATGCAATATATATATACTGCAGTGTTCCCATTTACTAACCAAATAAGTTAAATTAAACAAACAAAAACCAGCAAATTCCTATGTATTTACAATATTGAAAGTTTTGATACTTTTAATTGATTATTTTAAATAAATATACTAAAAGCATAAGTACTCCCAACTTAAAAAAATTTTTCATTACTAGATGTTTACACATCTCCCCTGTGATCGGATTCACATTGCTTTTTATACCCTTTACCAAAAATAGAAAAGGGTATATATAGGTTTGTCATTCGGTGTGTAATTTCCATAATATGCATATGCGACCCATAAAATAAATATGTTCGGGATCCTTATTAATAGCGAAGATGAATAAACCATGTCCGTCCATCCGTCCGTCCGTCTGGTGTACGTGAAATCGGTTTTCCAAAGCTCTTAGAAGAGCTAGAGACTTCGGTCTTTGACTGGTGTGTCAGACATAGTCCAAAATAGATTGGTATTGAAAATCAGCAAAATCGAGCATTTGGTTTCAGAGCTGGAAAACTTAAACTTGATTTTGCCATAGAAAAGTAACTAAATTTCAGTACGAATAAAACTTGTATTAACAATTTAAAGTTCAATTAGTGTTTTATTTTTCATTTAGCCTTGTAAATACTTTTATTGTTATCCGATGGATTTCTAATTGTATAAGGATGTAGAAAAATAAAATGAGTTCAGCTGAATATAAATTATTTGCTGGGTTTTGTATCAGTTTCAAAGCCTACTAAGCTTATTTTTTCTTTTGTGATTTTCAAAAATATTGTTATTTTATGAATTCTCATATAGTTTTTGAAAGTCTGTGCATAAAGTAAGAGGTGTGTTGAAAATTGTGGTTGAAGTCTACTGATGATTTGGTTCAAGCGCCAATGAAATACGTATATAGACATGCTAAACTACCAGCAAATAAATTTCAATTATTGAATTTAAGAAAATTAAAAAAATAAAAAGAAACGTTTCCAGGGTTGGGAACTTTGATTTTTTTGTTATATAAAAATAACCTACTAAAACTAATTTTTCATTTTTATCTATAAATTCAACATATCTTACATACTTAAAAGAAAAATATTGGTGTAAGAAATCAGAAAAATCTAAAATTATGATTCCAGGCTTGGGAAACTTACACTTATTGTGATATATAAAATTAACTAGGTCTAATAATTTTTTTTATATTCTAATTTATATATATATATATATATATATATATATATTATATTTTGGAAAAGAAAGTTGGGTATAGAAAATTAGAAATTTATATATATATATATATATATATATATATATATATATATATATATATATATATATATATATATAAAGGAAAGGAAAGTTGGATATATAAAATTAGAAAAATTAAATCCACAGTTCCACAGCTGAAAAATTTAAACTTTTTACGGTTCCGTACACCAAAGGTGAAAATGAACCCTATTGTTTTCCGTCCGTCTTTCACAGGCTATTTTCTCGAGAACCGTTAGAGCTACGGTACTGAAATTTGGACAGACCTTTGGTCGCTACAACAGAAGTAAACGAAAATTAAAGAGTGTTCCAAAACGAGCAAAGACAAATGTTAAAATCCCATGTAATATCTATATATAAATAGGCAAGTGAAAAAAGTTAAGAACCATTTTAAACTCAACGTATTCGCTTAATTTTTTTTTGTTAGATAGATTGACAGTAGGAGCAGTGCAGAATATATTTTTTCTTCTACATTTTTTGTCTAAGATAGTTAAAAACAGTTAAGAATATTAGAAGAGATCGACCGAAGGCGTTTTTTTTTTGGCCGAAGCCGAAGCCGAACTTCGGCTAAAATCCTAAACTTCGGCCAAAGCCGAAGCCGAAGCCGAATGTTTTAAATTTTAAAAATGATACTTGTTTTTTATGAATTTAGAAAAAAGTTTGCTTTTTTGAGATCACTGAAATAGCTGTAATATCTATTGGATGCATAACAAGAAAAATAAAACTATTTTGCAATTTCTAGATTGCTTTTTCATATGATCACTCACAAGAACGTCCAAGTAAAAGAAAATAGAAAGCAACAGGGTTGTATTTCAAAGCAACCCTTTCAAAACGTTAAACACAATAGAAACTGTCGGCGACCAACGACCAAAAATAATGTTATTTTTCAAGCTTGGAATGAAAAATATTCGGCTTCGGCTAATCGGCCGATTTTTGCCGTAGACCAAATGTTGGCCGATTACCAATTTTTGGCCGAAGGCCGAAGCCGAAGCCGACTAATCGGTCGAACTCTAAATATTAGCCAATCATAAAGCCATGATTTCTCTTTCTCTCTTAATTTGCTAAAAAAAATTACAACAATTTGGCTTGGCAACTCCATAAACACTCAGAAGGAAAAACGTATTTTATTTGTTCATTCTATTCTTCCATTCAACGATTATTGCTGAAACTAATTAAATTTGGATATTTAAATAACGAGTGGTACTGTATTATTTTTCTTTAGATGCTTAAAAATAATATATTTTTATACCCTTTACCAAAAATGGAAAAGGGTATATATAGGTTTGTCATTCCGTGTGTAATTTCCATAATATTAATTTGCGACCAAAAAAATATATATATTCTGGATCCTTATGAATAGCGAAGACGAATAAGCGATGTCCGTCTGTCCGTCCGTCCGTCCGTCCGTCCGTCCGGTGTACGTGAAATCGGTTTTCCGAAACTCCCAGAAAAGCTAGAGACTTCGTTCTTAGACTGGTGTGTCAGAAATGGTCCAACTTAGATTGGTATTGAAATTCAGCAAAATCGAGCAGACGGTTTCAGAGCTGGAAAACTGAAACTTGATTTTGCCATATAAAAGGCACTACCGAAAACAAATTTTTATTTTTTTTTAATAAATAAATCTATTTTGCACTTCAGTACGACCAAAATTGGTATTTTAAATTAAAATAATATTAAAAAAATTAAAACGACGTTTCCAGGGTTGGAAAACTTTAACTTTTTGTGTTATGTAAAATTAACTATGCAGGGTATTTTCTCGAGAACCGTAAGAGCTAGAGACCTGAAATTTGGACACAGTGTATAGACCTATGGCCGCTACAACAAAAAATACATGAGAATTGGAAATTAAAGGGTGTTCCAAAGCGAGCAACAAAAAATGTTAAAATCTCATGTAATATACATACAATTGAATGTATGTATGTATATACACTTGAAATTTGTAAGGTTAGTGTATTTGTATACAGACTACAAAAATTAACACTAAAATTTCAAAAAATTTAAATTAAAGGGTGTTCCATCAGTTAATGCAATTTTGACTATGCAATTTTGACAACTTGCTGTATCTTGGAAACCGTAAGAGCTAAACTCTTGAAATTTTCAAAAACGGTAAAACTAAAAATCAAAAAATTATAAAATCGCCAAACCAAAAAAAATCGCCAAAAAGCAAAAAAAATCGCCAAAATGAAAAAAAGCACCAAATTAAAAAAAAATGTCTACGACTAAAATAAATTGCGAAAAACCCGAAAAATTGCTAAAATGAAAAAAATCGCCAAAATGAGAGAAAATCGCCCAAATTAAAAAAAAACGTCAAAATGAAAAAAAATCGCCAAAACGAAGAAAAACCCAAAAAAAGCAGAATAAAATCGCCAAAATGAAAAAAACCCCAAAACAGGAAAAACTCGCCAAAAACAAAAAAAATCGCCGAAACGAAATAAAGCACCAAATTAAAAAAATGTCTAAGACTAAAATAAATCGCGAAAAACCGGAAAAATTGCTAAAATGAAAAAAAAAATTGCGAAAACGAAAGAAAATCGCCAAAATGAAAAAAAACGCCAAAATGAAAAAAAACTGCGTTACAAAATGGCGCCCGAGCAGGGACTCGATTCCAAGGACGAATCTTGTGGAAAATCTATGCCCCCGACCACCAAAGAACTTGGATCGACCCATCAACACAGTAACGAAACTACGCTTAACTCAGATATGCTACAAATCGATTCGTTAGGTTGGATATATCTATTGAAAAAGGACAAACTAATTGAAGTGTGCCGACAACAGGGAATTCATGTTACGGATAAAGCGACTGTCGACCAACTTCGTCGTCAATTAGGGGAACTTATCCGAACAAAACGTCAGAGAGCTTCGTCGGAGAACCTCCTTCAGTCCTTAGAAGAGGAAGTTTTACGAAGAGAATGTGACCTTGCCTTGAATAGTACTACTAGAGACGTATCCGTGGCAGTCCCGACCACAATAAGTCGAAGCACACCCGCTACTACTACGGATGTCGAAGTTATGGCCACAGTGCGAAGGTGGAATCTAACATACAGTGGTGGGGAAGATCTCATGGAATTCGTGGAACGATTGGAAGAGCTCGCTGAATGCTACGGATTCAACCGCAGCCGGTTGTTATTCTCACTACTGGAGATCCTCAAAGATCGGGCCCTACAGTGGTATCGAGTGAAGCGACAATCACTTCATACGTGGGACGACTTCAAGAACGAGGCCGCCCGTTTCTTTCTCCCAAAACGTCATCTCGCCCACTTAGAAGAGAAAATATATCATCGTAAACAAGGGTACAAGGAGAAGGCTAAGGACTATATCATGTCCTTACAAGCCCTCATCCGACAGCATCCCGAGTTGCGCCAATCAGACCATACCGACCGTATTTATGATGGGCTCAGATGCGAGTACAAACTGTATGTTAGGCGTAGTGATTTTCGGTCATTAGACGACCTGATGGACTTGACAGACGAATACGAACTACTTCGCAAAGAAGAAGCCAGGCAAAAAAAACCACAACCAAACCACTATATTCGGGAGAACAAGCGACGGGCACGTTGTTGGAGGTGTAAGGAAATTGGACACTTGCGGGGACAATGTCCAAATAAAAACGACACGAGCTCTCACCAGCAAGAACAACGGAAAAAAACCCGAAAAGTTGTCGCACCGCCAATTGACTAAGTCATGTAACTATTCCGATGGGCGTTATTATACAACCGCCATAATCTGCAATACGGCGGTCAGGGCACTCATTGATACGGGGTCCACGTTAACATACATCGGCAAAACGGTCCGGCAGCTATTAGAAACTGCGGGAATCTCAGCCCGCAGGTATCATAGGACGGTACAATTAGCTGACGGCACTTGTATACCAACCGTTAAAGTATACCCCGTAAGTGTCAAAATAAACGGAAAGACCACAAAATTATTATGTTCGGCACTTGACAGCTTAGCCGAACCTTTGATTTTAGGGATGGACTACCTACATAGACGGGAAGTAAAATTGAGTATAGATGGTATGCACCTCACGCCAACCAACATTCGTCCTACCCCTGCCGCATCTAAGCTGCACTCGATCACAGAAAGAAAGTATCTGTCAGAGGCCGAAGAGTATCAATTACAGACAATTTTGTCCTCCACGAAACTCGCCTTCGAGACGATAAAAGGATCATGTACAGCAGGGGAACACACCATCCATATGAAGCATAACCGCCCTATAAAACAGCGATATTACCCTCGAAATCCTGCTATGCAGGCTGTCCTAGACCAAGAAGTAGACGAACTCTTACAGTCGGGCCGCATAGAACCATCTCGAAGTCCATATAGCTCCCCAGTAGTTCTGGTGCGAAAAAAACAAGGTACATGGCGAATATGTATAGATTTTCGTCAAATAAATGCGGCATCCGAACCTGACGCATATCCACTACCCCAAATAAACTCAATATTAGATCAACTTCGGGAGGCTAAATTTATCTCCACAATTGATTTAAAGAACGGCTACTGGCAAATCCCTCTAAACCCCGAGTCTCGCCCTTTCACTGCATTTACCGTACCTGGACGCGGGCTCTATCAATGGAGGGTAATGCCCTTCGGGCTCCATTCAGCTCCTGCCACTTTCCAAAGAATATTAGATTCTATCATCGGACCCGAGTTGCATCCTCGAGCTTTCGCCTACTTGGACGATATTATCATACTGGGGCAAACGTTCGACGAACACTTGGCAATGCTGAAGGAAGTTTTTTCGCGATTATTAAAAGCCAAACTACAGATAAATTTTGAAAAATGTGAATTTGTCCGAACCAGTCTCAAATATCTAGGCCACGTTGTCTGCTCAAAAGGCATCCACACCGATCCGGCAAAAATCGAAGCTATACAACTTATGGAACCGCCAAAAACGATTCGAGAGCTTCGACGGATACTGGGGGTCGCATCGTGGTATCGTCGTTTTATTTCGTATTTTTCAACTTTAGCCGAACCTATGACAAGGTTACTAAGAAAGAAAATACCGTGGAAATGGGGGCCAGAACAAGAGCTCTCCTTTACCACCTTAAAACGACGGTTGACCGAAGCACCCATATTAAGTTGTCCAAATTACGAGTTACCTTTCTTCTTACAAACCGATGCCAGTAAAAAAGGTTTAGGAGTAGTCTTATACCAACGCCAAGGCGAGCTAGAAAAGGTAGTAGCATATGCCAGCCACACTCTTAATGATTTAGAACGAAAATACTCTGCCACGGAACAAGAGTGCTTGGCCGTACTGTGGGGAATACGGAAAATGAGACCCTACCTCGAAGGGTACCACTTTACGGTAATAACGGATCACCAATCGTTGAAATGGTTACACACGCTTCAAAACCCATCAGGACGGCTAGCGCGTTGGGCTCTCGAAATCCAACAATATGATTTCGATATTGAATATCGCCGAGGGAAGCTTAATATAGTGGCTGATGCATTATCTAGAAGTCCGCTACCCGACGAAAGTTCAATGGATCCTGTCGCCACCATGACCAGAATCAAGAAAGATTGGTATCAAACTAGACTACGTAAACTTCGAGAATGCGCCACTTCCATGCCCGATTATCAAGAAGTCGAAGGTCGTCTTTTTAGACACATACAGCCAAAAACTATAATGTCTGGAGCCCCTCAATGGAAACTATGTGTACCACCTAATAACTTAACCCAAATATTATCTGAGGTTCACGACGCAGTACCCGCCGGACACCTAGGAGTACATAAAACTACAAAGAGGGCACAAGAAAATTACTACTGGCCAGGTATGACTCGCGATATTCGACATTATGTACGATCTTGTGAAACGTGCGGCCGATATAAAGTCGAGCAAAAACAGAAATCAGGGCTAATGACCACCATGCCAAATTCTCATCCATGGGAAACTGTGTGTTTAGATTTTATTGGACCACTCCCACGTTCGTCAGCAGGACGAAGCTGGCTTCTTGTACTAGTTGATAAGTTCAGTCGTTGGGTCGAATTAGTACCTCTGCGAAGCGCAACCTCAACAGCAGTAATCACTGCGCTAAAGGAACGCATCATCTATCATTTTGGCTGCCCAAAATCTATTATTTCCGATAACGGGACACAATTTACTAGCAAAATATTCACTAATTTTCTATCCGAGTGTGGTATCGAACATAGACTAACCGCCCCTTATACTCCTCAGGAGAACCCTACGGAACGCGCCAATCGCGTAATAAAAACATTAATCGCACATAATTCTGAAGAGAATCATAGGCGATGGGACAACTTACTGAGTGAGATTGCTTTTGCCATAAATACGGCGTATCACGACTCCACCAAACAGTCTCCAGCCGAAATATTATTCGGAAGAAATACTCCGCCACCCAATCAACTTCGAAATAAAGGACCAACACCTCCTGAATCAATACCCCATCCCCCAGGGCCAAACGAATGGATGTATATCACGAAAATCGTGGCCAAAGCCTCCGAAAGGCAGAAACGCTACTACGACCTGTGCCACCGGGACTGGACACCTGCGATTGGTGATCGTGTTTTCAAACGTGAACATACTCTTTCGTCAGCTGCCGACCATGTTGCCAGTAAACTAGCTCCAAAATTTTCGGGACCACACGAAGTAATTGACAAACTCTCACGGAATATTGTCTTATTGAGAACCAATGCAAATAAACAACAACGCGTACACGTACGAGACTTAAAAGCTTATCAACCGCGCGAAACATAAAAAAAAAACAAAAAAAAAAAAAAAAACCCACATATATGTATATAATATTAATACTCGTAATATAAATTCATATGCAATACATAATTTAATACCGTTAATAATACCATCGCAACTGGTGGAAAAAAACAACACATTTCTAATTGAGCACTCTCTTTGATTCTGAAATACAACTAAAATAACAAACAAAGAAACAAAAATATATTATATTTGTATATATACATTAAACAGTTATGTATGCATAACAAAGGTAAATATGTACATATGTACATAAATGAAAAACTTAACTAAAAACATCAGTTCTAAAATGGAGCGACGTGCAACCAGACCAATTCCTCCTGGGAAAATAAAGGAATACCTGCGGAAAACCACGATGCCAAAGCCTATCCCGTCGTATCTCCCGCCTTTCGAAGCACGACCGAAGATACAAATTGTGGAGACTGCACCAGTGGCTAAATCCGGAAACCAGGCTGTGGACAAAGTAGCCAAAAAGTTTTGGGAGAAGGGTGTTGTAGATCCTATCCACAGTCTAACTCAACCTCCACCGCTCGTCCCCATTAGCCGGATAAAATCTCCAGATGTATCGCTCGATATTGCGCCAAAGCCATCAACTGATGATTATACTTTTCAAACCCCTACGAGAAGCTGTGCCAAACAAGTGGAAGAGGAGACATTGGAAGATATACTTCAGCTGAGTACCTCCGAGCTTAGCGACGATGATGCTGACGAATATCTATTTTCAGGAGTACAAGTTAGTGACGTAGCCAAACATCGTGGTGCATCCTATGTAATTTATCCAAAATGAAGGCCCAAAATACAAGTAAGGGTCCGAAACGGAACAGTACGACTCCGCTGTCAAGGGCGGACTAAAACGTTTAGCCTCAACAAGGATTAACACGATGTCGTTTTATTTTCGTTTTTTTTTTCATTCGGGGTTCATTGAAACTACCCACGTTTTTTTTATATATATAATTTTGTTGTGTTGTACATAAGACACATATATATAAGTACATAGGAAATGTTGTTATTTTTTTTTAAACTATTGGTCTCAATAGAAAGTATTAATTTCTGTTTAATAAAATATTTTTTTTCTTTCTCTTTTCTCGAAAGTAATTTTTTTATTTTTTTTTTCTTTTTTCTCGCTTTTTCTTTTTTTTTCCGAAAGAAAGAGGGGAATGTAACGTGCCGCCACAAAATTTTCTATGTCATATATTATGTTACGTACACCATGACTGCGGGGTATCTACCAACCCAATTAATGTAGGATACATCACTAATGGTTTATTCGCAGTTGTGAGTAAACATACATATTGACAAAATATACCTTAGAAGTCTCATCAAGTTAATCAGCGCAACAGTATAAGACTTCAAGCTTTATACTCAGTCGGAGAGCAAGGCACGATATCGTACGATTGTTTCTTGTTCCGAAGTACTTCTATGCATACTGTATTGTAGTTATTAACACTGTATTTAGTCGAGTGTACGATCTCCCGCATTATTCGTGCATTCATATTCTTAGTTATTAACTCTGTATCTAGCCGAGTGTACGATCTCCCGCATTATTCGTGCATTCATATTCGTAGTTATTAGCACTATATTTAGTCGAGTGTACGATCTCCCGCATTATTCGTGCATTCATATTCGTTGTTATTAACACTGTATTTAGTCGAGTGTACAATCTTTCGCATTATTCGTGCATTCATATTCGTAGTTATTAGCACTGTATTTAGTCGAGTGTACGATCTCCCGCATTATTCGTGCATTCATATACGTAGCTATTAGCTCTTAGTACCCCTTTCAGAAACACGATCAACATCAACCCGAAGCTAGGGGGCGGCTTATATTTGGATCCCGACAACAACCGAAGCCAAGTGGGGAAAACCATCGAGATTGAGACATAATTGTAGCTCAATATATATATATATATATATATATATATATATATATATATTCAATTAGTTAAGTTAGTTTAGTTTCGTAAATAAAGAATACTGTGTTAAATTAAATCAGAAAACAACCGACATCTCAGTGTTTTCATTTACAAAGGAAGCAGACATTTGGTAAGACCTTGGAACAGCTGACGCTTACCTCAGCTGGAAAATTAAACTGCGTTACAATGCCGATTAATGAAATTTTAAATTCATATTTAGTAGTTAAGAAAGTGGTTTAAGAGAGTGGTTTACCTTGGAGTCTATACATATGTATATTTGAATATAGTTTTTAAATTGTGTTTTAAATTCATCAAACTTTAAATATTTTCATCCCCATCGGGATAACTACCTTGTCGTGGTGTGGTGGCTTTACTACAGACTGTGGTCTATGTCTTCAACCCAGTACCATAGCTGACCTTTGAGGTTCCCCTATGGTACTGGGTGAAGACAACTGACTCTAAAGGTCTGTGAACCAAAGGTTATCCAACCCTAAACCGGGATGTGATGCGACCCGTGCCCATCGGATTTTTGCAGTCAGGGTCAATAGACTGTATTTGAACGGAGCCTTGCTGATACCTGGGCACCTCAGCAAGTAGACGACGCCCTCACCACGTTATCGGGGGCTATGACGTGGTGGCCTTTAAATCCCCCATAATCGTGGGTCCAAAATATGAAAAAAAATAATCAAAATAAAAATAATAAAACAATAAACAATACTGGGACCGGAGAACTGACGGTGCTCTCCAGAGCGGAACGACAGGGGACCGGTTTCACGCAACCGTCTGGCACGAGAAAACTCGTTCAGACGAAGGCTGCCGAGAATACTAGGCAGATAGTCGGTACATGCAGCAGTGCGAGCTCGGCCACGCCGGCTTCGACCAAGCATGTCCGACCATCAAAAATGAGGCATAACCAAAAAAGGTTATGCCTACGCATTGTAAAGACGTTGGGCACTCAAGACCCATCCAAACTGTCCGAGGAATAGAAGTCATCCCTTGGATGGGCAAAAGGTGTCCTTGAAAACATGGACACTCCTGATCCTCGTACTAGCGGTGCTAGCACGTCGTCAAAACCGTCTGGTAAAAGACTGCGATCGCCGGACGACAAACCATTGCCTAAGCGGCTAATAGTAATATTGGCGTTAGGTCGTTTAGTGAGGTTGCGAAAGACAACCTCATAATGGCCGTTGTCGACAGGGGAGATATGGATGGAACCATCCCCAAGGGCAAATGGAGTACTGTGGAAGCTAAGCTTGCAACCACGTCCTTACGGAGAATCCAGGCGTACCTCCTGTCTGTCGCGACGCAGGCTGGTATCAAGCCAGGGTCAAGCTGATGGCCTTTGGAGATCAGAGATCGGCGGACCTGTACAAGGTAGCTATCAGCAGGATGGGAGAGCCGTGGCCGGGGGCGAAGATCGATCTTGTCAACAAGAGCGACATTCCATCCCGACCACGTGCGCATGCGTGGATTCCGGCATTCCCAGACACTGCTGAAGCGGCGATAAAGTTGTTAAAGGACTGTAATCCCTCACTTCCAACCGGCAATTGGAAGATGGGGAGGTTCGGTGAGGCTGAGGGTGACAGACGTGGTATAATTATTATACTAAACGCTGAAACCCTCCCTCACTTGGCCAAGTCCAATAAGATTATATCGTATGCCTTTGGACAGGTTACGCTGAAGGTGTACAAAGGTGATCAGCCTCCAGTGACGGATAATTCCAAAACAGTGTGTGGAAACGCTGTGGAGGAAGAATCTGTAGAGGAGGAGAAGAAGGCCAGCTTGCGAGAATCTTCGGAAAAGGATGGCTACATTACATCTGAGTCTGAAATTCTCGGAGGCGCCTCAGGCCTGTTCGACGCTGATTACGGCGAAGACAGTGACCTTCTTCTTGAGACTGACGACGAGTCAGATAAAACGGTAGTGGAGATGGATTTTGTAGCGGATGTTGAACCTGCTGCAGATAAATCTCCACCACTCTAAAGCAGCCTCAGCTGCTCTTCAGCTTCGCATGCAGACATGCGAAGTTGACATAGTCCTGATCCAAGAACCCTGGATTAGTGGTGGAAGGGTTTGCGGACTAAGGACCAAGGATTTTAAGATGCTAGCCGTCAAGAATGAAGGTAACAATAGAACATGCATCTTGGCAAGGAACCACCTTAATACATTTTTATTATCTAACTTCAGCGGCAGAGACATAACGGCGGTTAGCGTGGAAGTCGGCGATACATGCTACTGGCTGGCGTCGGTGTACTGCACTCACGACGATCAAGGCCCTCCACCGTCGGTAGTGGTGAGAAGATTTGTGGATGCGGCGGTAAACGCTGGACACCATATCATCCTGTGCTGTGATGCCAACGCACATCATACTATCTGGGGAAGTGCGGATACTAATGAAAGAGGTGAGGAACTTTTAGAATTTGTAGTTAGTACTAACCTTAACATTTGTAATAGAGGTCAAGAACCTACTTTTATAACAAGGAACAGACAGGAAGTTCTGGATGCTACCTTTTCTTCTGATTCGGTAGCTGATAGGATCATGAATTGGCGTGTGCTTCAGGAACATTCCTTTTCTGATCATAGGTTTATTGAGTTTGGTATCAGGGAGCGGGAACCAGAGGTAGAAATCTCCCGGAATATTAGGCAGACAAACTGGCGTCTGTATAGGTCTATTTTTTCTAGACAATTAGGAGCGATTGGAGACTCGTCACTTCTAGAAACTTCTGACTTATATTGTGAGGTTCATAATATTACTACAATCTTTAGATATGCAAGGGAGTCGTCTTGCCCTTTGAATAAGCCAAGGGGGAAAAAGAAACCACCTTGGTGGAATAATGAGTTGCAATTGTGCAATAAGGCTAAATCATCCAGAAATGAATTGGACTGGATAGCTTATAAGGGTAAATTAAAAGAGTATAAAAAGCAGATGAGAATTGCTAAAAATACAAAATGGAAGAAGTTTTGTGAAAATATTGATAATATTTCAGAAGCCTCTCGCATGAGAAAAATCTTGTCCGCTACTCCCTGCACCCTGAGATATTTGAAGAATCCCAATGGGACGTGGACTACATCCAGCGAGGAGTCGTTAAGAACCCTGCTGGACACTCACTTTCCGGGTAACTCAGTGTCTGAGATTCAGACATCTGATCCTTACCCCATACCTGCGGAAAATATATCTGACATAGTCAATATGCAGACATTAAATTGGGCTCTGAGAAGTTTCAAGCTTTACAAGTCACCAGGACCCGACGGTGTCATACCGGTCGAGATATGGAAAGTATCGAATCTCATAGCCCCAAGGCTACTGAGAATTTACACCAGTTCTCTAAGACTGGGTTATGTTCCTGACAAGTGGAGGGAAGCGAGAGTGGTCTTTATAAGTCTATCATCCTTTCTTCTGAAAGTATTAGAAGGGATGGTTGATCATTATATCCGCAAAACCATCAATGATAAACTACTTTCCCCGCATCAACATGCATATCAAACGGGAAAGTCAACAGAATCGGCTCTACATGAGCTGGTTGGTACAATAGAGAAATCTCTTTCTGTAGGTGAATACGCCTTTGTGGCCTTCGTGGATATAGAGGGGGCTTTTAATAATATATCTCCAGATGCGATAATTGAAGCATTGTCGAATTTGGGGCTTGGTGCGGGATTGTGTAAGTGGGTTCAGAATCTACTAACTCACCGCAGGATAAATGCGGCTCTAGGAGCTTCTAGACAGACCCGCTTTTTAAATAAGGGTACACCACAGGGAGGAGTTTTTTCGCCACTTTTGTGGAATCTAACTCTAAATCCTGTGCTACTATCTCTAGAATCGCGGGGTTGCAGAATCGTGGTTTATGCTGATGATGTGGCAATAGCTGTAAGAGGAAACTTCCTCACAACTCTAAGGGACATCCTACAGGATGGTCTTTTACATTTAACAAAATGGGCGGAGAAACAAGGGCTCGCCGTTAATCCTAATAAAACGGAACTAGTCCTTTTCTCTAGGAAGTATAAGATACCTGATTTCCGACCTATCACACTTAATAATACGGAGATAAAAGTGCCCAATACTGCAAAGTATCTTGGTGTTATTCTTGATTCAAAACTGAGTTTCAAAGCAAATATTCTAGAGAAAGTGAGAACAGCAACAATATCACTGTCTCTATGCAAAAAATCCATTGGAAAGATTTGGGTCTTACCCCAAAAATTGTTCACTGGATCTATACTGCAGTAGGACGTCCAATTCTCATGTATGGCATAATCGTGTGGTGGCCATCCCTGGAGAAAAAGACGTATCTATACATCTTACACAAGGTGCAAAGACTCGCATCCTTGTATGTAACCAGTGCTATTCGCACCACTCCTACGGATGCACTGGGGATGCATCTTCATCTACTACCATTAGATCTAGTAAGGAAAGAGGTGGCAACGACCTCGGCAATCCGTCTTCGATGTACCTCTCTGTGGAACGGAAATGGAACCGGCCACTGCAGAATACTCGATGATGAAGTTAGGGGATGGAGGATTGACCAAACCTCCCCTGCTCTACTACACGAACGTCTTTATAAAACCTGGATACCATCCACAGAATTGTGGATGAATGGAACTCCAGGTAGAAGAAAAAGTGTTGATTTTTATACGGACGGCTCCAAAACACAGGCAGGTGTGGGCTATGGGGTCTATTCGAGGGCTTTAGGTCTTCGTATTGCACGGCGACTTCTGGATCACTGCAGTTTCTTTCAGGTAGAGTCCTTGCTATAAGAGAAGTTGCGAATTGATTGAGAGTGAATGTCACTTCAACGACTTTGATTAACATTTACACCGATAGTAGAGCAGCTATTATGGCCCTAGAATCCCCGCTTCTAAGAACAACAACAGCCCTCGACTGCCGATCATCTCTAAATGAGATGGCAGTTTGATATTAGGATCATCTGGATCCCGGGGCATAGAGGCTTCCAGGGGAACTCTAGGGCTGACGAGCTTGCTAGAATTGGGACAACCTTACAGGTTTCACCGGATTTGAAACGTGTAGGTCTACCCCTACTCTCTTGCAAACTCAGACTTAGGCGCAAGACAGAGGAAGAACCGAATAGAAGGTGGGTCACTAGAAATGACTGCGTGATCACAAGGCAGTTATGGACTCACCTAAATTGAGAAGGTACGGATTACCTAATTTCGAAGAATAGGAAACAAATTTCGGTTCTATTAGTATCCGTGTTAACCGGGCACTGTCTCATAGGTAGGCATGCACAACGGCTTAGGGTTGAACACAACGACTTTTGCCGCAGCTGCCAAGACATCGATGAAGAGGAAAGCATAGAACATTTCTTTGTCACTGCCCTGGACTTGCACGAAAGAGAATGGACACAATGGGCGCTCTTGAATTCAGGGAACTTTCTGACGTTGCTAGTGTTGAACTTCAACGTATTAGTAGCTTTATACTGAGCCCTGGATGGTTCGACGGTGGGGACTCCGCATAAGCAGAGTCTCCGTGGCATCACAATGGACCAAAACGGTCTAAGTGAGTCCGGCTTTCTGACTGCCACCTCTACCTAACCTAACCTAAATATTTTCATTCTATTCTCCACCTCTGTGCGTTAATGGTTGATTTTCAACCGCTGGGCGAACACTAGTACATAGAATTGTATGTATATAAACTTGAAATTTGTAAAGTAAGTGTATTTTTATACAGACTACAACAATTAACACTAAAATATAAAAAATCTAAATTAAAGGGTGTTCTATCAGTTAATGTAATTTTGACTATATAATTTGAACAACTTGCTGTATCTTGGAAACCGTAAGAGCCAAACTCTCGAAATTTTCAAAAACGGTAAAACTAAAAAATTCCAAATTTATAAAATCGATAAGCCGATAAAAAATCGCCAAAAAACCAAAAAAAAAATCGCCAAAACGAAAAAAAACGCCAAACTAAAAAAAATTTCTTAAACTAAAATAAATCGCGAAAAACCGGACAAATCGCTTAAATGACAAAAAAATCGCCAAAATGAAAAAAAATCTTCAAAATGAAAAAAAAACTCCAAAAACCGTAAAAATCGCCGAAACGAGAAAAAAGTGACAAATCTAAAAGAAATCTTTTAAACTGAAAAAAAAACAATAACGCCATATTAAAAAAATTCTGAACCCTTCATAGTTAAAGTCGCACTTTACTGAATTTATTTGATATTAAAAGTAACTAAATAACACTAGTATTTTTCTTATTTATTTTTTTCTTGACATATTTTTATATGTTTCAAAGAACAAGATTGGTATAAGGACCGAAAAAATCCAAAAGGATGATTCCAGCGTTGGGAAAAGTACACATTTTTGTTATATAAAACTAATTAATTAAAGCTAGTTATTTATTTGGTAATTAAATATATTCTATATTTTAGAAAAAAATAAATTTTTGATCGTATTAAAATCAGAAAAACTTAATTATTCCAGAGTTGGAAGTTGAAAAAACATTTTTTCAGTTAAAAATATTTCATGTTTTAGGAAGTGCTTTGCTCAAGCGAATTCTTTAGTCGAAAAAACCGAGAGGTCACTTACTAAAAATTGGACTATAACAAAAAATTATAAATTTTATCACAAAACAAATATCTGAATACTACATATACATACGTTGGTAAAGGGTATATAAGATTCAGCACAGCCGAATATAGCACTCTTATTTGTTTTATTTATAAAAATAATTAACATGTTCTTTAAATTGATCATGTTCATTATTTAATTCAACGAATAAGATCAAGAAATCGTTTCAACGTACAGTTCATATATGAACAAATACATAAATTTCATTTTTGGATTTGAGTGAATATTTATTTTAATAAAGACATTTTAAAGAAAAATGTCGCTGAGTATAAATCAATGAACATGAGTTTGATTGAGTTGATTGGTTCTATGTTACTCAAGGGCACTAAAAAGTTTTACGACTGCTTCTAATAAAAGATTGTTTTTAATATTTACCTAATTTTTTACATATAAATGCATGTTTGATACATTCTATTATTGTTAATTTCAAAGTGTGAGAGCTGTTTGAGACTTGGCTAATGATGAAAAATTCCAATACAAATTAATTTGTAATGTGTAAACATAAGGGTTTTTTCTCGGGATTTCCCGTCCCAGAAATTCCCGGGAATTCCAGTTTTAAAATTTCGTCTCGAATGGAATATGTATTTGATGGTAGACATATAGATTTTGAAAAATTAGCATTGGATCAACGAACTAGTAAAGAAATTGACGACGCTAAAATAAATACCAGTCTTCAGCTTAAACTCGTACCAGTACTGGGCTCTCGATCTACAGTATGGTGTGATGTTTCTAACAATATCGTACGACCCTATATTACGGTAGAGTTCAGAGAACAAATATTCAAATCGATACATAATATGTCCTATCCTGGAAAAAAAAGCAACTGTAAAAATTATCACTGAACGGTTCGTGTGGAAGGATATGAAAAAAGATATTTGCAGAATGGCTAAGGCGTGTATATCTTGTCAGAGATGTAAAATAGTAGGGCATAATAAAAGCATATTGCAACGTTTTATAGGTCCGCTGCCAACTTCTAATGAACAAAAATATTGCCTGACTTCTGTGGACCGATTTATTCGGTGGCCAGCAGCATTCCCAATGAAGGACATAAGTGCTGAAGCAGTTGCCCAAGCATTTTTACATGGCTGGATAGCACAATTTGGAATGCCCAGCGCGATTACAACAGACCGTGACTGACAGTTCGAATCAACATTATTGTCACCCTCAAGCCAACGGTTTGGTAGAGCGTATGCATCGTTCGCTAAAAAGTGCTATAGAATGTCACACTTCGAGCGATTGGTATGACAGTTCACCTTTTGTACTCCTAGCACTACGAGCAACCATAAAAGACGACCTTAATGCTTCTCCTGCTGAAATGGTTTATGGCTCAACTTTAAGATTACCATGTGAATTTTTCGAAAAAACTTCAGATGAGTATATTGGCAGTGATTTCGTAAAAAACCTACGCAACATCATTAGTGAATTAAAGCCTGTTCCAACGTCTCAACACTGTGTAAATAAAGTATTCGTGCAAAAAGAACTCAAAAAATGTTCACATGTATTTCTTCGGGATGATACAGTTCGTGCACCATTGAAACCACCGTACGACGGTCCGTACGAAGTCTTGAGTAGGAACAACAAATTCTTTACTATAAGAGTTGGAAATAAGACAAGAAATGTGAGTATTGATAGAGTAAAAGCAGCATTTATTAATGATTACGGAAACTTAAATGTTCTAAAGGAGAGGTTAACATCTGATAAAACTCAAAACAGAAAAGACGCAATCTATGAATGCAACAAAAACCACGTCGGACGAAATTGTTCAACCTACCAGCACAAATAGTAGAGGCCGAAAAATTCAAATTCCAAAAAGATACGTACATTTTACAATGTAACTGAAGGGGGAGTGATGTGGCGCATAAGTCATGCAACTATATGACCCAACTTGCAACGCTAGTTTTCGATATGTGGCAGCACTGAAATATGATTGAAGGACGACAACTCTGAAAAAAACCAAATTTTAACGAATTTTGATATTGTGAGAAGAACGCCTAAAAAAGATAGCTAATAAAAAACAAAAAAATCATTTTACTATTACAGTATATAATAAACTGTTTTATTTAATCATCGTCATACAAACTCCATAAGCTTAAAGTTGAGTATAAACCCAGAAGCGATACTGAAAAAGGTAACATATTCGCTGAACATTTAAAATACGTATTTACCCCAAGCACATGTACTGGTGTTGTTGATTTGCCGAGTGTAGTCGCTCTACCTCCTCAACAAATAAAGTTTAAGACGCATGAGGTACAAAAACTAATTGCTAAACTCAACCCGAAGAAAGCTACGGTTTTTAATGGAATTAGTAGCCAGAGGGGTTATTATGCATTTCGATTCGAAAAGAAAACTGTTCGAAATTTTATGTTATTAAGATTACAATTCGAACACATTTCCGTTCGATTCGGATTACATAATAAACCCCTGATGCTAATTAACTTGCCTCTTGTTGCAATTAAAATCCTGTTATTCGTTTTTAATGCCATTTTACGAGGAGTATTATGCAAACAGCTGGAAGCTTGCCAAGGTTGAAATGATTCCAAGGCCGTGGCAAAGATCTTACCAAGGCAAATTGCATACCGGACCACAAATTTTGTCTTAGAAGTCAGCATAGCACCATTGAAAAACTCATAGATTGCTTCAATTTATAAGAAGAACATTTGATGAAAATAAGTATTGTTTTGCGCTCTTTATCGACGTTTCTCAAGCATTTGATAAAGTGTGGCATGAAGCCCTAATTTTAAAATTGAAGACATACTGTTGTGGAAGATTACTTTATAAGTATGCCTGAAACTATGTCATTCGTTGTGCCACAGGATTTATACTTGTGATATGCCATCGGCTCCATGGTATATAAAAAATTCAAATATACATCGTTATATAAATATCACACTAGTGAGTGAAGAAATTGCAAAATACGCAGGCAAATATTTAACTAAACGTGAGTCACATCCTAATCCGCTTGCTTGTAATATTTTTAGCATGTATTTAAAATAAAACATATATTGATGCTTTAAGCAGGAACATAACAGTTATAAGGGAAATGGCGAGAAGTTTTTATAACCATTAACATATATTTAAATAATGGTTATAATCGTAACCAATATAGGTGAGAAATATTTTTTTGCTATAAATAACGACGAGTATTACAGCAACAAAAAAATTTTTTGGTTACCAATGACCATTGTCGAAATTAATTTTATTTTTCGGTTATCGCTAGACGAATACATATCGTATTTTGGATGTAATCGATGCATTTCTAAGTTGGTTTTAGGGCAAGATGTTGAAATTTCTCTGGAAAAGTTAACAAAGCGGTCATACTAATATATATTTATCTCTCAATAATGGTTAATAATAACCTAAAGTAGATAATGGTTATTTTCTAGTAGCCTTTTCCTCAAAACAAAAACATAACAATTATTTTCGGTTCCCGGTTTTAAAGTAATTTATTGAAATCATTATTCTCTTTTTCTGTTTTTAATGAAATTGTTTTACATGGAAAAATCAATTGTATGGACGTTTTTTAAGATTAAATCTACTGATCTGTTTTTTGATCGAGTATTTTTATACCCTTTACCAAAAATGGAAAAGGGTATATATAGGTTTGTCATTCCGTCATATATAAATTCTGAGTCCTTATTTTCCTTTAAAATATTAATAAACACAGTTAGCAGTAAAACAAATATTTTTTATTTTTAAAATTAAAAACAAAATAATAACTAAACAATTAAAATTAATTAAGATAAAAATGAGATCAAATAAAGATAAACGAATTAATTCATTGCAAAAGAAATATTTTTGTTAAAATGAAGACAAGAAAAAAACACAAACACACTAAAATATAACAATTCAATCACAATTTGATATATGGACCATATGTATGTATACATATGTATGAGAAATTACTTACATTTACAACTTAAAGAGAATCATCTTCCTCTAAAATGCCTTTTGAAGACAATTCCAAAATGTCTTTGACATATGATGTAGAGGAACTCTGTTTTCTTTGTGATTCTTGTTTTAGTTTTCGCATTAAGCACTGGATCTGCCAAGCAGCATCATCTTGATCTTCAGGACTAATTGCTTCCATTGTTTCCACAACAATAGCCCCTATCCAAGCGAATTTCTTTTCCGTCCTTCTCGCTGCTAAAACGTTTTTAAAAACATCTAAGTCTTTGCGGAATTCCTGCACTGCCTCTGATTTCTATAAAATTTAAATATTTGATTTTTAATAATTAAATACTACCTTTTATAAAAGTAAATCGTTTTCATCTGCAGTCAACTTAAAATATAAAATAAATAAAAAATAAATAAATAAATTTCAAATTAAAATAAACTTGACAATATGTCGAATAATAAATTTCTTAAATATAAAGTGTAGAGGAAGAATGTAATTAAATAAATAAGTACTTTTTACAAACAAACATAAGTACATACTTCTTCAATTGTAACCACCTGTGCTATTTCATTGCTGCTGCAGGAATGACATTATGCAATGTCATCTATTTTAAACTGAAAGTACAACATAAATTTAAAAAAAATAATTTTCTAGATCACATAAATGTGCATATACATACTTCTGATGGCTTTCCACTTATATTGTCCACACTACCTCTCGTTTCGGTGTGGGTTTCCAAGAAACTAAGTTGCTGGAAACCCCATAACTTTGGTCCATAAACATCTGCTACTCCAGAACCACTTCTTTTGGATTGCTTAAATGCGCGCACTTCTTGCATATATTGCGTCCGCAAATTCTTCCATTTGCGTTTTATTTCTTCCATGGTTATAGTCTTGTCTGTCTTTTTCATATCATTTAAAATTGCATTAAATGATTCCACCTTTTTATTGCGGTTTGAATATGAGAATGAACGAACATTAAAAATGCATTCATTTTGTCCAACTAAATTGATTAGTTGTTCCTTTTCATTTCGCTTCCAATTGCTCATAATTTTTTAACTTTTTATTCACTTATTAACAAATATAAAATTTTCTTAACACAAAATTAGACAACACACCGAAGAAAAAATAAAAGACAATGTCAAAAACAAATAAATATCCCAAGACAAAAATGACAGCAGAAACAGAATTGCCAAGTACAAGCAAGTATGTACTCAAATCTCGGCAATTCTTTCCCCTTCAGAGTCTAAACACAATGTTTGCGGTGCGGTGCGATTTCTCGTTGCGGGAGAGAAAAATAAACATAATACAACGGAAGACGGCTACGGCAATTCTTGTCATTGTTTGTTTAAATTTTTATTAATTTTTTTGTGGATAAATTTTTATAAAATTTTCTAAAAACTCTACTCTTTGTTTAATATTTTGTAATGGAGTCCCTATGCTCCTTATAGAAACGACGGGAACTGTAATGGCAGTAACTAAAAACAAAAAACGATTAACATTTTATACATCGGCAGATATACATATTTGACATATTTTTTAAACTTTTGTATTTTATGTTTTTGAACTTCAAAATCATTTTTTTGTTCACAATAATGTTGTGAACACCACCAATTATTCAAAAACTATGGCAACATCAGAAAGAGAAATAGAGTCAAAATTTGAGAGAATATGAAAGTCCGCAGAGAAAATAAAATAGATTTTAATTTTATACCGTTCCGCACTGCGGTTTTTTACTTCAAAATCGTATGAAAAACCGCACCGCAATAAATTATCGTTACATTGCGTTCAGACTCTCAACCCGACCTTTCCTCTCACACCCACAAACACAAGACTTGCGCAAGTAAAGTAGCCTAATCTGAAAGGGGCCTTAATGTTTGTTTTTATTAACTATTATGTTATTAGTTATATTTGTAAGTTCCCTTTTTTGATCTTATATAACAAAGTTTTTCGTGTTGGAAAAACCCTTTAAGGAATTTAAAAACTAAAAGTTAATATAAAAAAATAAAGTTCTTGATCTAAAGCCCAATTTGAATTAAGTATTTATGTATATAAGATGTGTTTTAGTTAGTGTTTTAAGCTTTCTAATCAAATTTGTGTTAATGTCTGGCAAATTTAATGTTTATTATTTCTATGGAGCGGGGTCCCGGGATATATAAACAAGTTTCCCGCTTTCCCGCGAAGTGAAAAAATACATTTTATGGCTTATGAAGGATATACATACATACATACATACATATAAGATAGACTTGTGTCCAACAGTTCTTTTTGAACTAGTTCGTTCAGTTGGACACAAGTTCGGTCAAAAACATCAATGTAAATTAAATGGGTTTGAAACAACTTTTGATTCAAACGCTCTCAAACTAGTTCAAAAAGAACTGTTGGACACAAGTCTAATATAAGATTCGCTACAGCCGAATATAGTAATTTCAGTGATGAATGAGCTAAATGAATGTACCTATATGTTTTAATAATATCTTTTCTTTTTCAAAACTGCTTGATAGCCTCAAAATTAACTCCACTGACTAGGGTTTGGGAAACGGGAATTCCCGGGCGGGAAATGTCTGCCTAATATTCCCGGGAAATTTTCGAGATTTTCCCGGGAAAACTGGAAATTTAAGGTACACGTTATTTAATAAATATATAGCACATTCATCTCAATAATGTCATAACTCAAAACATTAGTTTATTGCGTTAATAATGCAGAATAATAATGAACTTCGTATTTTATTTTGCGTAAAATTTCATATAAATAGCTTGTACTATCACCTCCTGAGAGAAGAATATTAGTTAATGCCTTCAATGAGTTGTATGTAAATTGAAAAATTGATTTCTGCAAAACTTTTTTTTTGAGTTATGACACTATTGAACAGAATGTGCGATGTAGATTTATAAAATGGCGTAAGTTACAGTAAAACTTATTTTCATTCATTAAGATTCCTTCATTGTATTAAAATCGTGTTTTACATTAATATCAAAATTTTAATTTTTTTTTTATATACGAGCAATACAAAAGTTCTTTTGAATGATTGTGTGACTAAATTTACACGTTTAAATTGTTCAGGATCTCGTTAAAAAATAATACGTTTTTCTTCGTCTGTTTAAACACTAATACCCGCTTTATCGATGTCGAAGAAAATTGTTCATTCTAACAATTGCATTTAAAACAAAACCAAATTTTAAAATTATGTTTTTGTTTCAAATGTAAGAAAGAATTCCTTCGACATTATAAACAAGCAATAAAATGACCATACAATTTTTTTATATTAAATAAAAAACTGAGCTGTTCAAATTTATACGGAAATTTCATAAAAATTCGGTAAAATTGAAGTGATACCATTTCTCCTAATTCTTCGACGATGAAAATCATTGATCTACGTGTAAGATGCATTTAGTGAAGGCCGTTTCAGATTATAATACAGGTATTGATACTTTTATAGAAAGTGAAACTCTGACTTGCTGAGTTGTTATTCAATTTATTCAAAAGTATTAATAACCTTTATGACTGTGTTTTAATTACTATAACATAAAAAAGTGGAATACTTTCTATAAAGTAAATAATTCGATGTTAAACGAAATTGAAGTGATTTTTGCGAATTAGTGATCATTTTAAGCTCATGAAAGCATTAAAAACTTTGAGTTGACAATACTTAAATTTATTATAAGTAGACGATATTATTGAAACCCTGAAAAAAATATTTGGGCGAAATACGTTGAAAAAAAGAGGGACATTTCGACAGACTGTGGATAAGGGTATTTAAAATTTGGCGCAGCTGAGTATGTACTGTAAGTTCCTTGAACTTAGCGATACGAATCCTCCTGGAAATTTTTCAAGAAGAATGAGAAACTAGCAAGTTAAACTCTCAATCAAATTATTTGGAGGCATTATTATAAAATTATTTATTAATTGCGGTAACAGTCGTCAATTAGTCTGTATACGATATCTTACTGTGTAATAACTATATTCTATTTGCTTCAAATCACTTAAAAATTATTAAAAATTTGTCTTAGAACTAGTTTTGTATTCATTTTTATTTAAAAAGAATGCTTACATTAATGAAACAGTCGCAATTCCGCAAACTTTCATTTAATAAATGTACTTAATGTAGAAAAATTGATTTTCCCGGGAATTCCCACGGACGCAATTATTTCATTTCCGTTTCCCGGGAAGTGAAATAGTCCCGGAAATCCCAAACCCTGCTGTTGACCCAAATTTATACTGCTGGCAACAACTTAACGGGAAAAAAATGTTTAATCTTACGAGTATTTACTTAGAATTGTGTTTTTTGCACCTAAATTTTGACTTTTTTTATTAAGATAACTTTAATACCTAAAGAAAAATATATGTACATTAATAAAATCGTATCGTAGATAAAGCTGGAGAAATAACAGCCATGTCATGTTACTTTAACACGCAGTCTTAAAAACAATTTATAATATATCAATTTGAAACCCGATTTTCGGGAATATGTTTTTCCATTTTGGGAATTGAAAACATTCATACTTCCCTTAAAATTGCTTGAGTCCATTCCTAATCTTAATATTTACATACATATGTATATTACTTTAAAGCATACAAAAATGATTGACGCCCATTTGTTAATAACTTGCTAATTCATTCGAAAGTCTTATTTTCTTTTGTCGATTAGACACGATTGTATACAATTATCATTAAATTGATTCAAAAATGTCTAAATAATATGAAAATTATTCATTTGATACTTTAAAAATGTTCCACTCAATTTACGTACCATATAAAGGAAAACGTAATTTTCCACACAATTACATTCTTCAAAAACATTCACACATAAAACCATTAACCAAAATTTATCAAATGTATTTGCTTCACCCAAAGTTGGGCTAAGTAAACCGAGTTACATACATATATGCCAACACAGTAACACACTTTCATCTCCTTCAACTTCCGCTTATAGCACTAGTATTTTTTACGTACGCGTTTGTATTAGAGACTTGCCTAGAATTTTTAGTCTGCATAAATATTAATAAAAATAATAATAATGTTATTAAATTGCTTTTTCAAAAAAAAAAATAATAATAAGAAAATGTGCATGGAGTAGAAGAAAAACGAAAAGAAATTAACTTCTTGCCTTTAAAATCATCGTTTAAACATAAAAACATTTTCCCTGGCTGCTACAATTTGCAAAACTTCCTTTTCATCCTTCTATGTGAACATTTTCCCAATTTGCGAAGGAATAAAACTTAAAAAGGTAAATTAAATTTAATTTGTTAAGAAAAAAATAAAAAATAAGTGTGTATGTATGTATACCATTCTATATAATGAAGGTGAGGAAGAAAATACAAGTAAACATCGAACTACCCCGCACCTATTTTACGTTATTCGGTATAAGGTGACTTGATAAAATACACCTCACCTGAAGTACAAACAGGTTGATCTAAAATGCAAATACAAACGGAAATCGACGTTTTGTTGGCATTTAATAGTATATTAAAAGTCCGCTTGAATTTAAATCACAGCTGATAACTTTTCAGGATAAGTTGAATTTCGATTTTTCGTAGTTTTTCACCATATTAAAGCGATATTGTTTCTTGGCGGTGCTTTTATAATAGTTTAAATACCCTCTAGTCAGCCTAGAACCATATGTCTCTATGTCAACACAATTTTCTCTAGCGACAATTTCACTAGTTAAAATGTCGACAACTTTCCTTTTATGAGCGACTATGGATACGTTAAGGACAACAGTTCTAGTGTATTTCTGGTGACATTTTCAACGAACGCGTCAAAAGTTTGTTTTCCTTTTTTAATATGCTATGTAGTCAATAGCAGAGTTTCAAGCCGATTGTTGGCTAGCCGCTGCCGCTTTTGATTGACTATTTAAATTGTAAACAACTGTGTCGGGGTTCCTTTTGAATCTTTGATTCAAATGTCTCTATATGGTCATAAAAGAACTACCTCGTCAATAGCACTAAAGTCTACTGGTAGATTTTAAATATCAACCCTATGTTATATGTCAATAGGCGATTACATTCGCTGGGGTACACCTGCTCAGTAGTATTATTGACAATGCCATTTGTAAATCAATATAATTTTACTATTCACATTGAGCGAGGAAATATCAATATTGTAGACTAGAACACCTAAAATTTACTAGTGAATTATTGGTGCCAATGTCTCCATTTGGTTCTAAAACAACTACCTAGTCAGTACTGCTACAGTCTACTGGTGGATTTTCAATGACATCTAATGTTAAATGTCAATAGATGCTTACATTGGCTGAGGTACACCTCGTCAGTAGTACTACTGACAATGTCACTAGCAAATCACTACAACTTCACTATTCGGATTTCCGCAGGGCATATTAAAACTTGCAAGTGTTTTGTGTTTGTGTGTGTGCTTGTTTCCTTGTATGGCCATATCAGGAATGCGAAATCACTACGGAATGCGCCATCACGCGATTGTACTAATTTTCAAGAAAACTTTTAATTTTTTCAGTACCAGTATCTAAGTTTTTAATTTTTTTATACTTTTTTAAATAAGATAAAAACGTGCGTAAAGTTCATTCGTTGTTCATATGCATATGTGTAATATATTAACAATTATCAAAAAGGCACTTAAATTATTCAATATATTCAATTATTATAATATAATTAATTGATACTAATAAGAATAATTTCTCTTGTAACGGTTTCGGTAATCAGGTTGTTTTAAGACGAATGACTGACTAGCCCATAGCGTGTGATCCTGGTGTAGACACCTTCTGTTATATATATTAGATAAGATTGGTGGTTCCAAAGCTGACATCTCCAGTCGCATAAACAAAGCCCGTCAAGAATTTAGTCGACTTAAATCAGTGTGGAACTCTTCATACATATCAAAGTTAAAAATATTCGACACAAATGTGAAATCCACACTCTTACATGCATGCGAGACATGGAACACATCAGCACGCGAACTAAAATCTACACAAGTTTTTGTAAGCAATTACTTAAGGAAGATCCTTCGAAAATACTGGCCAAGAACAATCCAAAATAATCAGCTTTGGTTGGAAAACAATCAGAATCCGATCACAGCTAAAATCCAAAAGCGCAAGTCGGGCTGGAGCCAATTCATACTACAACTTAATATTAATCTTTAAATTCAGAAGGTAAAAACAGACTATTAGATCTACGAACAGAAAAAAATAAAAACCAGAATCAATTAAGAAAAACAAAGATTCAGTTAAACAAGTAAGGGTGATATATTAAAAAATAAAAATTAAGCATATATAAAATAAACCTTGAGTTAAGATCTTCTTAAAACATGAAATGCTCGTATGTTTAACTGAAATAAATATTATTTCTGGTTATTATTTACCAAAAAAATTTTATTTTCAAATTCCAACCCTGGACCCATAATTTTGATTTTTCTGATTTTAATACTAATTTCTTTTCTTTCTAAAATATAGAATATATTTAATAACCAAAGAAATAACTAGTTTTATTTCATTAGTTTTGCATACCACAAAAAGTGTACGTTTCAACCCTGGAATCACCTTTTAGATTTTTCTTATTTCTTACACCAATATTTTTCTTATAAATAT
Source organism: Tachina lurida (assembly GCA_944452675.1). NCBI lineage: Eukaryota > Metazoa > Arthropoda > Insecta > Diptera > Tachinidae > Tachina > Tachina lurida. The sequence goes on from OX101755.1 coordinate 67,601,984, forward strand.
GTAACATACGTCCTTTAAAAAATTTATAAAATATGTTAAGCGAACAAAGAAAATAAGGCATTAAGAAAAAAATTAGTTTTAACTATTTACTTTAATATCCAAAAAAATCAAATTTTCCAGCTCTGGAGTTTTTATTTTTCTAATTGTCCAAAAAAGTTTTCTTTTCAAAACATAAAATAACTATTTTGAATTTAATTTAGAAGGAGAAAAAGAAAATTAATTAGACCTAGTTAATTTTATATATCACAAAAAGATTCCAGCCCTGGAATCATTCTTTAGATTTCTCTGATTTCATACACCAATATTTTGCTTTTAAGTATGTAACATACGTATAATTTATAGAGAAAACTGTAAAATTAGTTTTAGTAGATCATTTTTAAATAACAAAAAATTTAAGGTTTTCTAACCCAGAAAACGTCTTTTTGATTTTTTTAATTTATTTTTAATTTTTCTAATACCAATTTTGTTGGTACTTAAATATAAGAAGTCTATTTAACAAAAAACATAAAAATTAGTTTTTGCTGGTTACTTTTATATGGCAAAATCATGTTTAAGTTTTTCCAGCTCTGAAACCGTCTGCTCGATTCTGCTGATTTTTAATACCAATCTATTTTGCACCAGTTCTGACACAGCAGTCAAAGACCGAAGTCTCTAGCTATTCTGGGACCTTCGAAAAACCGATTTCACGTACACCAGACGGAGAGATGGACAGACGGACATCGCTTAGTCGAGCTGGAAAACCTAAACTTGATTTTGCCATATAAAAGTAACTAGATAATTAATTTTTTTGTTAAATAAACTTATTTTATATCTCAGTACAAATAAAATTTCTTTTAAAAATATGAAAAAAATTAAAAAATCAGAAGACGTTTCCAGGGTTGGGAACTTTACCTTTTTTGTTATATAAAAATAACATACTAAAACTAATATTTCCTTTTTATACCCTTTACCAAAAATAGAAAAGGATATATATAGGTTTGTCATTCCGTGTGTAATTTCCATAATATTCATATGCGACCCATAATATATATATGTATATATTATGGGTCCTTATGAATAGGGAAGACGAACAAGCGATGTCCGTCTGGTGTACGTGAAATCGATTTTCCGAAGCTCCCAGAAAAGCTAGCGACTTCGTTCTTGAAATGGTTTGTCATAAATGGTCCAACTTAGATTGGTATTGAAAATCAGCAAAATCGAGCGGTCGGTTTCAGAGCTGGAAAGCTTAAAATTGATTTTGCCATATAAAAGTAACTAGATAACACAATTTTTTTAATTTTTTTGTTAAATAAACTTATTTTATATTTCAGTACGAATAAGATTTGTATTAAATATATGAAAAAAATTAAAAAAATCAAAAAGGCGTTTCCAGGGTTGGGAACATTAACTTTTTTTATATGAAAATAACCTACTAAAACTAATTTTCCCTTTTTATCTATAAATTTAAAATATCTTAAATTCTTAGAAGAGAAAGATTGGTGTAAGAAATCAGAAAAATTTTAAATTATGATTCCAGGGTTGGGAAACGTACAGTTTCTGTGATATATAAAACTAACTAAGTCTAATAATTTTTTTTATATTTTCATTTATAAATATATTTTATGTTTTGGAAAGAAAAGTTGGGTATAAAAAATTTGAAAAATAATAACCAAACCTCCACAGCTGGAAAATTTAACATTTTTAGGGTTCCGTACACCACAGGTGAAAAGGAACCCTATTATTTTCGTTACGCTGTCCGTCTGTCCATCCGTCTGTCCATCTATCTATCACAGGGTATGTACACCTTTGGCCGCTACAACAACAAATACATGAGAGTTAAAAATTAAAAGGTGTTCCACAACGAGCATCGAAAAGTTTTTAAAATCCTATGTAATATATACAATTGTATGTATGTATGTACAAATATACAGTTGAAATTTGAAAGGTTAGTGAATTTTTATACAGACTACAACAATTAACACTAAAATTTTAAAAAATTCTAATTAAAGAGTGTTCCATCAGTTTATGCAATTTCGACTATGTAATTTTGAGAACTTGCTGAATATTGGAAACCGTAAGAGCAAAACTCCTGAAATTTTAAAAAACGTTAAAACTAAAAAATCAAAAAATTATAAAATCGCCAAACCGAAAAAAATCATCCAAAAACAAAAAAAATCGCCAAAAAAAAACACCAAATTAAAAAAAAATTCTAAGACTAAAATAAATCGCGAAAAACCGGAAAAATACAAAAAATACATACAAGATTGGTATGAAGAACCAAAAAAATCTAAAAGAATGATTTCAGTACACTTTTTTTATATTTAAAACTAATTAAATAAATCTAGTTATTTCTTTGATAATTAAATATATTCAATATTTTGAAAGGAAATAAGTTAGTACTCCTATTAAAACCAGAAAAATTTAGATTATGGTTCCAGGGTTGGAAATTAAAAAAAATTGGGTAAAAAAATAGCCAAATATATTTATTTTTCAGTTAAACATATTTCATATTTTAGGAAGATCTTTACTCAAGCAAATTCTTTAGTCGAAAAAAACCAAGAGGTCACTTACTAAAAATTGCACTATAACAAAAAATTATAAATTTTATCACAAAATAAATATGTACGTATGTACTTATGTATGCATCTGTATACTACGTATACATACGTTGGTAAAGGATATATAAGATTCGGCACAGCCGCATATAATACTCTTACTTGTTTTATTTTACATTTAAGTTTTTCATTAATTTGCTAAAATACGAGTGTTTTGGCAGACATGAGTGTGAAATTTTATAGCATCGAATAAATAATAAAATTTTCAAGTTTAATTTTGAAACAGTTAAATAACCAAAAATAATTCTGTTCAGTTTAAAATATTTCTGTATACTACATATAAATACGTTGGTAAAGGGTATACAAGATTCGACACAGCCGAATATAGCGCTCTTACTTGTTTTTAAACTCACGACGATATCGCCGACACCAAATAGAATAATGGTGACTAACAGGGAAACCAAAAATATGCTCTAAAAAAAGTGTTTTATGCGCATTCAGTATGCACTAAAAACGTGAAAATATGCACAAAAAATTAAAAAAATATGCTTTTAAAAATAAAATAAATTAGTTTATTTGTAAATAAAAATATATCTTTAATTCAAAAATTCAACATCAAATATATATATAAAATTGTAGTGTGTGTTTGTTCCTAACGCATGATCTTTGGAACTATAAGAGCTGTGGTGCTGAAATTTTCAACACAGGTTCTGTTGAATACCCGGCAGGTTTTCGTTTTATTTTTGACCAAACAAGTGGCCACAGTATGGAGTAATTTGTGGTTTAAAAAAATAATTGATGGTAGGACAACGTTTGCCGGGCACAGCTAGTTTGTATATAAAACAAGACAGAAATAAAATAACCAAGAAAGGAAACAATACTAAAAAATTATTCGGGAGTGTACCTTAAAACAAAATTACCATACAAATTTTAACTAAAGAAAATAATACAAATTATTAGTTTTTGATTACTCTCGTAAAAATTTAACTTAAATTTGCGTGTAAGACTGATATATGCAGAAACATGGTTTAAAGGGTGAAATATGCAAAAATATGCACTAACAAATCGATGCCAAAATTTATAAAAAGTTCTGAAATGGATAACTAACTATATTGTCTAGGTTTTAATACTTCATACAAGGAAAAACATGCAATTGCATATTTGCGGTTTCCCTGGTGATTAACTATTTTTTGTTTGTAGTAAATTCAACGCGTAACTAGTGCCACTCATATTATTATCATATAATTTATTTTTCATTATTATTTATACCTTTTTTAATGTGATTGCATATACATACATATCTTTCTGATTAAGAATTTTTATTTTTAATAGATTAATAAATATTTGCTGAATTCAAGACTCAAGTAGATCTATGTACACAACAAAACTTTATGTTCTTATACAAATTTATTAGACTTGTATCGAACTCTTTCAGTAGCTCGTTTTTAACACAAACCAATGATCAAACCCATTTAAATTACATGGGTTTGATCATTGGTTTGTGTCAAAAACGAGCTACTGAAAGAGTTCGATACAAATCTAAAATTTATTTTCTTGTGCTTTTTAACGTATTGTAATATTTGCATTCGCTTTCGCATTCGCTTTCGCAAAAATTAAAATATATTATTCGTTCTTGCATTAGCATTCGCTGAACTGGTATTCGTTACATCCCTAGTATATGCAGATCTGGTTAAGGCCACTATGAATAAAAAAGCTCTCCAAGGAGGAGTTCTATAACCGCCTATTTCATTATATTCTCTTTTTTATGCTCATCGATTACTATGTAATAAGAGAGGTAGTAAGGAGTTTGCTAAGTAAGACCTTTCGATTCAGGTTTGGTGAGGCCAAAATGAATGAGTCAAATGAGAATCGTGAATGAGGTTGGTCTGGATTCCATCCATCCAGTGTCCTGACGATTCTGACCAGCAAACAAGTACACGGGTTTCTGGGCTTGAATTGTTGTGTTGTGTGTAGACTTGGGTCGAACTCGTTCACTAGTTCATTTTTGCCACAAACCAATGATCAAACCCATTTAAAATACATGGGTTTGATCATTGGTTTGTCGCAAAAATGAACTAGTGAACGAGTTCGACCCAAGTCTAGTTGTGTGTTATGCACACAACATTATTTATGAAAATATGAAAAGCAACTAATATCAATTACATGCTGATCAATCGGAATATTTTAAGTGACACAAGTTCAAGTATCATATTGGCGGTATTCGATATTTGATGCAAATGGTCTTGCGTCAGTGTAAATGCAAAATATCGTAGCTTTTCTTTAAAATCCAACAACAAAATGCACACACAACCCAAAGAAAAGCTACGATATATTGCATTTGTACTAACGCAAGAACATTTGCATCAAACATCGAATACCACCATTGATTTGAGTGAATTCCGTTGCAATGTTCGATGGTTGGTCAATGAATTTGAATTTCAATCCTTTTGCAGTTGCAACAACTGATAAAGATGATAGAGACAAGAATTATGTTTAGACAATGTACAGTATGTTAAAGTGGTAAGTTAAATCTTTAAAAGTAGTTTATAAGCCATAGTAAAAGCTGAATGAAATAGACTTTGATTTAACAAACGCAACCGGCAAAAACTGCGTAGCTTTATTCTCAAAGTTTGCAAGCTCGTTCTGGCAATTCTCCAGAAAACGGCTTTAAAGTTTTCAATTTATACACAACTTAATGGAAAAAGAAAATTTTATTTTTCTCTCGAGAGCTGAGTAGACAAGATATTTACACAATATGAATAACAATGTCAGGATTAGTACTGCATCATTAACTCAAAAAAATTGATTTATGACGTTCTTTGAGCAAACGAGCGATATCTACATACTATTTATGTAATTCTTATTCTCAAAACTTTTGTTGTTGCCAAAATTCAAGCCAATTTAACAAAACCGTAAAAATTTCTGCATAAAAGAATATCATATTAGCATATCCAATAAAAGAAAAGCTAAAGCTACAAAAGAGGAAAATCAAATAAACATATGAAAACTTAAGGAAGCATACTTAACGTCAATCACATCTTTTCACGAACAATTTACCCACATAAGCTGATATTAAAAAATAAAATGATATAAAAGAAAAATAATATTATGGTAATAAAAGATTTAAGCAATAAGATTTTTCTTATAATAAAATTATGAAAACCAAAAATTATTACAGTAAAGCAAGTTTTTATTTAGTATATGAAGAGTTTGTAAAATATTTTTTATAAAAAAATCAAAAGTCATTTTAAAACACTAATTGGTTATGATTTTGTTTAGATAATTTTTTCATTTAGGTAGTAAGGCCCTTAGAGGCATGTGATATTTTTCCGGCGGTTCGTAAGCTTTATATTAAATTTTTCAACGGATTCGTGTTTTTTCTATAAAAAAGTTTTTTTACGAACCTTAAAAGTAAGCAGCCATTTCTAAAAATATTAAAGGTTTTCATGAGAATGTTCAAAAGTATCTCGTTAATAAAATGTCAAAAATAATGTGGAAATTTATTTACACAAACCTGTTAAGTTTTCATTTTAACGAGACTTCAAAATATCGAAAGAGAGATAAAAATTCAAATTAACAAGAGTTTATTTAAAATTTCAAATATTTTATTGGGAACTTTCTATACTAAAATCGTGGCATAGAAACTAATGCAAGGATTTAAATTTCTTTCAAAAACAGAAACAAAATCACATTAGGAGTTCAAATTAAAGAGTGTAGAATAACCGAACTTCAAATTACAGAACGTTGGCACATCGCAAAAAAACTAAAATAAATGGTTGTTTTATTTATTTTATATTTTGCATAAAACACAGCAATTAAAATAATTCAAATTATAGAGCGTAGAGCCAAAAAATTCAAATTATAGCGATTATGCCATTCAAATAATTTCAAATTATTGAGGGGACCAAATTACATAGATATTTTTCAATTTATTGAGTGTTTTTCAAGGAAAAACAGTTCAAATTACCGTGAGATTCAAATTAACGAGTTTTAAATTATCAAGAGTCGACTGTATATAAATATGGTTTTAACCCCCTTATTCTGAACTTTGTGACAAATGACAAAATTATAACAAATGGCAATTTTTATATTTTAAGCAATGTAAAAATTGTCATTTGTTATAATTTTTATTTTGTCAGAGAGCTTAGAATACGGGTATAAGTTAAAAATTGCTTGAAATATTCTTATTTTATTTTTATTAAATGAACTTTTTGAAGCTTGTTTCAAATTTCCATAGATCATTTCCGCAACATTTCAAAAGGGGTTTCATGAAACAAGTCTCGCAAGTTTGCCCAATTGCACAAATGGCAATTTTAAGAGTTCTCATGAAAAACCTTATTAATTTCTACTTTACCATAAAAGTAATTGCAAGAAAGTCGCAATATACACACATTTTTTCATTACCACACTCACATTGTTTTTAATTTCTACTCAGCTTTCAACGATATTTTTAAGAAAGTACATTTTAGATGTTTTTGGAAATTAAAATGTAAAGAGTTTAAACATTGTTGCAAATTTATGCAAATAATTATTTAGGCTTTTCATGAGAACCTTCAAAGGTCTTGCAAACTATGCAGTTGTGCATTTTTACACTCTCGTAAACAAACTGTTAAAAAAATTTTGGAAATTTATTTACACTAAGCCATGATATAAATATAGAAGGTACTTCCATTCTCTCATTTTTTTTGACATTCACCTTCTGACAAGGATAGATATTCTGAAGTTTCCAGTTTGTTTGAAAATTTTATTGAAAAATTATTTCAGAGGTTTTTGTAGCTATGCTACTTATGGGGCGATACAGGGGTTAGAAAATAATTTTCGTAACATAAATAATCGACACTATTACAGTTATAAATTTATTTTTGTTTTGATTTCTTTGTACTTAAACCAGAGCACGAAAATAAACGAAACAAATTGTTTGATTTTCTTTTGTTTAATTCTTTGGAGTGAGAGAAACAAAAACAGTGAAAATGATTGCTCAATTTGTTCAAGGAAAAAAGAAAAAAAATTTGTTGTTGTTTGTAAGACAAAGTTGTTTGTGTATTTCGTATTGCTGCTGCTGCATGTCTGCATGTGTAAGTATTTCGTATTGCTAGGACTGAGTGTGTGCTGTGAGCAGTGATGGGAAAGTTGGTACGATCGTACTTTTTGATACTATTTAACATGAAAAAGGACCGTCACACATTTTATACACTCACGGACAACTTAGATATGCAGTCAGAAGACGCGAGCATGCATATATTTTTGAAAATAATTAATTTTTTTCGAAAAATGGAACGAAACTTTATTAGTAATGCTCTTTTAGAAGTGTAACCTTTCACAATTAAACATCAACGAAAAACATATTTCACGCAATGATATTTTATGTGGCACAGAAGGTTATCTATTGAAACAACAGTTTTAGATCAGTTTAAAGAAAATTTGAAAAAAATATTATATTAAGCTCTAAGAGCAAAAGTGGACTTTGACAATGAAATGTTAGTTTGGTTTAGTAAGTTTCCCCCTGAAAATATTTAATCTGGTAAAATCAACATCATTATACCACTTTTAATTAAAATGTTCCCAGGGAAAAGAAAAATTTTTAAAATATGGACAATCAATATAGAGCATTGACTGTATGGAAGAACTGAAACGATTACCAACAGAGAATATATGCAGTTTCTGGGGGGTTATTATGTAATCCGAATCGAACGGAAATGTGTTCGAATTCCAATGTTAATAACATACAAATTCGAACAGTTTTCGTTTAGAATCGAATTACATAATAACCCCCCTGGTCTACATTGGCTGAAAATAAAAACGCATTACATGAATGAATAAAATTGTTTTTGGAATTCATTTTATTTAAAAATATAAAACCGATTAAAATCAAAACCTTAACATATAATAAAAAAAACAAAATAAAAAATTCATATTTAGTTTTAGATTTACCCCCTGTTTGTGTAAGACGTTTGAGTTAGAAATCTTGGTGTTTTTGTAATAGATTAAAGGAAACTTGTACAACCTTTCCTTAATCTATTACAGAAACGCCAAGATTTTTAACTCAAACGTCTTACACAAGCAGGGGGTTAGAGATCTTAAAAAAAATATCACATACATTAATAAATATTAGAGCGACTCAACTTGTACGGAAGAGAAAAAGTGCTTTTGTTTCCCCTCTGAAAATAAAGTTTGATATGTTTTATGACGATTCCGAAAATATTTTGGTTCTAGCTTTGACAATTCGTGAGCTGGACTATTTTTAAAAAAGGTATTTTTTTCAGTTTTTCGAATATTTTTGTACTTTGCTCCAAGACGACATATGTAAATAAAATTTGGTATCATCGAAAAGAATTTTTGAAGCAGCATTCAATGGTATAAAACTTGACCACTTGCCACCTACTAATTGAGATATTTAACTAAATACATATTTTTGTTTCGGGTTTTCATATGTTTCTTTGAAGAATGGGATGACGGAATCGCTGATGGGAAAGATGGAATTATCAATATCGTTGATTGAGCCAAGGGAATAATCTTAATATGGTTTATTATTCGCTCAGAAATTTGCAATTAACCCAGTAGAAAATTCCCATGAAATAAAACAAAATAATGTTAGGTTTTATATGGACACAATATAATTTATTTCATGTAATGGACAATTACCTCTTCGTCTATTGGTGGATTAAACCGAAGTGAACAAAGTTCAGTATAACAAAAAAAAGGGAAGTAGTATTTAGCACCGTTTCTTTTTGTTTGACGTATAGATTTAGGCATTATTAAGAACTGAGATAGATAGTTATGCAAATAAACACCTACATAACTATCGCATCAATTTTATAACACGTAGCTTTTGTATTGTTACTATTTTGAAGCACGGGATTAAAGGGACATGTTTGTTAAGGCATGTTGGCCTTAACATTGCCGCCCGCCTTGCAGCATCCATGCAATAGATACAGGAAAAGTATTAAATCGCGTTAGATATGTCAAAATACTACTTCTGTAGGAAAAAAGGTAACGATATTGATATACTATATTATTAAATATTTTTTTTTTTTAATTCATTTATAATACATTTTTATAATGTTCAATAGATTTTTCTTTGTTGGAATCTAATACAATAAAGGAAAATTAATTCAAGTAAATTAGATTAAATAATAAAAAAAATGCAATTCAGTAATAATTAATACGTTTATAACTTTGCATGACCTTATATTTAAGTGCATTTCAAATCATAAAGAGCAGGAACCATATATAGTCCAGCCAAAAATGGTGCTCTGAGCAGCCGGAAAACCTGCTCTAGAAAAGACGCCTTCACGTATAACTTTAGGATATAGATCCACACCTATTATTATATCGACTGGAGCGGTTTCATAAAATTTGGAATCTGCAAGAAATAAATCAGGAAAATTCTTCTTATAGGACTCTGAAAGAGATACAGATGGGGTTTTAAGAGTTATTCTGTTGTCGACGCGAAAAGTTCCTTCTATTTTTGACGTAGTGTCATATCTGGAACGTAGAGTTATCGGACAGACAGTTTCATCATGCAGGGTAAACGCAGTTAGGTCTAATTTTTCTACTAATTTCTTGGATACCCGGCTAACGGGTGACCCAGAATCAAGCAAGCATCGAGCATATGACGTTTTGGACGCTATTTTCACAAGAACCGTCGGCAAAAGAATAATAGTATTTTGACGCAGCATTGCCGTTAAGGACGATTTAGAAGTCGAAGTTGGAGATCGAGTTGGGTTGCATTTCGCTTCGGAGGATTTTCTTGTTTGTGAGTGTTCTCTGTTTGGCCTTATTGATGTTGTTGGTTGATCTGTAGCAGGAGATAGTGATCTGGATCTCTTGAACAATAGACGATCTGCTAACTTCGGGTGGACATGAAGCAATGTATGATGGAACTTTTGGCAGTGTTTGCATCCATGCTTAGAGAAACAGGTATCTTGCGAGTGGTCGTGGGCAAGGCAGTTAGTACAATATTTATGTTCTCGTACTGCACGAATGCGGTCGCTCATGTTCATTGCCAAGAATTTTCTGCAAGTTCGTAATGGATGAGGACGGTTGCAAATTCGACAAGGGAATGTGTTGTAGTTCTCAGGAAAAACGCTACGTGAAGTTTTTGATTTAGATAACCGCGAAGATACTTTTGGCATATTGATCTAGAGAAAAAAAGGGGAAAAATATAGTAAGAAAATATAAATCGCCTAAGGGAAAACCGAAAACCTAAGAAGGTGTAGGTAGACATATAAATTTAACGATAGGTCGTGTTATTACGCCGCGCTGCGTTAAAACATCAGCTACACGTACACGATTGTCGAAGCCAACGTAAACCTTCTTAACCCTTCCAAGTCGCCACGCGTTCGGTGGTAGGTTTTCATCTTTTACCACAACAAGGGCGCCTTCTTTTAAATTTTCCTCTGGATTTTGCCATTTTACACGTTTATGAAGTTCCTTCAAGTATTCAGTTTTCCATCGCTGACAAAAGTTTTGATGAGTAAGTTTTAATCTTTGCCACCGATTCGATATAGATACGGATTCTGTTACTTGTGGATCTACCCGGAGTAAGGGCAGAAAGATCAGTAGGATCCGCAGACAAAGGAGAAATAGGTCTGGAGTTTAGACATGCTTCAATTTTGGTCAGTAACGTTGAAAACTCTTCAAAAGTATATTTATAACAACCTGTTGTTTTGCGAAAGTGAGCTTTGAAGCTTTTTACTCCAGCCTCCCACAATCCGCCCATATGTGGAGCACCTGCCGGAATGATTCTGATGCGCATAATTGGATACAAGACGGTGATGTGTGGTTTGGATAAACTCCTTTGCTATTGTCCTTGAAGCACCAACAAAGGTAGTTCCATTGTCAGAATACAGATGCAACGGACATCCACGGCGTGAAACAAATCGGTTAAAGGCTGCTAGAAAAGTGTTTGTAGAAAGATCAGATGTAGCTTCTAAATGAACTGCCTTAGTGGAAAAACACACGAATATACAGACATATCCTTTAGTGATGCGGCAAGCTCTACCAGAGTAGCTCTTTACGTCAAACGGCCCTGCAAAATCGAGTCGTGTACTCGTAAAAGGCCGAGTTATTTCGCTACGCTCTGGTGGTAAAGCCGCCATAATATGTTTTTGGCATCTCCTTTTGTATATTATACAGATCTTACACTTGTTAATAGTTGTTTTAATAAGATTCTTAGCCTTCGGAATCCAGTATTGCATTCGCACGAGTCTTAGAACTAGTTGATTTCCACTATGTAAACTAATGTCGTGGATAAATTTGACTAAAAGGCGGGAATACTGGCAGTTGTATGGGATGATGATAGGGCGTCTTTCATTGTACGAAAGCCTTGGTGCTAGCTCAAGTCTGCCACGAACGAATTATACCTTCTGGATCCAAAAAGGGGTTCAAGTTCAGAATCGCACTTGATTTAGTGATTTCTTGCTTGGATGTTAGAGCTCTATACTCCTCTGGATAGGCTACCTTTTGACAAACGCAGATAATAAGATCACGAACTGCAATGATTTCGGAGCTAGAAACTAAAATGGAAGTTTTGTAAAATGCCGAACGGAACCTCGGATGAGTTCTTTGGAAAAATCTGTAGACATATGCCATTACACGCATTGCCTTGGAGAAGGAAGATAACCTTTCAAGTAAATCTTCAAAATCTGTAAAGTAAGAGAAATGTGCTCGAAGGGATTTTACTTCAAGCTCAGTATTTGGAACACTGAACCAGTTATATATAGGTCATTTATTTGGTGGTTCACTAAGCCAATGTGGCCCGAACCACCATAGATTATTATTGACTAGATCCTTTGGACATAGGCCACGGCTTGCTAAATCTGCTGGGTTTGCCTCTGACTTCACATGGTTCCATCGTGAGACATCTAAAATCTGCGTAATTTTGGCCACTCGATTCGCCACGAACGTCAACCAATTACATGGTGGCTTGCTGAGCCACGAAAGTACAATTGTCGAATCAGTCCAACCAAAAATTTTATATCCTTTGACGTCTAATCTAGGCAAAAGACTCTCAACCATTTCTGCCAAAAGAACTGCTCCACACAGTTCCAGCCGTGGAATAGATAGGGTCTTGATCGGCGCCACCTTAGTCTTAGATAATATTAAATGAGTACGTATAGAATTTATAGTGGAAATTCGGATATAGAGTGTTGCTGCGTATGCCTTTTCAGAGGCATCGCAAAATCCGTGGAATTGGATATCTGCATCAGGAGTAAAGTCAATCCATCGTGGGATACGTATGGAGTTTATTGCAGGATAAGTGGCTTCAAAGGATTTCCACTGGTCTAGAGTTTCGGGTAAAAGTTGATCATCCCAACCTGTACCGTCTCTCCATATTTTTTGCATCAATATTTTCGCTAAAATAATGCAAGGAGCTAGCCAGCCAGCGGGATCAAAAAGTTTGGCAATTCGAGAAAGGACTTCCCTCTTAGTGTATTTTGACAGGCATTGAAAATGGCTTGCGACAAAGTAGAATTCGTCTGTGCAAGCATTCCATCGGATGCCTAAAGTTTTTGCTGAGCTATTGTCTTCGAATCTTAAAAAGTCTTCATGCAGGAGGTGAGTAAGTGGGATATCTTTTAGTATGTCTCTCGAATTAGAGGTCCATTTCCTTAGTGAAAATCCCGCTGATTGTAGTGCTAGGACTAGTTCATTTTTATCCTTAATAGAGTCGAGTTCGGTATGAGCACCAGCCAAAACATCATCAACGTACATATAATTGCGAATTATGGAACTAGCCGCGGGATAGATTTCTTGCGTGTCATCTGCAAGTTGTAGCAGAGTGCGAATGGCTAAATATGGAGCACAGTTTACTCCAAAAGTAACCGTTTTTAATTCATAATCCCCCAAAGGGGAACCAGGATCATCTCGGAATAGAATTCTCTGATACGGGGTATGGCTAGGTTCTACTAAAATCTGCCTATACATTTTCTGAATATCTGCATTGAATACAAAGCGGAAAAACCGCCATTTTAGAATGAGCAACACTAAATCGTTTTGTAAAACTGGACCCGTATGCAATAAAGAATTTAAGCTTAAGCCATTTGTAGAAGGAGAAGAAGCATTAAACACCACCCGGACTTTAGTGGTAACACTATCAGGCTTTATGACAGCATGATGTGGTAAATAGTAGAATTCCGGTTTTTTGCACTGACTAGGAGGAGGTTGAACTTTTACCATATGACCAAGATCTTCATATTCTTCAACGACTTTGTCATAGTCAAGTTTAAATTCAGGATTTCGTATCAGTCTAGACTCATTACGAAATAATTGTGCCATTGCACTGGATCTAGAATTTCCTACACTCACAGAGTCGGGACAACCTTCCTTAAAAGGCAGCGATACTACATAGCGACCGTTGGAGTTTCGTCTTGTGGTACGAGCATATAGCTGTTCACAAGCCTGATCAGATGAAGATAAAAAGTTCTTCTTCGGAAGATTCTCCACCTCCCAAAAGCGTAAAATTTCTTTATCTAAAGAAATTTCACAAAAATATGAAATTATATTGCGGACTGGAGGGGAGCTACGAGAAACAGGACCAGTGAGAATCCACCCAAATATGGTCTCCTGTGCAATTAATGAATTACAAACCTTTTGTCTAACACCTGAACATATGATGGAAGGAAAAATATCTCCCCCTATTAATAAATCTATCTTTGAGCTACAATGAAAATTAGGGTCGGCAAGACGAACATCAGGCAAACTAGCGAATAAATCAGAAGGAATCGTATGTGACGGAAGATTAGTAGAGAGATGTGGAACTACAAGAGCGGTTGTTAAAATGGAAACGCTGTCATTTAATTCAGTACCCAGATTGAATGAACATTGACGTTGTACCTTAGCAGAAACAGAATTATTCAATCCAGATATTTGAGCATTTGTTCGTTCGAATGGAAGTTTAAGCAAATGGAATAAACGCTCGGAAATAAAAGTACCTTCGGATCCCGAATCAATCAAAGCTCGTGCTCGATATTTCACGCCTTTATTGATAATATTTACAATAGCCGTTCCTAAAAGAATGTCCTTAGAGTGTGTTGCGAAGCACGATTGAATTACTGCAGAACTTGATGAATTAGTGGACTGTTGATTATTGGAATTGGATCTAGTAAAAGGGGTTGAGTTTGGATTAAGACCCACACCTTTGCTTGTGCTAGGAATTGGATCAGAATTGCTAAAGCTCATATTTTCCTTATGAAGTAGTGTGTTATGTCTTTTGTTGCATCTGAAACAATTATGTTTGCTATTGCAGTTTTTAACATTGTGGGTTTTTGAAAAACAGTTCAAGCACAAACCCTCCTTTCTTATTTCGTTAAGTTTCTGATTGTAATCCATTTTTAGAAATTTTGGGCATTTTCGTATCGTATGATTTTCTTTGGGGCATAACTGGCACTTTGGACTAGAAACATTGACTTGGAAGCTATTAAGTTTTTTGCTAGAATTTAAGCCGTTTCTTGACTTAGAGCTATTTTCCTTTGAACAAACTGAGCTGCGAATTTCGGACACGGATTCTAAAGTACTATACCGATTGGTTAAAAATTTATCTAATTCAGACCATTTTGGAATAGATGTTTTATCTTTTAGTTCCTGTTCCCACAGTGTTAATGTAATTTCAGGAAGATGGTTTGTACAAATGAAAACAAAAATTGGATCCCAGCTCTGGACGTCAATATCATACAGCTTCAAAGCGGATATGCAGGCATTTATATCTCTTTGAAGTTGTTTCAGCGTGTTGCCCTTTTCAAAGGTAATGGACGGAAGATTGAAAAGTGTTTTTAATTGGTTATTGACTAGGACTCTTCGATTTTCGAACCTTGAACATAGCTCTCTCCATGCTAAATCGAATCCTTGATTTGTTAGTGGGCTTTTCTTTACAATTTCTCTTGCCTCACCCTTTGTCTTTTGTGTTAAGTAAAACAATTTTTCTACATTACTGGCTTTAGTATTAGCCACAACTGATGTGAACACGTCACGAAATGTTGGCCACGACGCATAATCACCCTGAAACGGTTCGATTTCAATCGGAGGCAAGTGCAGGCTACGGATGTCGGAGACATTTGGATTTATTAGGTTGTTGGTAGCAGCAGCCGATGATGTAGTAGGGGGCTGTGAAGTGATTTTGATACTCTCGGACATCTGCGATAACTTTGCCAAAAAGTTACAATAAATTGTATATGTAAGCTCGTACTTAGCTTTATGTGCCTCTACATCACTCTTAACCGTTTTCTTGCTACCAAACTTGTTGGCTTCACTTATTACTTCCTCATAAGCATTTTTAACACGAGCCCATTCTGACTTCAACTCACTTTGATGGACCTCAAGAGCGTGTACCGTGCACAATGGCAATTGCTTATTATTGATATCGGCCTCGAACTCGACAAAATTGTCAGCCAAACGAATAAACAGTTCTAAGGACATATTGGGAACTGAAACTAGTCCACTCAACTTAAAATTAATAAAAAATTTGTCTAGAAACGCGAAAAATAAAGATTTAACAAAAAATTAAATGAAAATCTGATTGGATACAGAAATCAATGAACACCGCCGTACCCCGATGCCACAATATACTTAATTTCGTTTATTAGATTAAAATCTGTGTATATATATGTGTATATACATATATAAATATGTATCAATATATAGATGTACTTTATTGATAACAGTGGAGAAATATATACAATTTTATAAAATTTAATATCCCTTATAATTGTGGAACAAAAATCGAATCCACGAGTGTCTATAAACACTTCCTTTTCAAACCGAATACTTATCAACGGTAAATTATGAATGATTGAAAAAATTTTTTTTTAACATATAATGATTACATTTACTTATAGCACTGTGAGTAATCAGCTGTTGAAATTCTGGAAAAGGTTATTGAGCTTTATGTTATTGGAAATTATATGACAGAATAGGTGACTTCCTTCACCGTATAGGTTTATGAAATTATTTGAAGAATAAGACAGGAAACCAACAAACTTATTTTTCCCTGGAATATGAATATGAAAATAAGTAACTACGTAATCCTTGTCTAAAAATTATTTTGTTGCCTCTTTTCGTGGAGCTGTATATCCGTATGTATAATAAATTATGTATATTGTCACGATGGTGATTTACAATGAGCGAAATATGTTCTATTTAATTATATATATATTCAAATTTATTTAGTTTATTAGTTTTTATTGATTAAAACCAAAGAATATAATTCTTGTAACAAAAATTATTTTCACAAACATTTATATCGAACATGCCTTTTATCTACCTTCCATACACATTACATAGTCACTTGTCTCTCATTGGAATATCCAAAATTAATATTTTATATTGTATTGTAATCTACATACATATGTACATAGATATGAACATGCATACATTGGATCGTAACTACCATCAAACCTCTATTTACAATGTAATGAGAGTTACTAAATATGAAGAGCAAAATGCAGGAGCACCTTGAAGGAGAAATTGTATAAAACTTATTTCTTGTATAACTTTATACTCTAATCAATTATCGTAAACCTCTGCGAACGGTGGTTCCAGCAACAAAAGAGTTTACAGAAAGAGGAAAAAAGGAGGCGAAATAATTTATTCGTTCCTTATTTTCAGATGATCATTATTAAAAGCGGGGAAATATTCCAACGCTAAATAAATAATAATCGAATATGAGGGGAACGGTTTTCTAGTTTAATGAAATCAATAAAGAAAGAATATATGAAATAAAAGAACGAACGATACCCTATACCACGCAAGCGAGCGCCGAAACGCACTTGATAACTAATATATATTGTGTGTATTTTCGGACAACTTAATAAATTTTTACTTTTACTCACTGTTATTAATTTGTTTGTTCCAGTAAATCCCAGTAAATACTTATGTACCTTTAAGGTATTTTCTTATGTACCTATGACCTTCTCAGGGGTGTCCTTTTATTTTCGGCTTTCCCTCTCGGATTTTTCAATATTTTCTTTGGAATATCACTATGTATGTATGTACGTGTATAATAGATGTATATACATATATATATATATATATATACATGTTTATTGACATAAGTATGTATATATTTTTACTTTTATAATTTTGTATTTTTTAAATCTTTTTTATTTCGAATGTACAAACATATGTATATGGAAGAACTCTTTCTTTTTGAACAATTTTGGTTTTCCTTTAGGATTCTACCACGGTGTAGAGAAAAACCATAAAAATAAACTGACGTAGTCTTTTTGAAATGCACTCACTTACTAAGGCTGAACAATGCAAAAATAAAAAACGTACCTTGTTAGTGAATTCAGAATATGAGATAATTGTATGTATAAGCGTATGTATATTTTGAAAGGGTAATCGCAGAGAAATCTCAGAGAATAATTTTGTATTCCTCCTTCCAATCCGGTTCGAAGGATCAAATGTTTCTTTGAAGAATGGGATGACGGAATCGCTGATGGGAAAGATGGAATTATCAATATCGTTGATTGAGCCAAGGGAATAATCTTAATATGGTTTATTATTCGCTCAGAAATTTGCAATTAACCCAGTAGAAAATTCCCATGAAATAAAACAAAATAATGTTAGGTTTTATATGGACACAATAAAATTTATTTCATGTAATGGACAATTACCTCTTCGTCTATTGGTGGATTAAACCGAAGTGAACAAAGTTCAGTATAACAAAAAAAAGGGAAGTAGTATTTAGCACCGTTTCTTTTTGTTTGACGTATAGATTTAGGCATTATTAAGAACTGAGATAGATAGTTATGCAAATAAACACCTACATAACTATCGCATCAATTTTATAACACGTAGCTTTTGTATTGTTACTATTTTGAAGCACGGGATTAAAGGGACATGTTTGTTAAGGCATGTTGGCCTTAACATCATACATCATCAAAAAAATTCCAAAGAAAAGGGAAAACTTGACAAATGGTAACGCTGGTTTCAACACTCACAGCAAGTGATGGGAAATTAGATTTGCATTTCGGTATCAAAAAAAAAAAAAAATTTCAGTACTTTTTTGATCCGAAGAATACCATAAATTATATTTTCTATTTAAATTTTATTAACAAAAAAGTATACAAAATTCATTTACAAAGATATAAAATAGGAACATATAAGTACAAATATACAAATAGGTATAGCCTGGATTATACTTAATACTGTGGGAACATAAGGCTTGCCCCCCGTATTCCGTAGCTCGCTTAAGCTGAATTCGATCCCTAAAATGCTGAACAAATAGAAAATTTAAAATTTTTGGCGATGACATAAAACAATACAATTTCGGCGAATTACGTTTTTAAGCCATTACCTGATTTATCAATACACGTCTGGAAATTGCATTCGTATCCGAAAATCGATAAATTGATTTTATAGATTTTTATTTATTTTGTTTTCATGAGATTTTGGTAAGAGAAAATCCTTTCGACATTTCGACGGACAAAATTCTGATTAATCAAGAAACTTGTACAACCTTTCCTTAATCTATTACAAAAACACCATGATTTCTAACTAAAACGTCTTACACAAACAGGGGGTAAATCTAAAACTAAATATGAATTTTTTATTTTGTTTTTTTTATTATATGTTAAGGTTTTGATTTTAATCGGTTTTATATTTTTAAATAAAATGAATTCCAAAAACAATTTTATGTTTTCTTTTAAAATTTTGGTACTTTTGTAGAAAAAAAGTTTTTGTATTGGAAAAAAAGTTTTTTTTCAGATTTAAAAAGTTTTTTAAAAAATATTTATGGTAACGCTGATTGAAACACTCAGCCACGGTTGCCAGATGTGACGATTTATCGTCATTTCGAGGATTTTTGGTGCCGAAAAACCAAAATGACGATTTGACAATTTTTTTCTTAAAGTTGACGATTTTTCAACAGTTGAAATGGGTAGCTTTTTATGAAAAGTCTACTTTTAAAATTCATATGTACTTATATGCTTAACCAATAAAAGATTTTGGTGTAATTTTGCAGACTCTTTCTTAATCATTTATTGTTTAATTTATAAATATTTATTTGTTGATGCTTTAGGGTTCAATTTAGAAGAAATTCTGAGCCATTAGTAAAATTTCTTTTGGATGAGTTTGAGTTTTTAAAAAAATTAAATTATTCATACCTATTACAAAAAAGTAATAGGTATGAATAATTTTATAATATCAATTAAAATATTTGTAATGTCAATTAAAAAATTAATTAAATGTTTACCTGTAAACAATCATTATACCTATAATATAATTTTATTGCATTGTTATTTAACACTTCAGTTTGTTTTATATAACCAAGCAGCATAGCTACAACCGGGTGTCCTAAGACACCTCTCTTCTTTTATTTTTTATAAATTCAAACAATTTAAAAAAAATTGTGATGATAAATGTTTTTTTTTATCTTGAAAAGCAATGAAATGCATTGTAAATGTATTGTTGTGTTAAAGAAATTGAAAATGAGCTGCATATTACAAACTGTGGACGTACAAAATATAATTGTAAAAATATGAATGTAGAATTCTTTGAGTTCTCTACATTATATGGTATCCGCCAATAGTGTCTAAGAGCTTGCGAAATCTGTGAAATAGACTTGCCAAAATTATCTGATCGGGTATTTGTAATTTTTTTAGAAAAACATGTTACAATCAACAAAAAGCGAATTATATAGATTAAACAAGATGTAATATCAATCAATATTTGTTAAACTTAATGAAAATTCATTGTCAACTAATCAAAGTCATCAATAAATTTGGATGAAAATATAGTTAAAATACTTATTTTAGGCAGAAAATTTAAAAAGATGCACCAAATTATTACATAACCACTTTTTAAACATCACAGATGTGTAGTCATGTACATATCACTTTATTTATTCGCAACTTTTGTTAAGATAATTACACACTTTTGTAAAAATTTTATGGGGAAAGACTTATATTTCTTACGATATGGGAAACTTTTTTTTTCTCTCAAAAACCAAACTTCAAAAATTCTTATTTTTTAAAAACAAAGAGAGAATGGAAGTACCTTCTATATTTATAACACGCACTAATCTATTAAGTTTGCCCAACAATTTTGACTCTAAAACTTTAGCTGTGCAATTGCGCAATTTATAAATAACATCTTCTTTGAATAATATGAGGAGTTCAGATTTTTTAATTCCTTTACACATTTTAAAATACAAGTTACACTTTTTATACATACATGTGTACATATGTATGTGTATAAATTTATAAATGTCTTCAAGGTTTTTATTTATTTTTATTAAATTAAAGTTTTGACAATTGTTTCAAATTTATATTAACTGTTTGAAAAAAGGCTTCATGCAATAGTCATCGCAAGTTTGCTCGATTGCACAAAAATGCAATTTTAAGAGTTCTAATGAAAACCCTTATTATAAATTAGGCTTATGTTCCATAAATATTTAAAGAATTTTAATTTCTTATTTGCAAATGTACCTGAAGAGCAAAATTCATACCTTTTTATAACAATTATATTAAAATTACCTTCTATATTTATAATATAAATATAAATATAAATATAAATATAAATATAAATATAAATATAAATATAAATATAAATATAAATATAAATATAAATATAAATATAAATATAAATATAAATATAAATATAAATATAAATATAAATATAAATATAAATATAAATATAAATATAAATATAAATATAAATATAAATATAAATATAAATATAAGTATAAATATAAATATAAATATAAATATAAATATAAATATAAATATAAATATAAATATAAATATAAATATAAATATAAATATAAATATAAATATAAATATAAATATAAATATAAATATAAATATAAATATAAATATAAATATAAATATAAATATAAATATAAATATAAATATAAATATAAATATAAATATAAATATAAATATAAATATAAATATAAATATAAATATAAATATAAATATAAATATAAATATAAATATAAATATAAATATAAATATAAATATAAATATAAATATAAATATAAATATAAATATAAATATAAATATAAATATAAATATAAATATAAATATAAATATAAATATAAATATAAATATAAATATAAATATAAATATAAATATAAATATAAATATAAATATAAATATAAATATAAATATAAATATAAATATAAATATAAATATAAATATAAATATAAATATAAATATAAATATAAATATAAATATGAATATAAATATAAATATAAATATAAATATAAATATAAATATAAATATAAATATAAATATAAATATAAATATAAATATAAATATAAATATAAATATAAATATAAATATAAATATAAATATAAATATAAATATAAATATAAATATAAATATAAATATAAATATAAATATAAATATAAATATAAATATAAATATAAATATAAATATAAATATAAATATAAATATAAATATAAATATAAATATAAATATAAATATAAATATAAATATAAATATAAATATAAATATAAATATAAATATAAATATAAATATAAATATAAATATAAATATAAATATAAATATAAATATAAATATAAATATAAATATAATATAAATATAAATATAAATATAAATATAAATATAAATATAAATATAAATATAAATATAATATAAATATAAATATAAATATAAATATAAATATAAATATAAATATAAATATAAATATAAATATAAATATAAATATAAATATAAATATAAATATAAATATAAATATAAATATAAATATAAATATAAATATAAATATAAATATAAATATAAATATAAATATAAATATAAATATAAATATAAATATAAATATAAATATAAATATAAATATAAATATAAATATAAATATAAATATAAATATAAATATAAATATAAATATAAATATAAATATAAATATAAATATAAATATAAATATAAATATAAATATAATATAAATATAAATATAAATAATATAAATATAAATATAAATATAAATATAAATATAAATATAAATATAAATATAAATATAAATATAAATATAAATTAATTTAATTTTTTTTTTTAAAGTTTTATTTTTACCTTTTTAGTGAATACTTTTAAACTCTGGTCAATTCAAAAAAAATTTATTTGTAAGTATTTTTCTTTATTTGGAAATATGGTCCAGTTTCGTAAAAATCGATGAAGTAAAAGCATGTGAAATTAAGTGTTAAATTTTATGGGGCGTGGCTACGCCCCTTTTTTTAAAACAAGATTGTGTATTACAAGAGTTCAAGGTGTGTGCTAAGTTTCGTAAAAATCGGTTAAGTAGAACCACGTGTAATGTTATAATACATTTTAATGGGCGTAGCCCCACCCATTTTTTTACCTTAAAAATTTTGTAATTACAAAAACCAAAGATGTTTGCTAGGTTTCCCAGCAATCAAATGAGTAGAAGATTACAAAATCAAATTTAAAAAATTGTAGGCGTGACCCCGCCCACTTTTTTTAACGCAATTTTTTGGCTTTATTAAAGCTTAGGGTGTGTGCCAAGTTTCGTCAATATTGGTTAAATACAAGCACATGAAATATTATACTAAAGTTTAATAGGCGTGCCCCGCCCACTTTTTTAACGCAATTTTGTGCGTTAATTAAAGTTTAAGGTGTGTGCCAAGTTTCGTAAAAATCAGTGAAATAGAACCCTGTGAAATATAATATAAAATTTTAATGGGCGTAACCCCGCCCATTTTTTTTTTTTAATTTTGTCTATTTTAGAGTTCAAGGTGTGTGCTAAGTTTTGTAAAAATCGGTTAAGTAGAACCACCTGTAATGTTATAATACATTTGAATGGGCGTAGCTCCGCCCATTTTTTCAACTCAAGAATTTTCTAATTACAAGGACCAAAGATGTTTGCTAGGTTTCACAGCAATCAAATAAGTAGAAGATCAATAAATCAAATTTAAAAAATTGTGGGCGTGACCCCGCCCACTTTTTTTCAAATGGGACCAATGGGAAGCTATATTCTCTCAGACAACAAAAAAATTTTTACAATCGGTCTAAAATGCACCGAGTTATGGACCTACACACCTAAAAAAAAAAAAAAAAAAAAAATAGTGACGAATTGTTAACCTCCTTTTTTTTTTGAAGTCGGTTAAAAATAGTCCGCCATATTGAATCCGCCACTTGAAATTGACAAAATTTGATACCAGATTCGCAATCAGCGTCTTCAAAAATTCCAGAGTAACGAGTTTCAAGCCTCAAAAGCGTTCAGGAGCATCAAAATCAACTTGTTAACTTCAAAGCCGTTTTCCTCCAAAACTTATTTTCTGAGCATAAGTCCCTTTTAACTTTCCGTATCATATATGACTTAGCTTTGTATTCCCTAAAAAAATTGAAAGCATAGAATCTGCACTTTTAGCAGAAATACCTGGAAAACATAATTTCTAAGAAACTAACCAGGACTAACACAAGTGAATATATCACCATATCAAGTGAATTTACATATACTGTTGATATATGATTGTACATCTAAGATTTTTTATGAAACTGATCGGTCGCCCTTACACGGCGTTATAATTTTTTGTTTTTATTTATTTAATTAAATAAATCCTTACAAATTACAACAATTAGTTATTAAAGTTAAGTGTATATTTAAGATATTTCTAAATGGATCTGCCATAGCATAATTTATTCGAAGATTATTAATATATAAAGGGTTATATATCCCGTTTCTACTTACTGTTGAATCGTATTTTCTCATTCCGTGTTCATAAGAAATTGAAGTAATTATAAACACACCTGCGAGATAAACCGTATCGAAACTTTTAACTGTGTCCTGTCAAAACACATTTGTAATTCGAATAAAGAATTGAAACCCGTATTAACTAAGTTTAAGTATAAACGGCGTCTCTATAAACACACAACATAGAGGAAGACAATAAATACACACATCATATATCGAAAATTTTTAATGCTTGTACATATTGATACCCATTCATTCACTTTTTTTTTAATTTGCTGTGATAAAGAAATCCGCTATATTAATAACAAAAAAAGCTTATCAATAATTTATACCATTTTCAATAAATTTTATTTAAAATTTAAGTATTATTAAATCTTGAGGAAATTTTGATATACCATTTTTTGCACTCAATAAAAAATATTGTTGAAATTCTCGCAATTTTTAATTAAATTTTATTTAAATCAATGAAACTATTATTGGAAATAAGAAAATTTTCAAAACTTGCATTATTCAGTGTGATATAATTTTTATTGAAATAAAAAAATACAATTAAAATTGATATTATATGAAATAGTAAAGTACGGCCCTATGTACCTAATAGGAACTATGGGAACTAATATATCTTATATATAAATACGGTACACATTTTTTTG